>BSBK01009024.1:367500-826872 GCA_027943335.1 Chamaecyparis obtusa
AACTAAAGGGTGTTAGTCTTTCAAGGTGAAGCACAAGGAGTGAGGCTCTTGGAGAGGAGCTAGATAAAGCCTTAATTGATCATCTAATCCTTTGGAGATCCTAGAGGAGATTAGGATCATTGATAGAGACAAGCTAGGTCTCTTAGAAGTTGTGCAAGAAAACCTTGGAACACTCATATCAGAAGAATGAATGGATCTTGAAGATGAACAAAGGATCTTGAAGGAAGATCACACCACCATGATGGATAGATCTAGGGTTTGAATGATGAATCTTGAATCCTTGATCTTCAATGCAGAACTTGAATGCTTGAATGCTTGCTCACTTGATTTTCTTACTTGACTTTGCTTGAGAGTGCTTGATAATCAATTCATGAGTGATGGATAAAATGAGAGGAGAAGGCTTCCTTTTATAGAGATCTAGGGAACAAACTCCTAGAGAGGCTGACATATGAGAAATAAATTCCCATTGGACCCCTACCCCTAGAAATGGACCTAGATTAATGTCAAAAAGTTGAATTTACTTAGTATATATGACTAAGTTTTATGTTGTCATTATGGAAACAAAGTCATATGAAGTTTTGTAGTTAGCACACTAACTTGGAAGATCATAATTCAGCTAAGTATGGAAGACAAAGCAGACAGTGAAGCACCTAATGATTAGAGCATCGACGCACATGTGTATGATCCATTTTTGGTATGCACCCTTAGATATAAGATTTTGAGTATTCTGATATGCTAAGTCTAAGAATGCATGGTCAGATTTGATAGTATGGATAAGTTACATCAAGTCTAAGTGACATTGGCAGTTAAGCGACAAAGCAGAACAGAGCATGCATCTGATAGAGATTTTTTTGATTAGCATGTATCATTTTGGTTTGTAGTTTTGGTTGCACCCATTCAACACACACACACAGATATATATATATATATATATATATATATATATATATATATATATATATATATATATATATATATATATATATATATATATATATATATATATATATATGACATGCGCTTTTGTATTTGGATATGATGATGAAGAGACACATAGTATGGAAGATATATATAAGAGAAAAAGTATGCGAGTTCAGTCAGTATGAGATAAAGCTCTAAAAGAAGTTAGAGCATCAGTGCACAAAAGGAACTGATCAAACAACAGTGTCAAAACAACAGTTCACCCTTGCAGATATAGTGTGTATCTAATAACCAAGAGGTTGTAGCCTTCTTCATTGAGTAGTGAGATTTGGCAGTGAGTCATCCACTCCTAACAGGGTTTTTTCTCTCAAGACTCTTAACCAAGTCATTTTACTTAGTATTGTAATGATTTCTCCGAATAGGGAAAAGGCACATTGACAGGTTCATAAGACTAGTACAATTATTCATGGGTGCTAATTCCTACTGGGTTTTCCTCTGGCCAAGGTTTCCCCATAAACATATCTTGTGTTATGTGTTATGGTTGAATGTTTCATTTTCTTTACAATTAATTTCTATATTTAAGTAATTGGGCTAAGTTTCAAGAATTAGAAAAACATTAATTATAGAACACTGATTCACCCCCCTCTCTTAGTGTTCCCATTCTTAACAATTGGTATCAGAGCTTTTGTCCTCTAAGATAAGTTTAACCACTTGAGGATATCATTGATACAATAGAAGTGAAGCATCTGAAGAAAAATCTTGAAGTAGCTCTTGAAGATCTTGATAGAGCTAAAAAAGAAATTGAAGAACTAAAATTGAAGGTCAATGGCTCACAAGTATTCATCAAGAAACTGGGAAAATATTTGAAAGATTGTTCAACAAATGATTTGGGAAAAAAAGTCAAAAAGATGAATGAAGAAAAAACATCTCTAAAGGATCAAATTGAAGATTTGGATGAAAAGTTAACTAATAATCAGGAAGCCTATGAAGAACAGATCAAGGAAAACAAACAGTTGGATGAAGAACTCATGCAAGGAAACCTGAAAAATCTTAGAGTTAGAAAACATAGAGAAAAAGATGGAATCTAAGTTGACAGAACCAAAGAACCATATTGACAAATTGCACACAAGTACTGATCTTTGAGATTATCAGATATATGCACAAAGGATAAAAGGAGATTCTAGTGGTATTGGATTCAATGAAGCACAAATTTAAATCAATGTAATGCAAGAAAGATTGAAAGCACCTCAAGAATCTACAGAAGCTAAGAAGACTGAAAAATCATACTGAAGCTAAAGCAGAACCATCTAAAGATGAACACAAGCTAGTAAATAGAACTTGTTATGCCTATAACAAGCATGAACATATGGAAATATATTGTAAAGAGGTAAGACCTTTCAATGGTTATTTTTATTCATCCAATAAATTTGGTCATAGAGCTATGAATTGTAGATCAAATCAAAGAAGTTAGACACAACACAATCAGAGAAATCACCCACAACAAAATTCCAGAATTCCTAAGAACATCACATGTCAGATATGCAATTACAATGGACACATAGCTAGACAATGCATTATGGTAACTCACATCAATGCACCAAAGAATATAAGGCCTCCAGTTATTTTTCACTCTTGTAACAAGGTTGGACACATCTCAAAGTTTTGTAAATCATAAGCGCAAATACAAGAAAGACCTAATAAGTCTCAAGGATCAATATTGGATGAATTTGGAGAAGTCAAGTTTTTGAAAGCTACAAAAGATGTGAGCAAGAACTGGATGGAAGTCAATAAAGATAATGTCAGTGACAAAGTAGTGGATGCATCCGCAATGGACACCTTCTACTTCTGGATAAATGACCCTCATGGTCATAGGGGGACCTAGATAAGCTTTAGACCCCTGTGTGGCTGGTATACTCACCCTCAAAGTACGCACCTTTGGTTTTAGTTGTTTCTTTGCTAGTTGATGCAGTATGCAAGATCGCACAGCCTAATTGACATTAAGAAGTAAGAGTGGAATTCATTGTTGCGACCTGTGTTATCGCGGCAAGCATTAATTGTATAAATTTGATTTATTAGTCACTGGAGATATATTATCTTCACTTTTTCATTCGAGATCAAGCCCTTGGAGAGTACAGGAGATCATAGCAGAAATTATTGAAAGATTGGAGTAGTTTCATTAGCGAAAAGGAGTTTAAATTATTGGCAGAATTCTAGCTCGGACCGGCCATTTTAGAATTATCTGAGGACCCTATTTAAGCATTGAAACAAGTAATGGCAACTCCATTAGTCTTTGATGTCATGGAAAGGAAGAGATATGTATTCAAAAAGCATCCATTTAAGTCAGTGCTAGATGATTTAGAAGGATCATTTTCCAGAACTCCCATGGGAGTTATGCATGTTGAAGATATTCACACTTACATCTATTGTAATAAGGAGCCTATAGGATTAGACAGGATAAGGCTGCACATTATATCAATGGTTAATACAGACTTCACTTTCAAGGATGAATTTGCCCACTTCACAAATAACCCTACCACTACGTATGAATTCTATGAGTCAGAATTGATCAAGATATTACTTAGTAGGATTCATGATGATTTGTGTTGGATTGGAGAAGTCCCTATTTGCATAACAACTGATCTCATTCATGAGATGGCTAGACTTTCTAAGACCATCGCCATTATTCCATCAGGTATAGATGTCAAGAAACAGGTTGAGTAGGAATGTAAGTCTAGGAGTGATAATCATGACATGACTATTGAGCCCATAGAGAAGAAAGACATAAAAATCATGGCTATGATACTTGGTTATAAGTTCTAGTATGCAAATAGAGTCAATAGTGTATCCGCAGCTACTATTCTAGTATCTATAAGGATAGTGAAAGAAAATGGAGAGTTTAACCTCTGTGAGATCTTGCGCACATAGTTGTTAGACAACATAAGAGCCATAAAACATGATAAAAGAAAAATATTCAGATTTGGTTCACTAATTATCTACATGCACTTTTGTATAGTTGGAAAATTTTTTTTATCTCTATCTTGACAAAATCTTACCTATATTGCCTCAAATTTCATTTAAGGAAACATCAGAGAGAACTCTAAAGGATTACATGGATTTGGAAATCAAGACATTCAGATTTAAGATGCAGAGAAGGTAAAGGATACCTGAGAAGATAGTGGAGAAAAACAAGGACAACATTTGCTTCATGGTGGAAACAAACACTACATGCATGAAAGCAGTTGAGCCTAGGACAAAGTGGATTCATCCACTTGGCTATGAATTTGATGAGAACATTTTGGAAGGCTATGCACAAGTCCTCCTATCAGCACCTAAGGATCTCAATTAACCTAGATGGGGAGCTTATGAAGAGAAGAGAAGACAAATTGATTATGTCTTATACAATGCTGCAACAAAGAGAAAAGCATCAAGAATTACCTTAGATATTTTGAAAATTCATGGTGTTATCCAAGAAGACTTAAACAAAGAAAGGGAAGCCAAGATTTCTATGCAAATTGAGAGTGCACCCTCATCTAAAATCAAAGGAAAAAAAATCTTATGATCCGAAGGAGAAGAAGAAAAAGACTGATGCCAGCACCTCAATACCCACAACTACAGTTGATCTAGAGTCCACTCCACCTCTTGAGCCAAGCAAGATGTCTAAAAGGAGGAAGCAAGCCCATCCTTAAGAACAACCAGAAACAAAGGAAAGAACACTCAAGCACCTCCAGAGGTAGGATTCAGATTGAATTTGGAAGTATTGAGAACTAGAGTTGATGAAGGAAGGATAAATTAGATTGCAAAAATTCTATGACAAATATCATGATATTGATAAGTCAGAAATTCATTCTATGATTATCAAGCATATGATTAAGTTCAAAAGGTTAGTTTTGGAACTTAAGATAGTCATTCCTGATCATGTATGGAATATACTTGACTCTTTGAAATGACAAGCTATAGAGGAGGATATGAGAATAAGATAAAAGACATTGGATGAAAACCTCCCTATTTGTTCACGGGAAGAGAAGATATTATTGTTAGATTTGGTTAAGCCACATCTAAGAACAAAAATCAGAACTTTGCAGATAATGAAAAAAGATTATGAGTTGGTTGCAAAGGAGACAGAGAAAGCTTTTGAAAAAGTGTTTTTTGAAAGACACATGTACCCTCCTACTATGCCTGTAACCCAAGTTCCCTTTGAGCTAGTCAAAGAATTTGAGATCCCAAATACACCTATGACAGGTCCACATGATTTTGCGCCCAAGGCTAAAGCTAAGGATGAAACAATTGTGATTGATAATGTTGAAATATCCATGGCGGTGATAGATAAAGATCTAGATAAGTTTGAAGAAGCATTTGTGAGTACTGAAGAAGCTAAGATTCTTTGTGGTAAATAATCACCTATGCAACAAGAAGAAGTCCAAATTGAAGACTTAATAGGATAGGAAAAATAGAAGGAAGATGAACCTCAAGAAGAGCCCTCTATTGAGATCCCACTGAAGGTAAAAAGTGAGTTCATGGATGTAAGTCAAAGCACACTTCTTACTCCTAAGTCATCTATATCATTGTTGTCAAGTTTGACTCCTGATACAACAAGATTAGACTCATGGGGAGAAGAAGATTTGATAAAGATAAGTGTATTGGCTATGGAGAAAGCCAAAGAAAAAAAAGTAATGAGGAATCCTCTATTTGTTGAATCAGTCAACATACTGAACAATTTATTTCCTAAGGATAAGAAATTGATTAGTGTTCATTCAATGGATGATGTTAGAAACATCTTTTCAAGCTTCAAAGTAGATTTCTCAAGTCTAGAAGAATCAACATCTAAAACTACAGAAGAGAAATATACCAAGAAAAGGTTGAATGAATTGATAAGAAATTTCTCACTTGACCTTAATTTTCTAAAGATTGGTCAAGCAATGCTGAAAGAGTTAGCATAAAAAGGAAGGAAGATAATTACTGACTACATGAATAAGGACAAACTCACTGTAGACATCTCTAAAAAGATTCAGGAAGTAGAATATCTGATGCTAGCAGTAAGAAAATCAAAGGAAGATTCCTCTCAAGACATAAAAAAGTACAATAATGTTTATCAAGGATAGTTATATAAAATTGAGAAGGCAGAAAAAGAGATTGCAAAGATAAGGGTTAGATAAGCACAACTAAGAAATGCACTAGCACCCTCACTAGATGTATTGAATCAGAACATCAAGCATATATATACTAAAATTATGACATGATCAAGGTCCCTACACAGATTTAGAAAAGATGGAGAAGCTAACATATGCATTATGTGCCCATCTTCATATACTTGATGCACTTAAGGTTTTTTGGTAGCAAGAAATAAAAAACCTTCAAATTGCATACCCTGATGTATTTTCTTTGTAAGTACTTAAAGATTTCCTTTTTTGAGCACCTTTGTGATTAATGTCAAAGGGGGAGTATTATATACTAAAGGAGATAATAGTGTATAAAGAAGAAGAAGATATGATGTATGGTTTGATAGCAAGTTTTTTGGGGTAAGTTAAGTTTAGCAACTTCGCCATATTTCTTTGTTTCCATTAATGAAAAAGGGGGAGATTGTTTGCAAGTTGAATTTACTTAGTATATATGACTAAATTTTATGTTTTCATTATGGCAACAAATTCATATGAATTTTTGTAGTCTATGCACTAACTTGGAAGATTATAATTTGGCTAATTATGGAAGACATAGTAGACAGTGAAGCACCTAATGATCAGAGCATCGGTGCACATGTGTATTATTAAGTTTTGGTATACACCCTTGGATATAAGCTTTTAAGTATTCTAATACACTAAGTCTAAGAACACATGGTCAAATTTGATATTATGGATAAGTTACAACAAGTCTAAGTGACACTGGCAGTTAAGCGACAGAGCAGAACAGAGCATACAGCCGACATATATTTTTTTGATTAGCATGTATCATTTTTTTTTGTAAAGGATATGTGCCTATTGTAATAGTGATTTAAGCATGTTATTATCATTGTTTGTAAACATGCTTGAGCCAATTATCTTGAAAGTGTTGTATGTGTTAGGTTTTAGGCCGACACAGTTGTTAGTTTTGGTTGCGCCTATTTAGCATGTATATATATAACATGCACTTCTATATTTGGATATGATGATGAAGAGACAAAGAGTATGGAAGATATATAGAAGAGAAGAAGTATGTGAGTTCAGTTAGTATGAGATAAAGCTCTAAAAGAAGTTAGAGAATCAACGCACAAAAGGAATTGATCAGACAATAGTGTCAAAACAACAGTTCACCCTTGCATATATAGTGTTTATCTAATAACTAGGAGGTTGTAGCCTTCTTCATTGAGTAGTGAGCTCTGGAAGTGAGCCATCCACCCCTAACAAGGTTTTTTCTATCAAGACTCTTAATTGAGTCATTGTACTTAGTATTGTAATGACTGCTCCTAATAGGGAAAAGGAACATTAACAAGTTCATAAGACTAGTACAATTATTCATGGGTGCTAATTCCCACTGGGGTTTTCCTCTGGCCAAGGTTTCCCTATAAACATATCTCATGTTATGTGTTATGGTTGAATGTTTCATTTTCTTTACTATTCATTTATGTATTTAAGTAATTGAGCTAAGTGTTAAGAATCGGAAAAACATTAATTATAGATCACTAATTCACCTCCCCTCTCAGTGTTCCCATTCTTAACAATTAAATACAATTTAAGAGTTTACCATTTTGGAGACCAAAACAACCAACTCAAAAGTAGGAAAACAATTATTTCTAAAACTAGACATTTGAAAATCTTGGGACCTTGAACTTTGGAACTTGGTTCAGGGTCGAGGTTGACCTTGACCTAGGTCAGGGTCATGGTCATCCTTGACCTAGGTCAGTGATGGGGAGATTGGGATAGAATAGCCTACTCTATGCTCCTTGATCCCTTTCTTAGATCACCAAGTGTTCTACTAACACCCTGTGGTCTCTAGGACTTCCATTTTTTGTGGAATCCCCTGGCCCAACCCAATCTAACCACCAAGAACAAGTACTCATTCTCCTCAGCTCTCCTTCACACAACTTAACTTCAAACCCTTACATAAGCTTATAAGGGCACAACTACTCCCACACCTTCTCAGGTCCTAGAAAGGGTGGGGATGACTCCTAAGGTGTTTTCACAACCTTCCATGTGATCACTTTGGCTAGGGAAATCCATCTTTTTACCCGATTTCAACTTTTTCCCTCAAAACAGGGCTACAAGGAATGGGCCCCAATTAGGCCTCCATTTCAGATTTATAGGGTTCTCATTTGCAACCTTCACAAAATATTGGTTAGTCTTCCAAAGATAATCCTATTCAATCCCCTAGCTCTCAATTATTTTCAAGGTTTTAGGACCCCAAGTGTCTGTAGAATGCCCTAATCCAAAATGAGGGTTTCTAGGTGTTTTTAGGCTTGACAGGGTCACAGGACTGGTTTGATTGTTTCACCACCTTGTCTAGATTGGTAGAAGATCCTTCTCACCAATGATACTCCATTAACCCTTCTTTAATTCCTCCAAAGTATTCTTCCTACAATGTCCACCCTTTCTCTCTATAACCTCTTCAAGCACGACCTTACCTAGTTGGGCACAGTTTAGGCTCGCCTAGGACTTGGTCTCAAAAATACTTGCTTGCAATTTATTGGGCCCTATTTGAAATGACACTATATAGAGGGTTTGTACTACCATATCCCATGGTTCCATGGAGTTTCCATTGTGGGGATAGGAGCTACAGTCTCATCTTCACAAACCAGTCAAAACTGGACAGTGAGATTGGAACTTCAAACTATTTACAAAGAGCTCACACACCTACAAAGAAAACCTAAAATAACAATTGGAAATAAAATATTATACACAATGAGAGATTATTAGTACAATAACAATAAAAAACTAAGCATTAACATTCATTCTTCATTCCATTTGTGTAGACTGGCACAATAAACACTGTCACAGTCTAGGTTACTCCTCACACTACCATACAATCTGATAGCCAACCCTTAGATTGGGGTTTTTCCAAGAATATAAGGTCTTTTCCAATGGGGTATGAGTTATTTTAGGGCCTTTAGCCACCTGGTTAGGGTTCTAGGCCTTTATGGGAAAAGTTTCTAAGCAACTTTTGAACAACTTTTGTTTCTTGAGCACTTTTTGGTCTCTTCACTCTTCTAGACCTTCACAAGGCCTTCTCCAATGCACACATGTGCTAAATAAACTCAACCATATTTTTTTTTAGAATTTTTGGCATACCAAGGACACATGATGTTAGGATGATAACATTCATTGAGTCCCTTAGCTATTACAAAACTAAACAAGACTATGACCCTAGGGCCCAAACTAGAACCCTCACACACTCACTGAGCTCATGGCTCTTATTATAATTACATGGCTTCATTTAGAAGAAAATCACAACAAAATTTTATTGGTGGGAGCCCTTAGAAGGGTTCTCCTGCACTATACTCCCCCTCAACATAGATTTAAGGAACTTTGGGAGAGATAAGAGCTAGATCAATGCCTAGCTTCTTGAACCTGCTCTCTTCAACCCAAGTGGCTTTAGACTCAGGTTGACCTGCCCACTTCACCAAGTGTTCCATGTAGACTTGGTGCCTTGTTGACATCTTCACTCTAGACTCCAAGATTTGATCTGCTATGGGCTGCTTCACTTGAGGCATGACATTCCTATGTAGGTCATGCAGTACCTTGGCTTGATTCTCAGTCTGCCTTACTATTTCTCCTTTGTATAGGACCATATTAGCTACATTGAAGACTGGTGATATAGCTAAGTCTAATGGAAGATCCACTTTATAAGCATTCTTTCCATATTTGGCCAGAATTTTATAACGCCCTACTCTCTTCATTTGCAACTTGGTAGGCATGCCTTTTTGCATCTTAGCTTTTCTCAAATGGACCATCACATAGTCACCCACTTTGAACTAAACCTCTCTCCTTCTCTCATCCACTTTAGCTTACAGTTTTTGAGTAAACTATAGGATGGATCTCTTGACTTGTTCTTGTACTTCCTTGATGGTTTGAGTGAAGTCCTCTGCTTGGCCACTCTTCATCTCCATTGAACCAAGTTCTCTTAGTTCACACACCCCTCTAGGATGTCTTCCATATACAACTTCAAAAGAACTCCTTCCCATGGTCCTATTAACACTATGATTATAAGCATACTCAACTTATGGAATAACTAGATCCCAAGTCTTCCCATACTCCTTGGTTAGACACCTCAACAAATTGCCTAATACCCTATTAATAAATTTAGTTTGACCATTAGTTTGTTGACGGTAAGTTGAGCTAAATGATAGGTTAGTTCCAAGCCTTTTCCATAAGGTTTTCCAAAAATGGTTCATGAACTTGCTATTCCTATCTAAAACAATGCTTAATGGGAGTCCATGAATCCTCACAATCTCCTTAAAGAAGAGATGTGCAACATAACTAGCATCATGGGTAGTTCTACATGGAATAAAATGGCTCATCTTAGAAAACCTGTCTACTACCACATATATGCTATCCATACCTATTTTTTTTTTGGGGAGTCCTACCACAAAGTCCATGCTCACACACTCCTAAGGCCTATTTGGAACTGGTAATGGTTGATAGAGTCTTGTATTGCTTGAGCCTCCTTTAGCTCTTTTCCATACACCACATTGTTCCACATACTTCCTCACATCCCTTGGCAACCTAGGCCAATAGTAGTACCTCTGTACTAGCTCCATAGTCTTATTAATGACAAAGTGTCCACTTAGGCTCCTATTGTTCTTCTCCTATATAAGATTTTCTCTCATGGATCCTCTAGGCACACATAGCTGATTGCCTTTAAACAAGAGGCCATTTTGAAGAGTATAGTTTGCATACTCACTATGAAAATGATTTTCAAATTATTTGCATACCTTGTGGGCTGAGGAGAAATATTCATCTTCTTCATAGATATCCTTAAAACTCTCTATCCCTATGCTTTTCAATTGCACTTCTTGGATAGTCAATAACTTCCTTCTTAAAGCATCTGCCACTTTGTTGAGCTGCCCCTTCTTATGCTTGATGGTAAAGGTAAAATATTAGAGGTACTCCATCCATTTCAAATGTCTGTTGCTAAGCTTCTCTTGAGTATTAATGTAACTCAAAGCCTGATTATCTGTGAGCACCAAAAATTCCTTTGGGAGCAAGTAATGTCTCCATTTCTTGAGAGACTAAATTAGTGCATACAACTCTAGATCATATGCTGAATAATTTTTCTTTTCTTCATTGATTTTCTCACTAAAAAATGCCACAAGCCTTCCCTCTTGGCTCAATACACCCCCTACTACAATTCTACTTGCATCACACTCTAGTGTAAACAACTTGACAAAAGTAAGTAAGAGTAGAATAGGTTTGGTGGCTACCTCTTGCTTCAATTGTTGGAATGCTTTATCAGCTTCCTTAGTCCACTTGAACTTAGTTCTTAGTCCTCCTTTTATGGTGTCAAGTACTAGTGCACATATGCCACTGAAGTTCCTCACAAACTTCCTATAGAATTGTGCCAAGCCATGAAAAATCCTAACTTTAGTCCTTGTTTTAGGGTCAGGCCAATTCAATATTGCCTCCACTTTGCTTGGGTCCATCTTCAAGGTACTCTTGGACACCACAAATCCTAAGTAGACTAACTCCTTTAAAAATTCACACTTCTCTAGGTTGATTGCCAACTTCTCTTCATGTAACCTCTTTAAGACTAACCTCAAATGTTTGCCAACTTTACCACAAATCTGCCAGTGAAGTCCTTCAATACCTCATTCATCAACCTCATGAAGGTGCTTGGGGCATTGATAAGCCCAAATGGAATCACAAGCCATTCATACAGCCCATCTATGGTCTTAAAAGTTGTCTTCCACTCATCACCCTCCTTAATTCATATTTGATGATAACCACTTTTAAGATCCAACTTTGTAAAGTACATAGCACCCTCTAAATAGTCCATTAAGTATTCTATTCTAGGAATTTGGAATCTATACCTGATTGTAATCCTATTGATAGCCCTTGAATCAGTTAAAAGTCTCCACTTGCCTCCTTTCTTTGATGCCAACACTATCGGGACTGCACATGGGCCGATCCTCTTCTTAATCAGTCCTTGATCCAATAACTCTTGTACTTGACTTGCCACCTCCTTATTTTGATAAGGTGTGAGCTTTTATGCTGCTTTATTTAGTAGAGATGCACTGGGTACAAAATCTATTTGATGGCTTATATCCCTTCTTAGAGGAAGTGTTGTAGGTGCTCCATCACTCACTATGTCTTTGTATTCTTCCAACATTTTCTTTACCTCTTTAGGTGTCTCTATCTCCAACTTGTGTTCCTCCTCCTTTGGCTTCACAACAATGTCACATCCTACTATTTCATCTTCATACAATAGGTGTAAGAACTCCTTACCAGTGCTAAGCAAGACATTAGGTGTCCTTGAGGCTCCTTCCTCATTCTCTATCAGAGATTGAATCTTAAATGTTTTGTTATCCTTCTTAACGGAAATGGAGTTCTCCTCTCCATCATAGATCACCTTCCTATCAAACTGCTAGGGTCTTCCTAATAGAAGATGATAGATATCCATGGGTAGGACATCACAAAGGATCTTGTCCTTATACCCTCCAATGGAAAACTCCACCCAAGTCTATTCATTGACTACCACACTCTGCTCTTGATTCAACCAAGTTACCTTGTATGGATTAGTGTGGGGAATCTTTGTGAGTTTCAACTTCTTAGCTGCCTCATCTGATATGATGTTGTTAGTTGATCTTGAATCAACTATCACCTTGCATACTTTTCCTAGAATCTTGCATCTAACTTTGAAAAGAGCTCTTCTTTTCTTGGGTTCTCCTTCAGTAGGTTGCCTAATGAGTACTCTTCTAAACATCAGATTCTCCCCCATCTCTGATTCTAATTTTATAACCTCATTGGTGCATGAGCTAGCTCTATCTTCTTGGGCATAGGCTACCCTCTTCTTTTTATTAGATCTTGTAGGTTTATCAGGACACCTATAAGCAAGATGCCCAAGTTGACCACACTGGTAACATTTCATGGTAGAAAAATAGGAGTTTCTTCTCCCTGCACTTCTTCCTCTACTTGACCCTCCATGGGATCCTCTTCCTCTATTAAAAGTACCTCTTGTACTGGTCTTTGCAATTTTTTCAAGGATTATATTCTCTCCTTGGCTTCTTGAATCACCTCCTCTGCCACTAGAACCTCCTCTTTGACCCCCTCTAGAGTCTCTTCCCCTACCTCTGTTCTTGGAGTTAGGTTCTTTCTTCCTTCTCTATTTTTCTTCAATATTTTGTGCCATATGTTGACACCTAAGAAATGTGTTAGGAGTGAAAAAATTTATATCCTTTTCTATACTCAACTTCAACGCACTCAAGTACCTTGCCACCTTGATACTCTCCTCTTCCTTCACTTTGGATCTCAAAATCAACTTGTGAAACTCCTTTGTATAGGTGGAAACATCCATCTCTTTCTATGTGAGGTTCAATATTCTCCTATGCTACTGGATTTCAAAATCTATAGGTAGGTAGGCTTCTCTAACCTTGTTGATGCAGGAGCATTTTGGGTTCCTGAAGATCTTTCTTTGTCTTGGAGGAATTCCCTGTCAGAGGGATGCAATACTTTATTTTTCACAGTTTTCTGAGTTTCTGGGTTGTGATGATCTTTTTAGATCTCTAGGATGTGTGATGAAAGGAGTTTTTTCCTTGATTTATGTGGAAGATATTTCTAAGGTCACAGCTCTTGAGGTGGCATGGTTTGGGAGATATTGGATGAACCATTTTAAAGTTGGAGTTGTTTTCCTTGCCGTTGGAGTAGTCTTTTCATGCAGTTTTGGAGCTGATTGCGGGATGTGGTACCATTGATTCTTAATGAATAAGACTTTGTGCTCATAGAGACCTAAATAGTACCTAAATTAATATCATTTACCAAGGGTGAAAACCCTTATTTATTGTGAGTAAAAAGATATGACCATTTTCCTTGGGGACCTATTTTCTGCCAGTGTTCTCACCGGAGCCATTCCTGCAGTTTTGGGGCTGATTGCACATAGTGGAGATGTTGATGCTTAATGAATCAGCCTTTTCAATCTTAGTTACTTTAAGAGGGCCTAAATTAATACCATTTCCCAAGAGCACAACTCCTAATTCATTATGAGTAAAAATTTATGGCTGTTTTTCCCCAGGACCTATTTTTTGCCAGTTTTCATGCGAAACATGGAGTGTTTCTTCTTGCGCAATTTCATGTGATGAGATGGGATGTTGTGTGGTTAAGGGAATGTTTTTGGGTCATGTGTGGACCTAAATCCAAAGGTGAATTAATTTTTTATCATTCTTGCATTAGTTTTGGTTTCTTTTATTGGACTGGACCTATATTGTAATTAAATGTCTGACTGGCCTACTTGTGGCTTAGCTGGCTATATATTGAGAGATTAGGCTGATGTAGAAGGGATCTAAGAAGGAAGTGGGGTAGTAGATGATCATTAGATCATTAGGAAGATTAGAGTAGAAGAAAATTTGTGAGTCTGGGACTTTGTAGCAGAACTAGTGGCCTGCAGGCTTAGGACAACAAGGGGTTGCTCGGAAGTGTGAGTACAAGTTTAGATCCAGTGGTGGTTGTTCCTATTAGAGGCTGCTTTTTGCAGATCTGAACTAGTTGGTGGCTCCTTGGATCTTGAGAGATCTTGTTGAAACTTTTTAATTTCATTGTAATAGGCCGAAACCTAGAAGGCCTTATAGCCGAGCATGTTGAATGAAATTCTATTTTGAATCATTATCTTGTTGTATTCCACTGCAATTGTTGTTGTTATAATTAGCAGTGTAGGTTTGGACTATCCAACATTGGATCCTCCATCCCTACCCTACATCAAGTGGTATCAGAGCTTGAAGATGTTGAGTGTGTAAATCAGTTGAGGCTATTTGCACCAGGACCTTGTTGATGATTTGTTGCCTTGGGTTTTTGAAGATCTTGAAGGATGTTTCCAAGAGGATTGGACCTTAGTGCGTATGTAGATGAATTTAGAACTTTGAAGAAACAAGTACAAAACCTACAAGAGGAATTAAGAAGGTAGAATACAAAGAAGAAGGTTTTGAAGAGACGATGACATCTTGTGGAAGTCCTTCATGACTTGGCTAGAGTTGATGAAATGTCTATTGGTTCGCATAAGCAGATAGATGGATCTGGCATGGAACTTGCAAAGTATCTTGTTGTGTGCAATGAGATTGCTAGTGGTGAAGAGATTGGTTTTGATGCTCAGTTGGTGGGGTCTGACATGAAACTTGTAGAGCAACTTGTGGTTGTTGCTGAGATACCTGTGGTTGCCAAAAATGTTGTTGACCTTGTTGAGGTTGGTGAGAAGATTTGTTTTCATGTTCAATTGGTTGTGTCTAACATGGAGATTACAGAGCATCTAGTTGGGTGTGATCAGACTACTATTGGTGAAGATTTACTTGATGTTGAGGCTGGTGAGAAGATTTGTTTTCATGTTTAGTCGGTTGTGTCTGACATGGAGATTGTAGAGCATCTAGTTGGGTGTGATCAGACTGTTGTTGGTGAAGAGTTACTTGATGCTGGACACCTTTGTGATGGTGGTTTTTCTAATTTGATTTTGATCAGTGTTATGGTGTAGATCTTATTTTCTGGTTGTGGACTTGAATTGTTGGTTAACAGTAATGAGTCTTGTCATGAGTTGCAAAGATGGGATGTTGATGATGCGAGATTTCATCTTTATGTGGATCTCACTTTGGATCTACTTGTTGGGGAGTTGGATAATCTTGTTTATGATATTGGTTGTGGTGATCAGTGGTATGCTAATTGGATTTTTGAGATTCACGTGATCCTTATGTTTGAATGGATGAAGCATAGATGGTTGATTTTCCAATTTGTTCTCTTGTCCTTGAGGGATTGGAAGCCTTTGGTGAAGATGAAGTTGATTGCAGGTAATTCTATTGAGATTAAAGTATGGTACATACTTTATATTTACCTGGGTAGTCTAATGCAGGAGCATTTTGGGTTCCTGAAGATCTTTCTTTGTCTTGGAGGAATTCCCTGTCAGAGGGATGCAATACTTTGTTTTTGGCAGTTTTCTGAGTTTCTGGGCTATGATGATCTCTGGAGATCTCTGGGATGTGTGATGAAAGGATTTTTTTCCTTGATGTATGTGGAAGATATTTCTAAGGTCGCATCTCTTCAGGTGGCATGGTTTGGGAGATATTGGATGAACCATTTTAAAGTTGGAGTTGTTTTCCTTGCCATCGGAGTAGTGTTTTCCTCCAGTTTTGGAGCTGATTGCGGGATGTGGCACCATTGATTATTAATGATTCATCCTTTGTGATATTAGGGCCTTAAAGATGACCTAAAGGAATATCATTTCCCAAGGGTGCAAGCCCTGATTCATTGTGAGCAAAAATATATGACCATTTTTCTCGGGGACCTATTTTCCACCAGTGTTCCTGCTGGAGCTGTTCTTGCAGTTTTGGGGCTGATTGCACATAGTGGTGATGTTGATCCTTAATGAATCAGCCTTCAAAATATTAGGTCCTTTAAGAGGAACTAAAGTAATACCATTTCCCAAGAGTGCAACTCCTAATTCATTATGAGTAAAAAGTTATGGCCATTTTTCCCCAGGACCTATTTTTTGGTAGTTTTCACGCAAAACATGGAGTGTTTCTTCTTGCATGGTTTTGTGTGATGAGATGGGGCCTTTCATGGTGAAGGGAATTTTTTTGGGTCATGTGTGGACCTAAATCCAAAGGTGCATTAAAGATTTGATCATTCTTGCATTAGTTTTGGTTTCTTTTATTGGAGTGGACCTATATTGTAGTTAAATGCCTGACTAGCTGACTTGTGGCTTAGCTGGCTATATATTGAGAGCTTAGGTTGATGTAGAAGGGAGCTAAGAAGGAAGTGGAGTAGTAGATGATCATTAGATCATTAGGAAGAGTAGAGTAGAAGCAGATTTGCGAATCAAGGACTTTGTAGAAGAACTAGTGGCCTGCGGGCTTAGGACAACAAGGGGTTGCTTGAAAGTGTGAGTACAAGTTTAGATCTAGTGGTGGTTGTTCCTATTAGAGGCTGCCTATTGTAGATCTGAACTAGTTGGTGGTTCCTTGGATCTTGCAGGATCTTGCTGATACTTTGTTATTTCATTGTAATAGGCTGAAACCTAAAAGGCCTTACAGCCGGGCATGTTAAATTAAATTCTATTTTGAATCATTATCTTGTTGTATTCTGCTACAATTGTTGTTGTTATAATCAGTAGTGTAGGTTTGGACTATCCAACATTGGATCCTCCATCCCTGCCCTGCATCACTTGTTCAACATGGCTTTCCAATTAACAATTGGATTCTTCCCTTCTTTCTCCCTTTCTTCTTGGAGATAGTTCCACCAAGTCAAAGCTTGGCCCCTCAACCTAGATTTTTCCACTTTGACCTTTTGTGCTTTAGAGATCTCTTCAGATTCAAAGTGATTCTCCATGCCCTCAATCCATTGTATTACTAATTCAGTGTCCATTCTACTAGTGAGTAAGGGGACACCTTCAAGGGCTTTACTAGTGATGGCTTTAATTACCTTCAAGAACTTCTCATCTTGTGTTGGAGGATCAGGTGTAGGTACTTCATCATCAATGGTCTTTTCCTTTTCCTTGGCATCCTACTCTTCCATTCTATCATTGACCTTGTCTGCTTTAGTTTGGACATCATCCAAGAGTTGTTCTAACTAAACCAGCCTTTCTTGCAAGAGTCTATTAGCTTCCTCCTGGTCTTCTACCTTCTTTTCTAACTTTGCATTAGTCACCATCTTCTTCTTCTGAGATGACCCTATTGATTCTAGAGGCTGAAACATTCACACTCTCCAATTACTCACTTCCCAAGTCTTGATTTCTCTGATACCAATCTGATGGGGAGATTGGGATAGACTAGCCTAGTCTATGCTCATTGATCCCTTTCTTGGATCACCAGGTGTTCTACTCACACCATGTGGTCTCTAGGAATTTCCTTGTTTGTGGACTCCCCTAACCCAACCCAATCTAACCACCAAGAACAAGTACTCCTTCTCCTAAGCTTTCCTTCACACAACTTGGCTTCAAACCCTTATATAAGCTTATAAGGGCACAAATTCTTCCACACCTTCTCAGGTTCTACCAAGGGTGGGGATGACTCCTAAGGAATTTTAAAAACCTTCCATGTGACCACTTTGGCTAGGGAAATCCATCTTTTTACATGATTTCAACTATTTCCCTCAAAATAGGGCTACAAGGAATGAGCCCCAATTAGGCCTCCATTCCAGATTTATAGGGCTTTCATTTGCAACCTTCACCAAATATTGGTTAGTCTTCTAAAGAAGATCCTACTCAATCCCCTAGCTATCAAGGATTTTCAAGGTTTTAGGACCCTAAGTGTCTATACAATGCCCTAATCCAAAATGAGGGTTTCTAGGTGTTTTTAGGCTTGACAGGGTCACAGGACTAGTTTGATTATTTCATCACCTTGTCTGAATTGGTAGAAGCTCCTCCTTCTCACTAATGATACTCCATTAACCCTTCTTGAATTCTTCCAAAGGATTCTTCCTGCAATGTCCATCCTTTCTCTCTATAACCTCTACAAGCACGACCTTACCTAGCCGAGCACAGTCCAGGCTTGCCTAGGGTTTGGTCTCAAAAATACTTGCTTGCACTTTCTATGGCCCTGATTGAAATGAAACTATATACAGGGTCTCTACTACCATATTTCATGGTTCCATGGAGTTTTTGTGATGGGGATAGGAGCTACAGGCCCATCTTCACAAACCAGTCAAAACTAGACAGTGAGATTGGAACTTCAAACTATTTACAAAGAACTCACACACCTACAAAGAAAACCTAAACTAAGAATTGGAAATGAAAGCTTATACACAATGAGAGATTCTTAGTACAATAACAATCAGAAACTACGCATTAACATTCATTCTTCATTCCATTTGTGCAGACTGGCACAATAAACACTGTCATAGTCCAGGTTACTCCTCACACTACCATACAATATGATAGCCAAACCTTAGATTAGGGTTTTTCCAAGCGTATAAGATATTTTACATTGGGATATGAGTTAGTTTAGGGCCTTTAGCCACCTGGTTAGGGTTCTAACCCTTTATGGGAAAAGTTGCTAAGCAACTTTGAAAAGATGCTAAGCAACTTTTGAGCAACTTTTGTTGCTTGAGCACTTTTTGCTCTCTTCTTTCTTCTAGACCTTCACAAGGCCTTATCCAATGCACACATGTGATAAATAAACTCAACCCTCTTTTTTTTTAGACCTTTTTTCATACCAAGGATACATGAGATTAGGATGATAACATTCCCTGAGTCCCTGAGCTATTACAAACCTAAACAAGACTGTGACCCTAGGGCCCAAACTAGAACCCTCACACACTCACTGAACTCATGGCTCTTATTATAATTACATGGCTTCATTCAGAAGAAAAGCACAAAAAAATTTAATGGTGGGATCCCTTAGAAGGGTGCTCCTACACCAGTTAGGGTTGAGGTCGACCTTGATCCTAAGGTCAAGAATCTCAGGATCTTAGTCTGGAATTCTAGAAAAGTGCAGAAAGAAGGTGGAAAATAGGGTAGAAGATGGGAAAAATCCAATAGCAAGCTAGGGACCTACCTAAGGTGTTTGACATGACCCCAAATTTCCTACTCAGAGGGCTAAACCAATCCTAAATGGAAGTGCTTCCATTTTCTGACAATACACATAGGATGCAGTCTATGCTGCCTTTAACTTAGTGGGTATAGAATTGGTCATTGACTCCTCAACCTTTTCCATCTCAGTGAGATGAGCTTCAAGAATTGATATCTTAGGAGTGATTAAACTCTTTAGCAAACCAAATCTTGTCACTACTCTACCTTTCTCAATATCCAAAACATTTACTCTTTCCAAGATCTTGGATGTCTTCTTATAAATTTCTAAAATAGTTCGTGAGGAGGTCTCACAACTATCCATCATACTATCCAATGTAGCCCTATCCTTGGCTATTATGTCCTCAATGTTCTTTATGTGTCTAATAGGATTGATGTAATAACTGTATAACTTTCTTCCTTGTGTCACATAGCTTTTGGCCTTAGTTGTAGTTTCTTTTAGAATGCCCAAGTCCCATGACATGGACTGGAAAACTTCCTTCAACTTCTTTTCTAGGTATCTCTTCTCTTTCTTTTCCTCTGTAATCTTCAAAAGTGACTCACAACGGCTATTGAATTTCTCTAGTGTCATGTTTAGGTTCTCTGCATCATCTTTGTCTTGAAAAGTAAGAGGTATAGGGAGTATTTTATACACAGTATCTACTTCCCTAGTGATCACCTTAACCTTCTTATCTCCTTTTTATTCAGACCTCTCTTTTTCCTTAGCAAATACCATGAAGGATAATCTCATTAATTCATACTCATCTATACTCTCCACATTGGTACTCATAGATTTGGCCATACTTTCCAACAATAGGGTGGAGGAAGTATCAGGTTTTTGTTTGATTTCAACTCTTTCCTCTTCTTCTTTTTCTGTCACTATCTCTTCTCTCTATTCTTCCTCTTTTTGTCCCTCCTTTCCTTGTTCTTTCCCTTCCTCTCTATTTTTCCCCTTCCTTGAAAAGTATCATTTTCATCATTTGAGGTGTCAAGAGTTATAGGCACACCAACAACAAAGAAGTCTGGTTGCTTGTCAACTTCGCTTCCTTCCATACTCTCCTCTATTGTCTTAGAGATTTATCCCATTCCTAGTGGTGTAGGCTTGGTATCTTTAGGAGGTGAAGTCTTCTCAAGCATGTCTCTCATCAAGCTAGGGAGATCTTACCAAGTTACAACATTTTCTTATAAAGTTGTAGCACAGATATTTGGTATTCTATGACATATTTCATATTATGTTGCCATTAATACCAAAGGGAGAGATTGACAACCTAAAACTGATTGAATATCTTGAAGGAAAGAATGAATAATTCAAAGATAGTGATTGATGATCACTAAGCTACTAAGGTAATATGTAAGACAATTAAATCAGTCAATGTATTGTCATTGATGTCAACTAGCTTTGACTGTACTTATCATGATGCTTACAAACATCTAAAGAAGGAAAATGGTAAATGAATGAGATACCTACATAAAGATGAGATGGATATGAAAGATAGGACTATAATATACATTGGGTAACTTATTGATGAGTCTATGGCATCATGTTGATGACTTGATTATATTACATGACTTTGTTATGTATTGAAGATCAGGACTGAACAAGTTTGTGGTTGGTAAATGAATATTTTTGTATACATAGAGAAAGTGTAGCGTATGGCAAGTATAGTATTAACCAAGAAAGTAATCACTAACATATTATGATATTAACCGAGTGAAAGAAACAAATAAAGTTTATAAAAGATGACTAAAAATGATGAGTTGGATAATTGTTTATGATTCTGAGGTAGAAGATAATATTTGATATGATGATCTAACAAATGAAAAAATTCAAGATTGATCAAATGAAGGAGAATGAAACATGTTAATAACACAACTGTCGAGGAAGGTTAAAGCAGGAAAATGAATGGTGAAGATTAAGAAGCAAAATCCATAGAGGAAAAGAAAACAGTTTATGATGTCTATATAAGGAGACATGAGATTCATTATTGAGTTTGGGATTTTTGATATTGTAGGAGAATTCGCATTAAAATAAATATTTTCATGCACCACTGATCAAACTGGTTGAAGACAGAAACAAGCTTAACTACAAACAACACCGAGCATTAGAGAAGTATATATCGAGAGGAAAAAAGTTAGAGGATATGAATGATTGAATTGATTATTGATCAGAGGAGGTATTTTGAACTTGGCATAGATCTGAAAATCTACAAATAAAAGTTGTATTTGAATCAAATCATTACTGTATCAGTTTAACCATTGTTACAGACAAATCTCTTAACAGAGTGAGACTTAACAATCTTTTGTATTTTAATATGACATTCAACGAATGTTATTATTTTTTCTTATTGACCTCATAGTGATTGCATGGTCAAAGGAGAACTATGAGTGATAAATCATCTAACTAGGTCACACCTCACAGTTTTTTTTTGTAACCTTTAACACGGTTGGCTCCTAACTGAGCTCACTTCAAAAGAGTGAATTATTTTAGGTTACCAGTCCCACGTGGGTTTTCCCTAATAGGGTTTCCACGTTAAAATCTATGTTATGTGTGTATGATGTATTGAATTATTATTTTTCTTTACACATTTCATAATTAGATCGATCGGTGAACACAACACTTAATTTACTGGTAATCAGTAGATGAAATGAAAAGAACAGTTGATATCTTACTGAGTTGATTATTTGAGAGAAAAGTTTTAATGTATACATCTAGGAGATTTGGGACTATAGGATAACTAGACTTAACATATTCACCCCCCTCTCAGTTATCTAACATTGTAATCTTTTTTGGAGTTACATTTATGAGTATGTATTGTATTACATTGTAATGCTTCCACATTGTTGTTCATTATTGATTCTAAACTCTTAAGGAAAAATTATTTTGTAAACTTAGTTACATGTTTCAGGTTAGTTTCTCTTGGTTTCCCTGGTAGGGCATTACATCTAGTATCATAGCATGATTTTCTACAATGGGAAGTCTAAGAAATTGTACACCCATTAGGTGTCTTATAGTTAAAACTTGAAACATAACATAGACACACAACTCTCTTTTATTTCAAACTATTGTTTATGACCATAGATGTATGATATAAACTTGTATGTTCGAATTGGAATCTATTTGGGTGTTGCATACTATGTTGTGTGAGTGTTGTAATTAAATGTAAAAGGATAGGATTGATTATGATATTATAAAAAACAATCCATACTATTTATTTACATTAAAATGCATTATGCATTAATTTGATATAATGAACCATTTATTATGTAAGTTATGAAATTACCAAATTAGAGTGTTTATTTCATCGTAGTCAAACAGTTGGGTCAAGGAGATAAGTTCCCAATTGAATTATTCATTGTATTTATATGAGGACCATTGTATCCTTGAGTTTACTTGCATGAACTCCCAAATTATTCAGTCCATTTGTAATAGATACATCTTATGTTTGGGTATGGTCTCTAATGTGTACAGGATGAAGTGCACTTGGATGTCATGGAGTGGTTACTCACTTGAGTGTGGCTACCACTAGTCACCTTATTATGTGGAGTGTTTTGTGATTGATAATTTTTATTTTATTTTTATGATTTGTTCATGTGGTGTGGGATGGGATGGCATTAAATTTTTTGAACTTTCTTATGTCTGGAATAGTCTTTTGGCTCTCTTTTCTTTATCTACTTTGCGGCACTAGTCACACTTGATTTACTATTTAAATTTTCAATCAACATTTTTATGAATTAATGTTAAACTTGGGGTTTCTTTTCTTGGTTTTTTTTCTTTTTGAACTTTGAGGTGGCTATTGTAAATGTTTGGTATTATTGGCCCTATTTTATAATAAGTATTGTTTCTATCATGTTCATTGTGGACCTTTGATAGTAAGTGTAAGAGAGAACATCATTGAGATTTTACTATGGTTATATGTGAAAGTGGAAATGCATTGTGTAAATTATATGTGCTTTAATATAAGAATTGCATTAACGAGAAATGTATGAGACTTTTCATTTCACTATTCCATGTAGATATAGATGTGTACTTTATACAATTAATTTCTAGATATGCTCTATTAAGCTAAATGAATAAAAGATCTAGATCAATTTAAGAAATTGTTCAATCATGAATGATCGATCAATTTGATTTTCGGTTTATGCTTAAACCAAAATTATATTTCTCTTGGTAACTAGATATGCATGTCTTTGTGAGAATACATAAATGAGGTGTTTTGAATTAGTTCTTATGTGAGGTGTTATTATGTGATTGATATGCTTCCTTTATGAACATATTTAAATAGTAGATTGTGACTTGTATCTACCATAGTTATACTTTTTGGCTTCCAAGAGTAATCCTAATTTAAGGGGTTGGGGGATGTAATACCCACTCTCTGTTACTATTTCATTTTATATTGTCAAACTCCTTTACATTCCTTTTTATGTACATGCTAGATCATCAGTTGTATTTGACAACTTTGTACCATGATACTTTGATCATTTGATTTGTGTCATAGTGTTAGTTAAATGATAATGATTATTTACATAAGATGATGTTATTGTAGATCTCTATAGTTTTTTTGACTATTGGTGTCTTACACTTAGTCATTATCTAGGTAGTAATGGTCGATCATCACTGTGACCGAGTCATTATGTAAAGAACAAGTTATGTAATGTATGCTTACCAAGCAGTAGTACTACCGAGTAAACTAACAGTCACTATATATATTCTTCTATCAACCGAGTTAAGTTGCTTTTCTGAGCTATATATGTAATGATTATCAAATGACAGAGATATCAACATATGTCAAGTATAGAGAATGCTAAGTATCAGGAACATCAATTACCGAGTTAGCCAGGAATGACATATGAGTCTATGATGGCACCGTGATCAAGGTAACATGTTTTGGCCGACATTTTTGTTTTGTATTTTGTTTGTTGAGGAAATCACAGAGGTGATTTTGCATCCACTTTGTAATCATTAATCCCTATGTAATACTTAGAACCAATCAAAAATTAGAAAATTCTAAGCGGCAAAAGGAGTTAATCAAAATCGAAGATCTGGAATCTTGAAGATGTTTTGTTGACTATATAAAGACTAGATCTTTACCCTAAAATTTGATATAGTGAAAGGATGTGGAAGGGATGATTGGATAAGTAGAGCAACATATTTAGAATAGTGAAGGACAGAGTTCAGTGATCGAGTTAAGCAGTGAAGAACTGAACAAAGATAATTTGATAACATAGATCAATACAATACTGTAAGGAGAAGATCTGAAATCTTCATATTAGTGCAAACTGAAGGATCAAGTACTGAGATATTCTAACCAGTGTATTAGGGTAAATCTCTTAACCGAGTGGTCCTAACAGACCTATTGTAATCTCTTAACAGACTGCTTACTTTGTTGTAAGTTTTAAATCCTTTAACAAGGTAGACTACATAAGTCTTTGAGCTCTTAACAGGGTAGAGCCCTCACAGGGTAGATCATACTTTGATCAAATTTTGTAAGCCCTAACAGGAAAAATTTATTACTGCAGTAGTGAAGATTTGTGGGTGTCACCCCCACCCCAATTTTACCTTTCAAGGGTTTATGGGTAACCAAAATTACTGTGTTATGGGTATTTTATGAATACTGTTTAGCATGTTAGATACTTTTATTTTAATGAAGTTTTAAGTTTGATGCTGAAATTTTTACAAATGGTTAAGTAGGTGATATCTGATTCACCCCCCTCTCAGTATCACTTTCCCAACTATATTTCCAACAATTGGTATCAGAGCTCCAAGGTTTCTAATAGAAAGTCTAACCACTTGAAGAAAAAGATCTTGAGATGGAAGTCTACAAGCTGGGAAAGGTTATAGAGAATCAGAAGATTGATGTGCAGTTGGCACTGCAACAACTGGAAGCAGCCAGAGGAGAACTAAAAAAATCTTTAAGAAAAAGAAGAGAAATTGCTATTTAGAAAAATGATACACAATACCATGAAGAAGATACCACTAAAGTCTAACCACTTGAAGAAAAAGATCTTGAGATGGAAGTCTACAAGCTGGGAAAGGTTATAGAGAATCAGAAGATTGATGTGCAGTTGGCACTGCAACAAATGGAAGCAGCCAGAGGAGAACTAAAAAAATCTTTAAGAAAAAGAAGAGAAATTGCTATTTAGAAAAATGATACACAATACCATGAAGAAGATACCACTAGATTATTTGACAATGGGAACTCTGCAGAAAGTGACAAAGCCATAAAAGAACTACTAGAAAAGAACACCATACTGAATGATGACATCAAAAATCTAAAGAGAGAACAATAAATTCAATCTGTCAGACTCTGTGAAGTAGTTGAATAGAAAAAGAAAGCTGAAGAGGACAAAATAATGGCTAAAGAAGATAAAAGACAAATAGCAATAAGATTAGATGAAAGGACAAGTGACATGCAAAGGTTGACCAACAATCAACTAGACATGGTAAATCACCTACTGCTAGTTAATCAAGAGTTGGGCAGAAAAGACATGGAAATCAATAACTTGAGATCTAAAAATGACCAACTGAGAAATGAACTGAGATTTGAAAAGGAAATCAATGAAAGGATGAATAGACATAATGAAGTTGTGAAATATTTTGAAGAGCTATTAAGATCACCAAGAAGATCTGATGATAAATTTGGACTTGGACTGAATGAGAATTCATCATATATTGAAGGAGAATCATCAAAGAGTGGTGAACAAAAGAATGCAAAACCAAAGAACAACAAGCCCATTTGTCATTATTGTGGAAAGCAAGGACATACTGCTAACATATGCAGAAGAAAATATGGTAAGTTTGATTTTAAGCCTAAGTTCAATGGACATTGTTTTAACAGTAAGAAACATGGACATCAGGCACATGAATGTAGGTCTAAGAACAGTAGTCCACCTGCCTCACCAAAGTTTCAAGGATGATGCTTTAACTGTCATAAATATGGGCATAGAGCATGTTAGAAATAGGGAATACTGAGAGGGGGGGGTGAATCAATATTCCACAAACTTTTACTTTTACCCAATTATGGATATAATAGATTATCTTTACACATGTATAACATAAGAAGCTAAACAACATACATAGCAATAAAACAAAAGAACTCATAACACATGATTTGTTCTCGAGGAAACCCTGGCCAAGGGAAAACCCCGGTGGGGATGGTACCCACAAAGATCCACTAATCAAAAGTATCCTGTTAAGGATGTTGACCCTATTAGGAGTCTATTACATGCATATAGTGTATCAGTCCTGATTAGGGACTATAGGCCTTGTTAGAAGCTTCAACTCTGTTAGGAGTTGTTAGTACAAAATGTGATTACCAGATGAGCCCACTGCCTAAACAAGTAATGTACAATATACACTGATTACAAAAAGAGGTTAAGGTACATAACCTTATACTACTTGCATCAATATCTTTTCGCTGCTCTTTCACTATCAAAATTACATGTACATCATATTTTGAATCATATCACTTGTTACAAATTCAGTTCTTCTTAATTACATTTATACAAGTTATTAAGGCCAATAACTTTACTTGGTCATCTGCCATATTACAAAATAACTTTATCAAAGGGTTAACATCTAGGATTTCATCTCTTTATATTGTTAAGTCATTATTTTGATAAACAAAATAATCCCTTAACTCTTTACCAATTTTGTCTTCAAAATCTATCTTGTCAGCTTAACACTGTCTTCAACACAATTGTCATAACTCCTTCCATACATGTCGTACTGACTTGCACTCTAAGATGAGTCATCAGTAGTCACCATAGAGTCTATGTTCAAGCGCTCAAGCATTGAACTTACTCCAATCAACGTCGCAAAACAAAACTGTCTCCTGGTTCGCTGGCAACAACATATTGTCTCATACTTAGACAATTTCATATTGCGCTCTATCATAATTGCTCTCCGACCTGTGTGATCTTCATGTAAGACATATGTTTCCATAATGACAACATCTATGTACCAACTTAGCCAAATTTCCAACAATCTCCCCCTTTGTCATTGGTGGCAACATATGAGAAAATTGGCTAAGTGTAAAACTCAAAAACTTCAAAATTGTCAAAATTGTGGCCATAGTATAATATATATATATATACTATCCTTATAACTCCAAAAAAAAATCTTATCTCTATACAGTACTCCCCCTAAGAGTAACAATCGTTAATCAATTTTCTGCTATATATATCTCTCCCACTTTGACAACAATGACAAAATAAGGTAAGGAGGGTTACAAAACTGTGTTAAAAAAAAGGGGTTACCTTGATTTAATATTGCAAAGCTGGTAGGATTGTAACACAATCTGCAAAATCAATTTTCATTGACTATAATTCCTTTTCCCATGATTTCTTGATAGAGTCTGCCAAACTGAGTAGTGCGCATAGTCCATAAGCTGCTATTTCACATGCTTGGAGATTCTCAAAATTTAACTTCTGAAAAGATGTCTTAGCTGAAAGACATTCTTCCAATTGTCCTTCAATAATACTCATCTTCATAGAAGTACGCTCTCTTAATAGAGTAAATCTTTTCATTTTGTAGTCCTTTACATCTTGCAAAACTCTGATCTCATCATATAGCTTGCGAATCTTCTTTTCTATATCAAATATCTTTATAGTGGGGCTAGAAAGAAGGTTGGTTTCATTCTGAATTTTTTCTTCCTTCATCTTTATTTTCTATTCTTTTGCTGCTACAAGGGTCTCTAATTTTGTACACTGAATATACAAAGATTTTCCTCTTTCCAAATTCTTCCTTAAATCCTTTATACAGATATCAAGGTTATTGATACCATTTCTGATATTCTTGCTTATGTTCAAGAGTGTTTTAGCCTCATAGGCTACGTGTGCTTTTACCTTTGCAATCTCAGATAAGTTTGTGAACTCATCATCAAAAGTGCTCATTACTTTCTTTGCTTTCTCCAGAGGGTATGCTTCTACAATCTGTGTAGTTACAATACCTTGTAACTTTTCAGTAAGGTCCTTCAGACATCCTTCAAGACTTTTAACTTTCTTATTCTTCCCAATGATTTTTTTCAAAGATGTGATCAATTCCATCTGATCATCATCATCTACTTCTTTTCCTAAATCCTCAAACAAAGATCTAATTTTCTTCTTCTTTCCAGTCTCAGGAGTAAGACTGATTTCTTCTTTAGAGGGTACAGGTGCTTGTACTTCTATCACTTTGGGTTCTTTAACAATAGTTTGGGTCTGCTCTGCTTCTACAGTTCTATCTAGTTCATCAAGAGCCAAATTGTCAACAATATTCTCTAGATTCTTGAATACATTATCATCAGTATCCAAGATGATCTTTGTACCTTCAACATTCATAGATTCTTCTTCAATGTTTATAGCCGATGGAGAGGGAATGTCCTCTTGTTCTACTTCTTCTACTTGATTTGCTGCAACTGATGGCTCTCCAACATATTCTACCATAACCTTAACTATTGCTTGTTCTGTCTCTGCATTCACTTCTTCATATTGTCCTACCATGATCTGAATGGTTCTCCTTTTTGTCCTTAAATGGGTGCTAAGGGGCTTCAAATTTTTTTTAAGATGTTCATCATCTCTCACATCACATAGTTTCTTCACAAGATTCTCTCTGATAGATTTGTCTTCCTCTTATGCTCTCTTCTTCTTGTTGACAAGTTTCTTGAATAATTCATCAGGTATCTTACCTTGAATAGTGTCAAACTTTTTATTAGATAGAATCATGTGCTTGACCACTGCATTTTCAAGATTCAATCTCTCTGAGTAGTCATAGAGGTCATAGTATTTATTCATCTTAGTGAAGCCTCCATCTTGTATAATCTCTTCATTCACTCTCTCAACTCTAGGTTTCCATGCTTTCTTCTTAACAGTAGTGTCATCATCTTTAATTTCTGCAACTTTCCTAGGAACTGGTTGTACCAAATTTTTTGGTCTCTTTCCTAGTCCAGTAGCAATTTCTTTCACTCTCTTGCTAGGTGTGGAGGAAGAGGGTCTAGTAGTTTTGCTTGCTTCTTGTTCCTTCTCTGGTTCCTCTACTTTCACCTTGACTTGTGTAGCTTCTTGCTATACTGCACTAGATGACAAGGGAGGCACAGACAAAATCTCTTTCTATCCAATATCTATAATTGTTGCTGCTATCTTCTTTGCCACAAAGAATTCTTGTTCTGTCATTCCTGTATCTTTCAGTGTTTTCTTAATAGTGCTCTCAAATCTTTTCTTAGATTGTTTCTCCTCAAGTATAGCCTTTACGGAGTTGAAATTTTCTTCAAAAGTTCCAAATCTATTATGGTAAGTCTCAACCTTGCACTTAAGTAGCCTACTCACATATTCTTATGTCTCAGTTTTAGATATTTCATATCCAAGAGAGTCTATGAGCTCAATTCTAGGTTCTACTACTTCAATGTAAGTAAAGTCAGTATCAACCATAAAACATACTTCATTTTTGTATTTCTCCACAAGAGACTATGGGATCCTTGATCTGCTAGTTACCAAGTTCTGAAATGTCTTTATCACCAACATCTCAATCTCATTTACTTTGTCAATAACATGCCTCATATACACTTTATTGATCCTTTCCATTGTAGTTTGTCCATCATTCCAGTCACTTGCAATGGTGTAAGAAAATCTTCTCAATAGGTGGAAAAACATGTAAGTGATCAAAGATGAAAATCTAAATTGTGCATACTTTGTCTTCTTGATCTTTTCCAAATTTTCAAATAGTTGTATTCTTAGAATTTCACACATGTCAACTTCCACTTTGTCAACACACATCAAATAAGCTATGTGTACCATTCCAGCTACCATGTCATCCTCTCTTGAATTTGCACAAAACTTAGTTGTTAGGATCTTGCATAAGTATCTAACATCATGTTGTTGGATCTTACTAATTACAATTTCTTTTCCATTATAGGATGAATTAGTGTTATCAATGACTATTTTTCTCATGTTCTTCTTATTTAAAGGAATGGCTCTAGATTTAGATAGTCCAGTGACTTCATGAATCAAATCAGCTGTAATGTCTATCACTCTATTTTCTAGCCAAAACTTGGACCATTATAAATTCTGCTAAGGATTATCTTAGTGCATTCTTCATTATCAAATTCATACTACAGTGCATACTTAACGATCTCATTGTCTTTCAAATGATCATATCCTTCTTTCAATGACATGTCCTGGTTGTAAATCTTTTGATACTCATTGGTAAAATCACTATCATTGATGGTTTCTAACTTGCATCCAAGATAACTTTTTACATTCTCTAAATGCAAAACTCTGTCTCGTACGGATGATAAAGCTAACCTAGGGTCATCTTCCAAGGGTTCTACTGGTTCCCTTCTCATTCTAGGTCTATTTTTTTCTCTGACATTGTGAATTAAAGATACATCCATGCTTACTTCAAATTCCTTTTACCGATTCAAAGATCTGCCAAGTAAAATACCTTGATTTCACAATTTTAGGGCTTGCGTAGATTCGGCGCTCAAATCCTTCACTAAATTGTTGCAAAATGCTTCCAATTTGTGCTCTTTGATCTCCTTAACACTTGTATTCACTTTGATGATCAAATAATACCGATTATAACCTTTTATTACTTCAATCTGACTTAGATTTGACATTGCATTCAATTCTTTTGCCGCTTCTTTCCAAAAAAGTTGTTTCTGTTAACCTGCAAAACTTAAAACTTTTTGTGATCTCGCAAAACATAATATTTTTCTTTGCGCTCTTAACCATAGCGTTATTACATCATATAATACCTTTCATTAATTGTGCAAGACTTAATTTATCATAAATCTACTTCTACACTAATCTAAGTTCCTAATCTACCGTAATTTTCATAAATTAAGTGCTTTGAGTTAGGTCAGGTAAGGATTCATTCTTACCACTTGATACTTTAGATTTTTGATTACCTTCAATGTTGAATATGTCTCCTTGATTTGTGCTTCTGATAAAATTTACTTCATCTGTATTACTACAACATCCTTTCTATCTATTAAATGCATCTTCATTTCTTCTTGCATGACTTCTAGGGTTCGGGTTAGGATGAAAAACTCCATTGTTCATTTTGCAAAACCTTGTTGTATGTCCAATCTTGTTGGATATTTGACAAACAATTCCATTGTTTCCATATCTTGGTCCAGGTGGATTGATCTATGATCTGCAGTTTCTAGCAATGTGTCCAACTTTGTTGCATCTGTAACATATTACTCTATTTCTTCTATTCATATCTTCAGTAGGTTTCTTATCTGCATTGTTAGTATTCCTAAACATTCTACTATTATTGTTATTGTCAACAAATTTGGGTTTTCTACATTCAATAGCTCTATGTCCAAAACCATAACAATTATAACAATAACCATTAAGAGGTTTCAATTGCTTACCTGTGCAATCTCTCTTCATATGACCAATAGTATTACAAGCAAAACATCTACCTTTGAATTCTCTTTGCATACCTTTGGGTGATTCCTCTTGCTTTGGTGATTCTTCTTCTTAAGGTGTGTCTTTAGATTTATTGATCTCATCAGACTTCTTCTCATCTATGCTTTCAGATACTTTTAGGTCTGGTTCCTTGCTTTCATTATTTGCTTTAAGAGTGTTGAATCCGAGACCAGTCTTATCATAGAATGCTTTCTGAAAAGATGCTTGTTCATCAATCTTCTCACTAGTTGAATATAGCCTTTCAAGTTGTTGTTTGGATTGATTCAATTCTCCTTTCACAATTGTATTGTATTTGTCAAGTTCAGCATACTATAAATTAAATTTCTCAAATTTAGATGTTACCTTGCCACGTTTAGATTTTAATCCTTCATTCTCAATCTTTAGCTTTTCATTCTCAGATCTCAAATTTCCTTCACTCTTGCCATTTCCATCTTTTAGACTTAGTTTCAGATTTTTTATCTTCAGTTCATGCTTAAGGATCTCATTTTCTTTTTCTAAATTGTCATCACAATCTTCAATAAGAACTTCAGATTCCTTTTCAGATTTCAGATTTTTCAACTTGTTTTTCAATTTCTCAATGAGGTTCTTTGCATCATCATATTTTCCATTCAGAATGTCTCTTTCATTAGTAAGCAGGTCAATCTGTTCAAGAGCTTCTTCAAGATTCTTTTGTAGTTGATCCATATCCATAGAGATCTTACTCAAGCTGCTAGGCTTTCCTTGAATGATTCTTCTCCGAGTAACTAAGCTCTGATACCAATTGTTAGAAATAGGGAATACTGAGAGGGAGGGGTGAATCACTATTTCACAAAATTTTACTTTTTCCCAATTATGGATATAATAGATTATCTTTACACATGTATAACATAAGAAGCTAAACAACATGCATAGCAATAAAAAAAAAAAACTCATAACACATGATTTGTTCTTGAGGAAACCCTAGCCAAGGGAAAACCCTGGTGGGGATGGTACCCACAAAGATCCACTAATCAAAAGTATCCTATTAAGGATGTTGACCCTGTTAGGAGTCTATTACATGCATATAGTGTATCAGTCCTAATTGGGGACTATAGGCCTTGTTAGAAGCCTCAACTCTGTTAGGAGTTGTCAGTACAAAATGTGATTACCAGATGAGCCCATTGCCCAAACAAGTAATGTACAATATACACTGATTACAAAAAGAGGTTAAGGTACATAACCTTATACTACTTGCATCAATATTGTTAGGATTAACAAGGCAGAAATAACAATTATGTGCAAATATAACTAATATCAGAAAATAATAAACCACACAGAATAGAACACAAGACACACAGATTTAACGTGGTTCACCCAATCCCTGGGCTACGTCCACCAACAGCAAGTCCAATATTATTATTATCCAGTGATTACAACCTGATTACAATCCGTAATCCCTTATAGCCCAATTCTGCCGCAAGTACTAAAATCATACATAATGAAAATCCCTAACCCTAAGCCATATTATACAATATTTTTCCCGCTTTAGGGTTAGAATGAGTTATAAGTAGTCAGCCCAAATAACCGAAAAGTAGTCGGCCTCAAATAACCGAAAAGTAGTCGGCCCAAATAACCGAAAAGTAGTCGGCCCCGAACCCCGGCGAGGTCGGGAGGAAAAGTGTACAGTACTTTCCTGGATAGTACTTTCCTAATTAGTCACCACAAGCTAACAAATATCATTTCACTACTCTTTCACTATCGCAATTACATGTACATCATATTTCACATCATATCACTTGTTACAATTTCAGTTTTTCTTAATTACATTTATACAAGTTATTAAGGCTAATAACTTTACTTGGTTGGATGCCATATTACAAAATAACTTTATCCAAGGGTTAACATCTAGGATGTCATCCCTTTATATTGTTAAGTCATTATTTTGATAAACAAAATAATTCCTTAACTCTTTACCGATTCTGTCTTCAAAATCTATCCTGTCAGCTTAACACTATCTTTAGCACAACTGTCATAACTCCTTCTGTACATGCCATACTGACTTGCACTCTGAGATGAGTCATCATTAGTCACCATAGAGTCTATGTTCAAGTGCGCAAGCACTAAAATTACTCCAGTCAACATCGCAAAACAAAACTGTCTCTTGGTTCACTGGCAACAACATACTGTCTCATACTTAGACAATTTCATATTGCGCTCTGTCATACTTGCTCTCTGACCTGTGCGATCTTCATGTAAAACATATGTTACCATAATGACAACATCTATGTAACCAACTCAGCCAAATTGCCAACAGAGCATTTGAATGCAGATCTAAACCTAAGTGGTCATCAAGGGAACAAACTAAGTCACTTGTGAAGAACAACTCATATAATTAGGACTATAACACTTGGTACGTTTGTCATTACTGTGGAAAATATGGACACATTGGAGAAAATTGCATGAAGACTCATTTTAGAGGCTAATCCAAAAGTTGGATGAATGGAAGCATGGTATGCTACAAGTGCAACAAGATAGGAAACCTAAAGAAAGATTGTAGATCTCCCATGTCGAGAAATGATCAAAATCTGAATGAGGATATCTGTGAGAAAGCAAGAAGTCAGATGAATAAGTCATGGAAGAAGAAAGAAGAAGAAAGCACAAGTGAAGGGAGTACATCTGAGGTCACCCAATCCAATGGATCAGGTGATCACACTTCTTCTAACTAAGCAAAAAGCTATGTTAGAACTGATTCTTGCAATGTCTCATATTACATCAGTTCCTAACAAAAAGATGAATAAAAGTCCATATCTGCATAAATTAAGATGCATTAGGATGTGTTTGAGAAAAATAGAAAATCTTACTTTTGATGCTGAGCGTCAATGTTTTGACCAAGTTTCTCAATGAACGTCGAGCACCTGTGGAAGCCAAGATGTGATGTACATCGAGTTGTGTCAAAAAGGTTATATTGACCAAGCTTATGATTAGCCATGGTTAACACAAGTTTGTCGAGACAGCTGTATTCCACCTAGCATTTTGTATGAAGCATTAGTGAAGCCCTAATTCTACTTTTTGGAATCTATAAAGCGACACGATGCCGCTCATTTCATTTCACCAAAGTGAATTGAAATATTTGAAGCAATTCAGAGCGAGAGCCACCAGTTTGACAAAGGCAATTCCAAATCTTTTTAGCGTGTCGTCGGCAAGAATCTTCTGCAGAACACTCACAAGAAAGGTACACTACCGAGCAAGATTTTCTTTTCTTAAAATTTTCAAAATTACAATGGCATCATCATCATTTGCGACAGTGAAGAAACAAGGGGAGGAAGTTTTCAATGTATAGTTGGTGAGAAACGAAGTTTGTAAACCTCAAAAATTCAAGGCAATTCTAGAAACTGCAATCAAAGGAGATCTTACTGGTGCCCTATCCTCAATTCTAGAAAATGTGTTGATAATGAATGATATTAGGTCATGTTACATGTGTAAAATCAAGGAAACTAGAGATTACGAGATCAGGGAGGCGTATGAAAAATTGTGTGACAACAAAGTGTTGAAGCCGCAACATAAGTTGGTTGCTGAACAAGGGTTAGTGCATGCCCTAAATTTCCTGTAGAATTTTAAGGTTGAATGGATCAAGATAGTGCTGAGTCAGGTGCATGATATGTAATTATGGTTGGAAGACAGACCAGTAAAGATAACAAAGGAAATGATTCACTAGGTAACTGGATACCCTACACTACAAGGAAAATGGATATTGAATTGCTCAAGTAAAGAGGAAATTTAGGCGAACACCAAGGCAGTTTGGAACAAAAGTGGAATGAAAATTTCACCCATCACCGATCCAAAAATTGACTTTGCAGTCAAGGTTCTCTCACACAAATTCTATCAATCTAGTCGGTTGGACAGCGTCCCCTTTATGGCAGTGGACCAGGCATGGAAAATTATCAAGAAGGGACATACATATGACCTTGTCGAGCTCCAGCTAACTCAAATTGCTGAGAACCTCAGCTCAATCTGAATAGAAAAGAACTCTATGTGTAAGTTTGGTTCTCTGCTAGTGTGTTTATTCTTTTACATCCAGAAGTGTTTTCCTACTGTTGGTGGCATGATATGGGACAAGTCAAAACCCATTACTGTTCAAATTAATGAATTTATAAGTCAGATAGGAGAGAATTTTAATAGCATAATGGAAAACTACTTTGTTGAATTCAAAAAGAAAATGAGGAAGAGAAATAGAGTCCTTGTGTCTTTAGTAGAGAAGTACTCCAAGGAAATTTGTTTTCTGGTAGACACAGACTTCACTTATGCACAAGAAGTTTTACCGAGGGTTTCATGGCTCATGCCACTTCCCTATGAAGTAAACATTGATGAATCTATAGCTTCTATTATAGCCCTTTTAGCTGAAGAAGTTGATGCCAAAGCACCATACTTTGGAACATATAAGGAAGCAAAAGCTAAAATAACCATGAATCTAATGGCTGCAACTATAGAGAGGAAAAGAAAGAAAATTGTGAAGAATTTGGAGAAGTATGTTAAGGAAATAGATGAAGATGCACCATTGGAGTTGACCCAAGGTCTAGGAGAAGATGAAGCAAGTGACTCTAGTGAGAATGAAGAAGAAGAGAAGGTACTAGTAGAGAAGAAGAAAGGTAAGGAGCCTGTACTTGCCGAGCCCACAAAAAAGAAAAGGATATTGAAACCTATAGTATCATCGACACCTGTGCTTAGGCTGAGAACAAGGGCAGTATCTTCTGCTACCAAGACACCAAAGAAATCTCCTGTTTCTGTGAAATGGAAAAATGTTCAGCCTAAGGCAGTGCCGAGCAAGGCAATCAAGAGGCCTAGAAGAAAACTTGTTTTGGAAAAGGAAGAAGAAGATGAAGAGATTGAAAGTGATGAAGATATTAAACAGAAAATAGCTTTACAGAATGTAAAACCTGGGTGAACCCACAATAGTGGGTTACACTTTTTTTCTTGAATGGACACTGAACTCTACATTTTGAAAAAAACTTTTAGATTCGAATGCATATTGTCATTAAACTGTTTAAAATTGAAAGATGATGTAAATTAGAGTTTTTTAGAATTTTCTATCTACATTCTAAATATTTTTTTTATTTTTATCTTTTAATTTATTTGAATGATTTTTTCTTTCTCCCACGAAAACTAATATGTTGCAAAAAATGTCATTTACAAAGAGTTACTTGGTTTTCATAGAGTATAACTTTTTTTCTAAAATAGATATCAATGTGATTCTTTCAAATTTAGTTTTTTAACATCCATATGGAGGGCATGCAATTTTTTTATGACTTTATCACTATTATTGCATATTTTATTAACGTCTGAAGTTGACTAAACTGTAATTTTGACTTACCTTGACTACATAGCTTATAACTTGTCATGTATTTGTCCAATTTAATTTTTATTTTTTTTGATAGAAAGAGAACTTCAATACCTAGGGCATAGATATTTTTTAGAATTTTTTTCTCTCGTTTACTATTTTTCCATAAGCGTCAAACATAGAGGTAGACATACGGTGAAATATCTATGTTTAGTAAAACTAAAAATACAAAGTCATAATAAACTAAATATATATTAACATTATAATCATTGGAAAGATTTTTCTTATTAGTACCTTACTAAATAGATAGGTTTCTCAAATGGATTCATTTAATATGCCAAAAGATAAATTTGAAGTGATTTTGTATCAGCATTTTAATCGGTGCGAAGGAGACTCCATTGTAGGTATGAATGATGAGTATAGATGTTATATCAATGTTTTTCTTATCTAAGAGGCTTTGAGATAACCATTTGTAATTAGTTCCTTCAAATGAGACCTCTCAAGGCTTAAATCATCATATATTATTAAAAATTAGTAATTTCAGCAAAAATCAGCATGTCTAAAAAAGTGTAACCCACTATTGTGGGGTCACCCACCTACTGTGGATGAAATATGCCACACAATCATGAGTACTACAGGGCTTGATGATCTAAAAAGACTAAAATTTGGAAGTATGAGCATAGAAGATAAAGAAAAAGTTGAAAATGCTAAACTTGAAATGTTGTGTACTTTCAAAATGCTACCTATACAATTGGAGAACCGAATGCCAAAAGAGCTAAGTTACAGAGTTGCACAAAAATGGGAGCATGCTCTCAACACAAAAAAATAGATAAGGGAAGGCACTCTAGCACAAGTTGAATCAAGTTTGACTCTAGTTAACATCAAACAAATTGTAAAGCAATACAGAGTGAAGTTTGACACTAAACTTAGAGCTTATCTTATTGTTCAACACAAGGTTGAAGAAGTTGTACAGGAAAGTCTACGGACTTGGAAAATATTGTTTGGATTGATAATTGATAAGGGTACACATCAAGGTGCTAGTACATCTAAGGTTGTCAAGCCTGACACAGTACAGAGTACAGTGGAAGTACCCATGTTCTAGAAACTGAAGCTCCTAAGGAGGAAGTGTGTTAGAAAATTTTAGAAATAAGTATTGTTGATATCACAACAGAAAAATCTTTACAAAAATAGGTATTGACAGAAGAAGACATTAAGGCTGCAAAAGTGAAAGATACATATTTGCCAAGCAACAATCCTATACTATTACAAGTAAAAGACTATCCAAAGATAGAAGATACCTCAACTGTTAACACTACCCCTACCAAATCTGAACCTGTTATAGTTGACAAGTTAGTCGGTATGAGCATTACCGAGGAACTAGTTCAGTTGGCAACATACAATAAGCCTACATCTGCCAAGGAATCTCAGGACAATAACACCAAGCAGTCTAATCTAAAAGACTCAAGTTCTCATGTGGAGGTAAAGGAGAAAGAAGACAAAGGAAAAACTATTTCTACACAAGAGCCGAAGGAACAAGAAGCAATACAAGCTCTTGTACAAATGCCGAGTGAAAGCACACCTAAGAGAACATTTAAACAAAAATGAAAAATCTCTTCACTAGAGGTAACTATTGATGAGGTTATTGATATTCCTAAATGGGATACTACTAACCTATCCTATGAGCAGATGTGAATACTACAAGAATTATTGAAGAAGAAAAGTAGACAGGAAGAATTAAGAAGGGAACGTCAGCAAAAGCAGGTGTTGCATGACATAAAAGAAATATTTAATGATGCTTTTGAGCTGTCGAAAGTAAATAATTCTTCTCCCATACTAGAACAGCTTGTACATATTGTTCAAAAAGTTACAAATGATGAAATTGGACCTAGTGACAAGTTATTAGAGTGGTCACAAAGAAAGTTTGAAACAAAAATGTTAGAAAAAGTATCTCCCAAGCTTGCAGTGGAACAAGTTGAACTTTCTACTTTGGTAACATAGACCAAAGAAGTAGTTGTGAATACTCAATCTCTACTTGCCAAAATATGCAATGAGGAATAGTTCACTAAGGATAATCACTGACTGGTAGTAAAATTGCAGCAAGAAATCAAGTCAACCAGTCAATCCTTAAGCTTGGATGCCGAAACCAGTTCAAAACATTATGCCAAGCTTACACAAGCACAAGGAAGAATAGTCGAGTTAATGGCTAATGATGGTAAGATAAGAGCTCATCTACTCTCTATGGAAATACTTTTGACACCTCACCTAGAGGGCATTCAAAGAGAGTTAGCTAAGGCTAAGGGCCTAACACAAAAGGATCCAAATCTATCAACAATTGAGAGCCTAATCAATCTAGCTGCCAAGCTAGAAGTGCAGACTGAAGTTTTGAATGTAGCTACAATAGGATGGACCACTGCACTACACCAGGTTATGATGCTTCATAAACAATTTTTGGAGAAGTTCATTACATTCCCTACCACTAAATAAATTGATATAGCATGCCAAAAATAAGGGGGAAATCAGTGAACATGACATAACATCTAGGGAAGGTAACAAAATTTTGTATGTATATATATCTTAGGGGGAGTATATATAATGTCATGACAAAGTGTTTTTTCCACTAATGTCAAAGGGGGAGATTGTAGATCTGTATAGTTTTGTTGACTATTAGTGTCTTACACTTAGTCATTATCTAGGTAGTAATGGTCGGTCATCACTACAACCAAGTCATTATGTAAAGACTGAGTTATGTAATGTATGCTTACCGAGTAGTAGTACTGTCGAGTAAACTGATGGTCACTATATATATTCTTGTATCAACTGAGTTAAGTTTATTTGCTGAGCTATGTATGTAATGATTGCCGAGCGACATAAATATCAACATATGTCGAGTATAGAGAATGCTGCGTATTAGGAACATCAATTGCCAAGTTAGCCAGGAATGACATATGAGTCTATTATGGCACATTGATCAAGGTAACATGTTTTGGCTGACATTTTTGTTTTGTATTTTGTTTGTTGAGAAAATCATGGAGGTGATTTCTCATCCATTTTGTAATCATTAATCCCTATTTAATACTTAGAACCAATTAGAAATTAGCAAAGTCTAAGTGGCAAAAGGAGTTAATTAGAACTGAAGATCTAGAAGCTTGAAGATGTTTTGTTGACTATATAAAGACTAGATCTTTACCCTAAAATGTGATACAGTGAGAGGATGTGGAAGGGATGATTGGATAAGTAGAGCAACATATTCAAAATAGTGAAGAACAGAGTTCAGTGACCGAGTTAAGCATTGAAGAACGGAATAGAGATAATTTGATAACAAAGATCAATACAATACTGTAAGGAGAAGATCTAAAATCTACATATTAGTGCAAACTGAAGGATCAGGTATTGAGACATTCTAACCAGTGTATCAGGGTAAATCTCTTAACCGAGTGGTCATAATAGACCTATTGTAACCTCTTAACAGAGTGCTTACTTTGTTGTAAGTTTTAAATCCTTTAACAAGGTAGACTGCATAAGTCTTTGAGCTGTTAACAAGGTAGATCCCTCACAAGGTAGATCATACTTTGATCAAATTTTGGAAGCCCTAACAAGAAAAATTTATTACTGTTGTAGTGAAGATTTGTGGGTGTCATCCCCACCCTAGTTTTACTTTTCAAGGGTTTCTGGGTAACCAAAATTACTGGGTTATGTGTATTTTATGAATACTGTTTAGCATGTTAGATACTTTTATTTTAATGAAGTTTTAAGTTTGATGCTGAAAGTTTTACAAATGGTTAAAAAGGTGATATATGATCCCCCCCCCTCTCAGTATCACTTTCTTAACTATATTTCCAGCAGTTATATATATTCCTTGTACTTGGATTATTGTTACATGTATATTGTGTGACTTGTATAGTAGATGCTAGTTCACTATGTAATTCATATTGTATTAGTTATGTTTGTATATTAACATTTATATGATGATGTACATGTTATTCATTTGTGTATGATATATTTATAATTGTACATAATCTAATTAATTAATGTATATGTAATTCTATGATAAGGAACCCTTGATAATTTTAATCTTTGTTGAAGTTATATTTATGAGTGTAACCACCTAAAATTAGTTTAGTAAAGAAAAAGCCCTTAATTTTGATTAATTGGCCTAAAAATCCTAAATCAAAGACATTAAAATACTAGGCCTAATTATAAAAATATTTCATCTTGAATTTTCTTGCATAGTTTAATCAATCTCCTAAATCAATCATTGATCAAAATTCTCAAATCCTAATATCAAGCTTATCACGTTGAAAAATTAAAGCCATTTGATTAAATGTGCTAAACATATTTTTAATTTAGTGAACCCATTCAACATGTGTGTGCACATAAATACCAATTAAAAAGAGAATTAAAAAGGGAAATTTACTATTTTGTCTCATCCACAACCAAATAAATACAACTTTGACCAATCAATGGGTTTCACACATGGATCAATCTCACATCCAGATTGAAAGAGGAAGAATCTCACCCTCTCTTCACATTCGAATCTCAACCGTCCATTTTGATGGAATTCCTATAAAAGGAAACTCACTCCTAGCTAAAGGCATCTAGGTTTTTATTGTAAAAAAACTTTTCCATTATAGTTACTCAATCTAGACCATTTTCCAATCATATTTTAGCATGCATTTTCCCCTTAGATTAGATTAATCGTAGTTTACTTTCAATCATGTTAATTTTCCTAGTTTAATTTTACATTGTTAATCTCATGTTTAGCTTAGAATTTAAATTCATAGCTTAGTCTTTGCATGTTTAATCAATATTTTAGAGAAAAGTGAAATCCTTGTGTCATGCTTTCAATCTTCCATTACAGAGTTTTCTAGTCACTGATCTCATGTGCTATATTTGAGCGTATTATGTATAGATTACACTTGCTTCATATAGGAAGCAATAAGTTGGTTCTATTGGGTTTTAGCTGTATATTTAAAATTCTTTATAACATTTGCTAACCCATTTAGTATGGATTTATTGAAGTATTGTTATAATTTATAACCACATTTAACACACAATGAGTATGTATTGTATTACATTTTGTTTCTTTCGCATTGTTGTTCATTATTAATAGTAAACTGTTAAGAAAAAAATTTATTTTGTAAACTTAATTACATGTTTTAGGTTAATTTATCTTGGGTTCTCTTGTGGGGTGTTATATATCACATAGTAGAGGTGAAAGAACAATGCTTGGTGAACTTCAACATTGGGTCTTACAGAGATGGGGTATTGTGTGATGTGGTATCTATGAGTTCTTGTCATATTCTATTGGGAAGACCTTGGTAATATGAAATGGGAGCTTTCCACGAATGTAGAAGAAACTTGGTCACAATAGAGAAGGATGGGTAGAACTTCACTTTGGTTCCCTTAAAGAAGGAAGAGGGGAGAAGTGCAAGGAATCTGAGCATCATAAAGACTTTCTATTTGGAGAGGCCGCATGCAGAAACTAGATTAGAGGTTAGTATGAGGAAGAATGATCTTATCAGATCAAATTTGAGAGCAAGTGGGTATTGAATAATGATAGATGTCAACACCAGCAGAAGAAGACCTCGGTTGTGGATCAAATGAATACTTGTAGCAAAGGTAAACAAGATGTACAGAAGAAGAGAGTTGGTAGTAAGAGTCCTTTACTATCTTACTCTGATGTGATACATAATGCAGTACAGAGTAGACTAATAGATTAGACAAGAGAGAGAGTTGAGTTGTAGAGAAAGAGATTTGTAGATAAAGAGGATGGTTGGATCAAGAATGAGCATGAGATTTATGTCCTAAATCCTATAAGATGTTCATAAGCTCCTCATATGGAACATGTTCTTCTCACCATATGTGTTTGATGAAGGAGTATCCTTGGGTTGTTAGCAATCTTGCATCACCCAAAAACATTTCCTTTAAATTTTGTTCCTATTTTCCAGTTTATGTGTTTTGCTAGTGAACCTTGAATTTGGATCATTTGTTGTGGTGAACCCAAGGGTACAATCTGGACACCATTTTCTATTTCTATCTGGGACCGCACTTCATTTGGATACTTCACATGAGAGATATTCATATTCTTGTTCGGTTCGGTATGTTATTCATTATTTCAACAGTCAACTGAGTTTTTCGATCTATCGAAGTTGTTTCCCGATCAAATAAGCTTAATGGCTCATATCTCAATGTCCATGGGTCTTTGACCGATATCTCTCTTGGATTGCTATTTATGTTTTATCATTTGGAGGGAGATTCTTATGATTTGGGTCCTGACCTATATTTGTTTTATTAAATTTTCTTGTTCTTGGAAAATGTAATTGATCAGACTGACTTGGTTGTTGTAAAGGCTCTATATATTCGAGTAGTTGGTCATTGTTTAGGGGAGATTATACAATCCAAAGAATAACCTTAGGGGGGTTAGATCTAGGGTTTTATATTAGATTTTCTATTGTAATAAGGCATGTATGCCGGAAGTATGTAAGTTGCATGTTACGGGCCAATGTGATGTAATTCCTTGATTATGTGATAATAAAAAGATCAGTTGAACATGTTGGTTATGTTTACTTGTATCTGAGTGGATTGTTTCCATTAAGTTGACTCGTGTTGCATGGTTCAGAGCATCTCCATTGGGGAAACTCTGTCCATGACTACATCAATTTGTCTATTTCTTTTTAGAGTGAAAGGTGTGTAGAAATCAAGATCACGTAAATAATTTTAAGTTATGATAAAAAAAACATAAAAATTAGAAACTAAATCTAAAAGAATAGAAAATAAATATTCAAAACGTACATAATTTTCAAAACAATATTTACATTAAAAAAAATTATATTAAAAAAATAGTAGTGCACTTATATTGTCAATTTTAAACTCTACGATAACTATTCAATAAATAAATAATACTGTACAGAAAATTGTAAAAATTGCATTGTTGCACCAAGTGAAAACAAAAGATTCAATCTTTTAGTCAAAATTGTCCTCTTCCCCTTTTCAGTCAGTTTCTCGCCCTATATTCCACACAATTTCGATGGCGTGGCGGAATTTGTGGCAAGGACGATAATGAAATAGAGTGCGAGGTGAAGACTCATATGGATCATGGACAAACAAGTCAACAAACGAGATACGGTTTATGTGCTAAGATACACACCCATTGAATTTTTCGTAATTATACTTTTCAAAGATGTACGTTGTCAAAAGAAAAACTGGGAAGGTAAGATGCATTGACCGAAGACTGTTGAATAGACACATGAAAGAATCTCTGAAATTTCTGAACTTTGACTTCATTGGATTTGCATTGGCATCCACCCTACAAAGAAAAATCAGGATAATATTTACGTGATGTATCTTAATTTCTTAAAATATATTAATTTTTTTTATCAAAGATGCCGTATAATAGGCAGAGACAGCGAAGGGAAACGCGTTTAAAATATAGAACCAGCGTATGTAGAGGAATCGATAGACCAAATTATCTTTATATTTGGTGCCGGCTGTTCAGTGACACCACATACAGGTAAGGAAAGCGTGTCGTGCACGGTACCCTACCTTTCTTGTTGTTCTCCATAGGGACCAAGATCGCTATCGTTTGCTAGTACTTCTTGTTAGTACTTGTTCTATCTAATACTATTCATCAACTTTAATTAATCAAAAGTCATTATTATTTTTGTTTCTTGCCCTATATTCCACACAATTTCGATGGCGCGGCACAATTTGTGGCAAGGACGATAATGAAACAGAGTGCGATGTGAAGACTCATTTGGATCATGAGCAGGAAGATGCACACAAACGAGACAAGGTTAATGTGATAAGATACACACCCATTGAATTTTTCGTAAACATACTTTTCAATGATATACGGTGTCAAAAGAAAAACTGGTAAGGTTAGATGGATTGACTGAAGACTGTTGAATAGACAAATGAAAGAATCTCTGAAATTTCGGAACTTTGAATTCATTGGATTTGGATTGGCAGGATAAGATTTCGGTGATGTATCTTAATTTCTTTATATATATTAAATTTTTTTATTAAAGATGTCGTATTATAGGCAGAGACAGCGAAGGGAAACAAGTTTTACATATAGAAGCAGCGTATGTAGAGGAATGAATAGACCAAATTATCGAATGGAAAGTATCTGGTGGTGGCTGTGCATCGACACCACATAAAGCTAAGGAAAGCATGTCGTGCACGGTGTCTCATTGTTCTCCAAAGGGACCAAAAGTCATTATCGCTATTGTTTATTAGTACTTCTTGTTAGTACCTGTTCTAGCTATGCTATTCATTAACTTTATTTAATCATAGTCATTATTATTTTTGTTTTTAAAATTAATTTAATTTTTATATAGTTTATATTTATAGTTTAAAATTTAGTATATTGGGTTAAATTTTTTAGTGGTATATGAATAAATTTTTAGGAATGAAAGATTTTTTTAAAGTTTCTTTTTTATATGTAAAAAATAAATTGTCTAATTTAGATATTTTTTTATTTTATTTTATTTATAATAATATAAATAAAGTGTTATTTATAGAAGTATATAAATTTTAATCTAAAATTATTTAGGGGTCTTATAATTAACCATTTTTAATTTTTTTTACACACATACTTATATATGAATAAATAAGATAATATCTTTGAAGATTTTTTCAAAATATTTGAAACTTACTTTTAGATAAACAAAATCAAAACTTGATAAAATGTTTCAATATACATAAGAGTAGCAATATAGACCATTCAAAATATCTAGGGGAGATAAATGTAATTAAATAATCTAGACTTAAATTGATCTAAAATAAAAAGTTGAATTTATAAAAGCTCCTTTTTATATATAAACCTTCTTAGCTCAATGTTAATCTCAAATATTTTGTTGTAATGCACATTTTTATGATTTAACTCAAATCCTTCTTAGCGTTAGCAACCATAAGATTCTAGTGAAATATTAAAAGTTAAGATTGCATTTATAATTCTAATCTTAATTTTGCAATTTTGAATATTTGCATGATTATAGCTATGAAGTTCACATCCTTAAATTTCTATATTACTTTGATCCTCAATTTTTGGTTTTTAATATTTATGTGTTTCCTCTAAAAAAAATATATTTGTTTATTTGTTTTTAGAGTAGAAGGTGTGTAACATTCAAGATCACATGAATAATTTTAACTTATGATAAAAAAATATAAAAATTAGAAACTAAACCTAAAACATTAGAATATAAATACTCAAAACTTACAAAATATGAATGACTATAATTTCAGGATACGTACAAAATGGTGATGTAGATGGAGGAGAAGCGCTCAAAATGTTCAGCTTGATGAATTGGATAGAGACAAAGTCAAATCCATTTATTATTTATAGCTTATTGAGGGCGTACACGGATATAAGCTTCATGCTACCATTGTCAAGATGGGTTTTGAAGCAAATGTATTTGTTGGGAATTTTCTAGCAACAACGTATCCAAAAGTTGGAAGTTAGATGAAGCAGAAGAATTTATAAAGGAAATACCATTCAAACATGACACTGTTCTCTGGGGAGCCTTGCTTGGTGCCTGCAAAATTTATAGAAATATTATGTAGGAAAACATGCAGAAGAATGCCTACTTCAGTTAGATCCACAATGCACAGGAACATGCATACTACTTGCAAACATGTTTGCTACAGATGGTAGTTTTTATGTGAGTTATGTTTCACTACAACATGTAGAATCAAACACGTAATGTTTCAAGACGAAACATAAACTAGTAATTGCATCTTGGTATGCAATGGTACCCCAAAATATAATTTTAATAAGATAAATAATTTTAAATTAAATTTATTACAATAGACACATAAATATTATTTATTTCCAATAAGCTATTATGTATAATTTAAACTAAATATTAAGATTATCAAGATTCCTATTGTAAAATTCAAAGAGAGTACCCAAACTAATTATTAATTGATATAAGACATAGAATTAGAATTATATTTGTTAAATTAGAAGAAATCCAATGTCAATTTAACAATCACAAAATTCCATAGACTAAACTAAGTTAATCAAACCAATTATTACATAAAAAATCTTTTATTATTTTAAGAAAATTAGAAATATTTTTATGCAGTCAAGGATGGTGGATCCAATTAAGGACAGTCCAAATCTTGCAGCCAACAGAATTACACAGTGGAATACTCAACAATGCAACACAATACAATTGTTTAACTCTGATTTTCATTAACATGCCTCGCTGTAAGGCCTTCCGGGTTAAGGCCAATTACAATCAGAAAAACAATTATGTAAGATCCATAACCAGATCCAATACAATCACTAGCTAGTTTAGCTCTGAAGACAATCAGAAGCTGATGGAAACCCTAAGGCAGATCTAAACTTGAGCTCGCAAGTCTCCAAGAAATCTCCTTGTTCCCCAGTATGCAACCACTAGCTCTGCTACAAACAAATATCAGACTCCAATTTGATCTACAAGATCATCATGAACTTTCCACAACTTCGCTTCTCTGAGATCCAGATCTACTAAGTTCTTCTCCCTTTTTCTCTGCCCCTAAACATCTACCCAAGCCCTCCTTAAATACTAATCATCAACCACAAGTCAGCCAGATGAAACCCTTAACTCTCCTAAACAAATAATTAAATGCCATAGTCGGCTTACAAATGTATACAAACATTTAATTTAGCATGCCAACCCAAATTAATGGCTACCAACAATAAATGCACCAAGTCAGCCCAACAAATCACACAGAACTCCAGTCGGTAAGTCAGAACTACCAGGCATCAATGAATTAACCAAGCAAGCTAGGCATCACTGAGCACTAGTGTTGACCAAGCACCATAGACATGACCGAGTAACACCATCATCGAGCACCAGAGACTACCGAGTTCCTTCAGTGACTGAGCTTCCTTCAATGACTGAGACCATCAGTCAAGGCTACAATCGAGTAAAAACTGGCCAAAACTCAAACACTTATGCAGTTCCATCAAGCACACAGAATGTCCCTACATCATATTTATACCATCTAAACCTTAATAACTCTTTGTTAATCCTATTATTATTACAAAATGGAATTGGTGAGGGAAAGTCCTAATTTTTATTCTTGCCTTAAATTTGGTGGAAAGTTTAACGAGTGCACCAAGAAATGATAGAATTAGTAGCTAGTTGTACTTAGTAGTGGCTAAGTTTGGGAGTATATTTAGAATGTAATCTGTTAGTTTTCTCTAAATTTACCATCGCCCTTTTCATTGCCTAATTAGATTTTCAGCCATTTCTAGTCATCGATTTTTCTATATTTGCAACACCGGAACTGCAATATTTTTAGCTTCTAAATATAGAGAGCTCTTGAGAATAGTCACAATTTTACCAGAGGATTTTAGGTTTTAGTTCTGTATGCCTTAGCCACCGTCGGTTTGTAATCATGTCTTTAATTTTGACAGAAATGTCTTATCCGCTGACATCTCCATTATGGAAGTGGACCTTTAATCATAGGCTATATCTGAGCATGCAATGCCCATCCGCAAATCAATATTTAACCTGCAATACCCTCAGATATCCCGCTTTATCATTCAATGTAAATAAAAACAATTTTGTGCAAGATTTTTATTAAATATTTAAAATAAAAACAATGATTCCAATTGATTCAATTGTCTTACTTACATGCCTCTAGAGCATCGTGGATTTAAAAATTATGGGAAAATATAATTAAAAATTAAATAAAAAATAAGCCATCTTATTTAGGCAATGACTATCCAGCCATATTATTCGATACGGCTGGATCGCCATCCAATTGTACTATCACCACCATACCATATCATTTTAAAAAAATATTAGAAATATTTAACATATTAGTAATGTAAAAAAAAGTAAATATTTTAATTAATAGTTCATAAACATGATTCTAATTTTTTTGTATTAAATATAAGGAGATCAAAATACAGAGAGTCGCCGAAGATTTCAAAAATACACGAGTCGAAGCCTCGACATGAGAGTATCAGAGAGTATATCAAAATAACATAAACACTATAGGAAAGAAAGGAAATAAGGAGTAATGGAGAAGGTCCTCATGAGCATCCACCCATGCAGTCCACGCAGTCTACCCCATGCTACCTTCCATCCAAACAATAATCTTGTGATTCTGAATTTGATTGAGCAAGAGGATCATGTTGCCAGTGGTGTCTTTGTTGATTCTAAATTTAATTTTTATTGTGTGTAATATATACAAATATATATCTTTATTAATATTTTAAAACTAAATTGACATTAGTATATAATAATAATTTTGGTTCTAATATATCTAAGTAGAAATGTTTATAAATTATAACTAAACTTTTAAATCAAAACAATAAATATTTATCAATCAATTATCCACATTTATTTCTCTAATAAAATGTAATATATAATCCTATATAACATTAATATCATTTTGATAATAAATTTACTTTATTATACAATAAGATAATGATTCTACATCCATCAAGTATATCTAAAATAAAAATTTATTATTTAATAAACATTATAATCGAATCAAGAAATATTATTAAATTAATAGTTAAGTAAACAAATAAACCTATTTTTTTAAAATTATTTGAAAAAAATATTAGTTAAAATTTATTTGAATAAAATTTTAATAAAATATATACAAATAATTTAGCATTGAAATTAAATAATATTAATGTAATTTACTTTATATTAAATATAAATACAATTTCACATATATTTTATTTTATATTATATATTTTAATTATATAATATATATGTATGGCTATCTCACAAAGTAAACTATAAACTATATAAGAGAAGTTTAAAACAAAATAACTCATTTTTTTATACTTAAAAGTTGAGAATATAATGTGTATTATATAATAAATATGACACTATAATATATTGTGTATTATATAAAAGATATTGTACATTAATTATTCAATTATATGATATTTTAACATAGTAATTTCTATTAAAAAATCTATTATACAAATCAATATAAAAATATTTGCCCATTCATAATTATAAATTAAATTAAATTATTTGTGTCTTTAAGTATCACATATTATAATACAAGAATTATTAACATAATTAAGAATAAAAATTATAAAAGTTTTAAATATATTGTTTATTATTGATATATTATAATTAAATAATGTTTAAAATTTTCAATCTTAAAATATTTGTTATTATTCAATTGAAAAAAATACACTTTATAAAATTAGTAAAGAGAAAACATAATTAAAAAAAGAAATAAAAACAATTTTTTTCCCTTTCATTTGTCATGCAGACATGAAATCCTCATGTTGTGGATTCCAAAATAAGTGAAATCCGATGCAGATTCTTTTTCGGCCACAACATTTTAATATTTTAGATTTATGTTTTGGCCAAGGTATGTATGTACGGTCTGGAAATTTAAAGCAGATAAACATGTTGCAGATAATTGTTCTGGCAGTTCCTTAACGGCTTTGCCTCTTTAACATTTTTTATGTAAAACTGGAAGGCCACGTCAGCCCCGCGTATAATATTTAAGCTTTAACCTTTTGAGATGGTATATTGCAAAATAAACATACCTTGGTTGATGCCACATGTCTTGCATTTTTTTAGTCAATCACAAATGACAATCGTATCAGGATACCTTACCATACACAAAATCCATACGCGAGGTTCTGTATTATGTCAACGGATGTTGCTACTATTTTCTGTTTGTATGCTACTAAACTGCTAAAGGAAGGAAATGATATTTATTTAAACTGCCACCTTTCATGCATTTTTTTAGCCAACCAAAAATGATGAAATAAACTGACGTGATGCATTCAATCATCTTTCATGTGTACGGAACGCTAGATGGTTGTTGATGTTCTTCTGACAGGTCGATGGCTCTCATATAGGGAACCCCTTCAGGGTAACTATTTAATCCTCTCTTGAATAAGGTCACTTCTTAGGCTAAGCTTGCAAAGTAAGGTTACAAGATGACTTCAATGTTCCTTCAATTGTGGATACTCACTTAGTTGAGGGTAAAAGCACAATAAGCTATCACCCTTTTACAAAGGAAGTGGCTAACAACACCAAAACTAAAAAACTTCAAAGGCATAAAAGTCACATTTCTATTTAGAATTTGAAGATTATGTAAACTGATGAAATGTGTGAAATAGGATGAATTTTATGCCTATAATTTTTAAAAATTATTTTGGACATAAATTAATATATATTTTTAATTTTTAAGGTCTATTTCTCATGTCCTGAAAATATAGCAAATCAGGGGGTTTACCTCCCGTCAAATAATTATAAGTAAAACATTTTTTTTCCTCCAATTTCAAAATATGTTTTAGATGACATGTATGCCTAGTGTATGAAAAAGGAAAGAAGTGTTTTCGATATATAATTTGCCCGTAATAAGTATTCAAAGTACAACTTACACGAAATCAATAGTTTTTGTCTCCCGCCACTTTTCACCTATCAACATTTTTCCAAAATCCAAATAAATTATATATTCTTGAAGAAGATTCTCTTCTATAGTGCCTCATATAATTTTAATTTTTTTTTTAATTGATTTAATATTTTTTTTAATTTATCGAATCGATGACTTCTCAAAGCTTTATATACCTACATGTAGTTTTTAACAAATTTGTTTAACATTTTCCAATTGAAATTATATAAAATTTATATTTCCAGAATTGTAGTTTCAAGATCTACAAAAGGGTAGTTTTAGTTTTTTGAAATTTTTAATTTGCAGAAGAGAAAAAAACACCAAAAGCGTAAATTGTGCATTTTTGGTGTTTTTGAAGTTTTGGCTGCCAAGTTGGCATGCCACTTAGGATGACTCGGCCGAGTTAGACTCGGCTGAGTCCCCTAAGAGGTCAGCCCCTCGTGACCGGTTGTGTGGGTGACCTTCCTTTCAATTCGAAGGCTATATATGTGTGTGATATTTTTTTAAAAATATATATCAATTGCGAATTTACATTTTTATTTTAGGATATAAGGATATTTTGAAGCAAGGAGTCATTCTTTTGGGGAAGTTACAAAGAAATTTTGATTTCAAAGGAGTTTGAAGACAAGTTTTTTAGTGACGAAATAGTAAAACAATAAAAAAAATCTTGCTTAGATATTTTAGCAATAGGAAATGAAAGGACTAGAACAAGGAAGTATGATCGTAAAAGGGATGACCAAATGAAAGGTCATATGAAACGTGTCCAAGAGCAACCGATCGATGTTGAAGAAGAACCTATCACTGTAGAAGGTGCAACTCAACTAGGAGAGGATATTGGTAGTAGTCGAAGTATACATTTTTCTCCTACAATGCAGAATTTGATGGACATGGATGAGGAATCACTTATTAGTCAAATTGAATCGGAACACTTGGTACCTGAAAGCACTATTAAATTGCATCTCAAAAACATGTGGATGAAATATTTTGAGAGTAAATCTTTGGTGGGAAAAGCACAATTGTTTGCAAAGTTATTCAAGAAAAAAGAAATGACTCCGGTTTTAGAGTTGTTGGGTATTGATAATAGGAAAGTTGGAGGAGGTAAAGTAAAAGAGACAATAATTCAAAAATTACAAGATGCACTGAATGTTGTTAATAGGGTAGATCATAAAGGACCAGATTCAAATGCAGCTAGAAGAGCCTTGATGACTATGATAACTAGTAATAAATTGACACATAGAAATCAAGTTTGAGCAATTTTTGAATTACTCAACGTATCTCGAAGAATTATACAGAGTTATATTAGGTACAGATTTGTAGACTTCCCCGTAAAGACAGAATTTCTAAAGATGTAAGAAGATAGGTCATTGATTTTTGGACCAACCACTCTCTTGTTTCTTCCAATAGAAGGGACACTATACAAATGGACGATGAAGAGACCGGTATGAAGATTTCACATCCAAAACATTTTGTCGATACTACACAAAGTGAATTGTTTGAAGCATTCAAGCATGAATTTTCAAATGTGAAAATATGTCAGAGAATGTCTGAGATGTTGCACCCTTGCTTCATATGTATAAATAAGGTTCGTGAAACATGTCGTTGTCGAACTCATGTTGAGTTTCACTTAAACTTGCAATCATATAAAAGGGTTATGGAAATACTTAATCTAGGTATGGTTACTAGAAGTACAACACAATTTGTAAAGTCCATTTTATGTGATAAATCAGAAGATTCAGATGAATTTAATGTTCAGTGTATAAAAAATGAATGCAATAATTATGGAAATTTGTAGCAATTTCCTTTACAATTTGATAATATTGATGTTACAACACCAGTCCAGTGGAAGAGATTTGAATATGAGATATACCAAACGAAGACAGGAGGTGAATAAAAAAAATTTACATTAAAGGAGAGTGAATTACCGTACCTTCAGTTCATGGACAGATTTCGATCTATGATTTATCCACAAATCCAACATTGCATGGTGTACGATGGCAAGCTAAACAGTTTCCTAATTCCAAAAATTGTTTCGCACTTGGTTGTATCCTTTCAGTTGTAGAATTTGCGGAGAACTATATATTTTCCCCTCAAAAGGAGCTCCAGACTCAATATTATCATTCTGATCAAGTTGCAATATTTGTGCATGTGACCTATAGACATGCACAATACGGTTTGGATGGGATAGAATCTAGTATAGATCAAAATGAACGCATTATAATCAAGGAGGTTCATTTCTATATTAGTGATGACAGGGTTCATGATAGGAGCTATGTGGCTCATTGTTTCAACATGTTTTTCAACAATCTTGTGAGTCGTGGGATAAATGCTTTACAACATTGGATCTGGTCTGATGGGTGTGCAGGTAAGTACGTACATGCATTATAAATTTTCTTTTAAAAATTTTCTCAATTCTAGATATATTTATGTGTCACATTTAAATACATTTTTGTATTTATTTGAATTGTAGGTCAATTTAAGTCTGCAAAGCCTTTAATTGGTTAGCCATGCAACATGCTAGACACAACGTTAAGTTTGTTTGGAACTTCTTTCAAAGTGGACATGGAAAAGGAGAGCATGATGGAGCAAGAGCATGTGTTAAGCGTGCACTCTGACAACAATAACTTCAAGGTATATGTACATACATTTGATATTCAACTTGTTTACTTGACTAGACTATTTAAAACTTTACATTACATGTACACACACACACACACACACACACACACACACACACACACACACACACACACATATATATATATATACACTAAATTGTTAGAAATATCTCTCTCTAGGTAACATGATAGAGAATTCAAAGAAAATTGTTGAATCGTGTCAAAATCATTTCGTTGCCCGAGACACAAAATGCGCCAAACGTTACTTTTGGGAAGTGATAGGTATTTATTTAATTTACTTTTATTTTTCAAACTCAAATTCAAAAAACTATATATATAGGTCTATCACATGTGTGTTTTAACTTGTTGTAGATCTATATATATTGCATTTCACATTTTTCATGATTTCAAACTAAGATCTATATATCAATCCATCCAATCTAGATATCGATCGATCAAATCCCTACAATTGTCAATCAATTTTTGGAATTAGAAGTTTGCATCAAGTGATGACTACGAGACAACACAAGCCTCCACTGATTCAACTAAGAGATAAATCATACTTTTGTGAAGATTGTCTTAACAACAACACAATGAGTCAATGTGTTAATATTGCAAATGGATATGTTTCAATATGGGATCATAAAGTGTTAATTAGAATGCCTCCTTATGAAGATGATGACAATGTCATAGACATCCATGATCCTATATATTCAGCTGACTATGAACGTGTTTTTGATTTAGTTGGTACAGGTGCGTATTTTTTATTTCTAGGTATCTTTGTGATATATATATTACATGAACTTGAGGTTTAAATTTAAAATTTACTTGTACACATAAATATAAATTGTGCAGGTGATATTTTTTTTGTGGTTGCAGATCCTGAGAATATAGAAGGTGTAGATTATTATCTACTAAGATGCACCAAGGAAAAACACAAGTTGCTTGAAGAAGTTGTCAATGGTGATGGACAAAAATATTCGACTGGTTCAGTTTTTATTGAAGGCACCTATTATCAACAAGATAAGATCGACAAAAATGGAATTAAATTTGTTGAATACATGCATGGAGAGAGAGTTCTACATTATAGTCACTTGGTTATAGCAATGAAATTGCAGTTTGAAACTGTGTCAAAAAAAGGGTCAAGTAAAAACCAAAAGTGGAAGTTGCCTATTGAAGAGCATGAAAAACTTTTGGAGATAATAAAGGATAGAGAGGATCCATACTACATGTATCAGGAGCTTTAGGTTGAAGGACCTCTCTCTCTCTCTTAGAACTAGAACTTTCAATTTACTTTCTACTTGATTAGATTGATTAGATAGGTTTAAACTAAATTTAAAAATGATTCTAGAACTTTCAATTTACTTTTTACTTGAATTTTAATATCAATTTATTGATTAGATTGATTAGATAAATATTAGATAGGTCTATATTTCTATTTTTTGTTTAGATTGATTAGATAGGTCTATATTTAAATTGAATTTAAATTGAAATTAGATTGATTCTTTTTTCAATTGATTAGAATAGATTGATTTCCTGAATTGCATACCTTTCTAGTATAGATAAATTTCTATTTATTGATTAGATTGATTAGATAGGTAAATTGAATTTTAATTGATTAGATAGAACTTTCAATTTACTTTCTACTTGAATTTCAATTTCAATTTATTCATTAGATTGATTAGATAAATATTAGATAGGTCTATATTTAAATTGAATTTAAATTGAAATTAGATTGATTCTTGTTTCAATTGATTAGAATAGATTGATTTCTTGAATTGAATACCTTTCTAGTCTATAAATTTCTATTTATTGATTAGATTGATTAGATAGGTAAATTGAATTTTAATTGATTAGATAAAACTTTCAATTTACTTTCTACTTGAATTTTAGGTCTTAATCTATATCATGATTAAAAGTTGAATGTTAGGTCTTAAGGGGTCCTATTAGGTCATGTGTTAGGGCTTAAGGGGTCCTATTAGGTCATATTAGGTCTTTTAGGGCTTAAGGGGTCATGTTAGGGCTTAAGGGCTCATGGCTTAAGGTCATATTAGGTCTTATAAGGTCTTAAGGGGTCATATTAGGTCATGTTAGCTCATATTAGGTCATATTAGGTCTTTTAGGTCTTATAAGGTCTTAAGGGGTCATGGCTTAAGGGATTAAGGGGTCATGGCTTAAGGGGTTAAGGGGTTAAGGGCTCATGGCTTAAGGGGTTAGGGCTTAAGGGTTTAAGGGGTCATGGCTTAAGGGGTTAGGACTTTTAAGGGCTTAAGGGGTCATGTTCGGTCCTTAAGGGCTTAAGGGGTCATGTGAGGTCATGTTAGGTCATATTAGGTCATTCTAGGTCATATTAGGTCTTATTAGGTCATATTAGGTCATGTTCAGTCCTTAAGGGATCATGTGAGGTCAAATTAGGTCTTAAGGGATCATTTTAGGTCTTAAGGGGTCATGTTAGGTCTTATTAGGTCATATTAGGTCTTTTAGGTCTTATAAGGTATTAAGGGGTCATATTAGGTCATCACTCACTAACATACCACTAATCTCACCCAGGCGATCCTCGAGTAGTCATCCTATCTCATCTGGAGTAGGAAGATCAAATCTAATGTATGGGTCATAAAATGGACTAGATGGTGATACACCTGCACTCGTCCATGATTGAAACATGTACCTACCCACATGATCAGATGAAAATTGCTCGACCTAAGTTGCAATGGTGGCAATGCTAGAATACATATCTAAATGTGTGTCCTTAGCTGCAACCTACCCAGCTCCAGTGTAGGCCTCCAAACCTTTTGGAAGAACCAAAAGGTTTTGACCCACCAATGCCCTCTTACTAGGGGGCTGTGGTATATTGGGTCATCTACACTTATCCTGATATCTCCCCCGACCTTGACCAGCATGTGGAGGGAGATCTATGTAGTCAACATCATACCCTAAATGAAACTTGGCAAACAATTGTTTGCAAAAATATAGTGGCACCTCATCCTTTTGGGGCCACATATGATGTGTTGCTTACCATCTAGGATATATAAAAGGGGCCACTATGTCATCTGCACAAAAAGTGACCCTATATGCTTGAACCACCCTCTTATTGATGTAATGGGTGCCAAACATGTTCTTCACCTAAGTGACTGAGACATTTGAATCAACTGTCCTCCAACCTACTATCCCTATGATAGTGCTAGATAGGCTATGATAAAAACATCAATCGATACATCATCATATGGATTGTATGATTCAGCCTTCTGAATCATACTCATGATCTTAGTGCGTATAGATGTCAATTTCTCCCTATTAGGGAGAGTATTACTATTCTGCAGTGTCCGCTCTAATGCAATCAGAGCAGCCTGTATCCTAGAGATAGTCTCATCTCTACGACTATCTCTACTATGTGGGGCCTAGGTACTATCTTGGTCTGAGAGAGCTCGTGATCCATGACTATCATGGACACTCTGATCTAAACCACTAGAAGCCATGAATGATATGCACACAAAGGTAATATATATATCTAGATCTAGATATAGATAAAAAGTGCTTGTTGCAAGTAGGCACATGCACATATACATACATCCATTAGAAAATCAATATATATATATATATATATATATATATATAAAAATTTAAATCAATTAAAAAGATCTAACTTTCAATTTGTACATGTGTACATACTTTAAGTAAACATGAAAACATTTAAAAAACTTCAAACAAACACACATGAACTAATTTTCAAATGCATTTGTACATAATATTAATTAAATATTAAATTAAACATTTAAACTCATGCATTTACATATGTACATGTAATATTTTTTTAAATATTTAAAAACATAATTTAAACTTGAAGGCATTTACACATGTATTCAATCATGGTAGTAGAACTAATTCATGCACACATATTTACTAATTTGAATCCATATTTATGTACATATTTACTTTACACACATGAGAAAAATTAATTTGTACAAATTTCCATAACAAGGGAGGGAAAAACATTATATTTAAATTAAATACTAAAAGAAATGATGAAAATATATAATAATCTAGAAAGGGGTTCATGGGTCTTAAGGGTCTTAAGAGTCTTAATTAGGTCAAGTAACCTAATCTTATGGGTTTTAAGGGTCTTATGAGCTCGTCTTAAGGGTCTTAATTAGGTCCTATTGGATATTAAGGGTCCTATTGGGTATTAAGGGTCACATTGGGTCTTAAGGGTTTTAATTAGGTCTTATTGAGTCTTAAGGGTGAACTATTTTGACCTATTAAGTTCTATTAGGTCTTAAGTGGTCCTATTAGGTCTTAAGAGTCATGATAGTTCATATTCAGTGGATGTTAAGTCTTAAATGGTACAATTAAGTCTTAAGTGGTCCTATTAGGTTAGGAAGAGTAGATAGTCCATTATGTTTTAATTAGTATTATTAAGTCAAGTATTGCATCTTATAATTGGGTCCATCCTATTAGGTTTTAATGGTCTTATTAAATGTCTTAAGGGTAGGTCCTATTACATGTTTTTAAAAGTTTCAGTTTCAGTTTTACTTAAATTATATATGTTTTCTTAGGATTTAAGTTTGTACGTTTTAAGTTTTATGTGTTAATTTTATACATTTTTAAAAATAAATACAATTTACTTATTAAAAAAATGAATTTTTTTTTTTACATATAAACATTAAAAAAATAATTAAATAATATTTAAACAATATATACAAAAAAAATAATTAAAAAACACAAACAAAAAAATTAAAAAAAAAAACAAAAAACCTACCTCTAACTCGGCCGAGTTGCACTATTGGTCCCTCTGGTCACTTATCTTTAGCCCCTCACTATTCAAATGAGGGGCTTTGGCCGCTCACAGTGCTACTTATAGGCCGGGGTAGATGGTCGAGTCCTACTTGGCTGAGTAGGACTCGGCCGAGTCCTCCCCACCATGTAGGCACCACCCGGTGCCGCATGGCGCCTCCCTTTCTTCGGCCGAACATGACTCGGCCAAGTCCTACTTAGTTGAGAGGTGCTCGGCCGAGTTGTCTCAGTTAGCCAAAATGGTGACACCCGATCATGCTTTCAGCCTTGAAATGTTGTGATTTTTTGGGATCACTAAGGGGACCTACACTATTTCTCAAGACTTGCCAACTTGATTCTAAATATTTGGCCTCACAATGTGCAATGAAAAAATATTTTTATTTTCAAAGGAAAAGAAACATTCTAATTAAATGTGGGAGTGAGGTGTAGTATCTTGGTTGAAAATGATTGTTGGACTTGCACAAGGTGGCCTTGAGTAAGAGTCTTCGCAATTTTTTGGACAAATTCTAAAGTCAAATAAGTTCACATTTGCAATTGTTGTCATCACATGTAGAAGCATAGCTACAATGGAAACATCTAAACAAAAAACTAAAATGTATATCTTACCAAGGGGGGCACTTAGTATTTTTTTCAAACTCCTTTTATATACTTTACATTTTAGTTGGTGATTTATCCAATACCCTCTTGAACAAAGTAAACAGTTTCATGCCCATGTCATGGACTTGTACCATTTTATCAGTAGGTAATGCTCTTACTACAATGTATGCTGAATACAAGGGGATAAACGATGCTCACCAATTCATTGATGAGATGACTATAAAAGATGTGGTTTCATGACTATAATGATTATGGGATATGTGGACAAGGGCCACAATGAAGAAGTGTTAGAAGTATAATCTTTCCTTGGTGTATTTATAAACCAAGGTTACTCTATTATTGAAATATATTAGGATATAAGCCAAGATATCCTAATATACTTCTTTTTGTCTTCTTTCCACTACATCCTATTTCGTCCCCTAGTGGAATATGTGAGGACAAATATTTATTGTAATTTGTAATTTAGTTTATTCCTCCTTAAGAGGAATTTTACACTTGGCCCACACACAAGTATGAATGTGGCATTCATTCACATGGGAGTTACATTTTGAACTCCTTCACTCATCTCTACTTATAGAGATTTTTTCTCCACACACTTATAACAAGAATTTTGTTCTCAACAATTCTCTCTCATTTTCCCTCATAGTTCTATCATATTGTATTGAGCTAAGTGCTCATATTCTTTCTCTCTTTTTAGGCTTTTTATGCCTCATTCATAATTCACAAGGGGTTTTCTTTGCTTTCCCCTTTCAAATTCTTGTCTCCTCTTTGCTTTGTTGGTGTATGCTCCTAGATTTTGCACTAATTCATGGTATTTTCCTAGCTCCTCACTCTTGGATTAAATAATTTCCTGCATTTCCATTGTTATTCTTTATCATTTTTAACATGGTATCAGAGCAGGTTGGTTTAATCATTTCTTGAGTGTACAGGTGAAGGAGGTATCATATTTTGGAGCACTCCAATTTGGAGACTCTTGAGAGAGTTATTACTTATATATTCCTTTTTTTTGTCTAATCTTTTAGAAAAGAAAATCATTTTTTTTGGTTTGGATGGTTTACCGCCAAACCCAGTTGTTCTAGTTCTTTCATTTAATATTTCAATCTTATTTATACTCTCATTTCAAAAATTTAATCTCTTTAATTTCAATTTAATAGTTTAATGGTAAAAATATAATAGAATATATTTATTGGTTACTAACCTAACTCTATTTTAATTTATTATATGACGGTTGGTGTAATTTTTTTTCAAAATTTCACTTTATTTAGTAGATAATAATTATATTTCAGACCAGTAGTAACTATTATTTCTTCCTGTCGCATTTTTTTAAAGCTGTTAATCCATTTTTTCAAAGCGTCAGGAACTTTTTTTCTTCCTGATGCCCATTTTTTTTTCCCTTTTTACCTCGTTTTAGCAAGTTTCAGTTTTCTGGGCTACTCATGTGCATTTTCCTGCGTGTTTTTTAGTTTTTATTCCTTTGCATGTGCTGTGTTTTTGTTAATTTAGAAGGTTTGTTCTTTACATGAACTATTTTTTTTTGCGCTGCTTTGTTAATATAGAAGTTTTTTGCATGCACCTTTTATTCTTGCTCTCTCCATTTCTTCCTGTAGGTGGAGTTCCCCTCAAGATCACTATTTTTTCATTGCATGTTCATTCTCTGCTAAGTTTTTATTGCATGCATCTGTATGATTCAGTTTTCTCTATTCACCGTTCTGTAGTTCCAACCATGCGCTTGAATCTATTAGTCCAGCATTTTTTCTGTGTTATTCTTTCTTTCTGCTTTTTTTAGTCATCTTTTTATATATTATCTGTTTATATTCAAATTATCATAGCTTATTGTTTTTCATACATTGTGTATTTTGAATATAGTTTCGTTATAAGTCATTACCGTAGATTGGAAGATTGTCCTGAGGATTGACTGTTGTTGTGTATTCAAGCCGCCTTCATCCATTTTTCCTGAGTTGGGTGCGGAGTCCTTGCCGTGTTTTGCATGCAAATCTCTGGATCGAGGGTTTGAATCACTCAGCTTGTTTTTTTTTAGCATGCTTACTCTTCACCCGTGAACCTTCCTTCAGTGTTTGGTGCTTTTTTTCTTTGGGCCATTTTTGTTGTATGTCCGAATAGCAAATATTTAGAGCTCATGGGTGAGTCTGAGTCATTGGTGAACTTGTTTCTTTTCCTATTTGTGAGACCGTTGCGGAAGCGTGCGTTTATTCATTTCATGCTACTAGTTTAGATTATTTCTTTCAAATTATTAAAATTAAATTTCTATTAACTCGCATAGATATCCAATTTGATTCATTTTTCTTAGTTACTATCATTTATAGTTTAAAGTATTTTAAATTTTTTTTTACATGCACAGGGACCTCTATTCTAGTTTGCATGTTAGTGCTTCAGGAGCCTCTTTGCTACAGGAACCTAAGTTTTTTTAAGGGTTTTTGGTTAGATTCAATTCATTTTTTTTAGCTAACTTTTCTTGCAAGTTCAATTTTTTTTCTAACCTTTTTTTGCACAATCTAACTTCTCTTTGCAGGATTATTGTGCAGATCTGGTTTTTATCCTTCCACATAATTGTTTCCTAACCATTTTTTTTGGCAGATTTGGATTTACACATAATTTTCCTATTTTTTGTTAGCATGCAGGATTTTATCATCAAACCTTTTGTTGCAGGGGTCAAGCTATTTTACCTAACGTTTTTGTGTAGATTTGGGCTTATTAAGTTTTTTTTTCTCTAACACATTGTTGCATGCAGGTTTTTGCTCATTGTTGTAGGTTTTTTGATCTCACATTTATTTACAGGGGTTCAATTGTTGTCATCTAACCATTTTTTCTTGCAGGGGTTCACCATCTCACTCCTTTTTTTTATATCTATCTATTTAATCAAATAATCTTAATAATCACACTTAATTCTTTTTGTGATTATTCAATCTTTTTCACATTTTGGTTAATTAATTTATCATTTCACTACGATCATGTGGGTTCATTAATCATTTTTATTCAATCAATTAACCCTTGGATTAACTTTCATTTTAAGTAAATCTCTTTAATCAATCTGTATTCTGCAATATCTATTTTTTGTTCAATCTTTAAAAGCAATCTGTATTATTTTTTGACACCCATCTTAGATTTTGCATGCAAGTACTTTGCATGTTAGAATCTGTCATCTAGGGTGCTCAGTTTATTTTTTCTTTGCTTGCTGAGTCCATAAGCAGGTTATCTGTCTCTTAGATTTCAGGTGCATATGCACTAGATCCTTGATCTATTGCATATTCTTCTGTCTTCTAGGGTGCTGATATGACTCCTTCTGCACTTTCTTTTTTTTTAATCATGTCGACTTTAATGCCTGAAATTAAATTAACAAGTTCTAATTATCATGCTTGGGCTGTTCATATGGCTTTTATTTTTTGTTTTTGACATCTTTATGATATTGCCACTAATGCCACACTCAAACTAGCCTCTACTGCCTCTCAAGCTGACCAGGATACCTGGAAAGCTAAAAATGAGGAAGCATTAGGGTTGATTGGTATATCATTAAATCCTAAATTGTATGTTTTAATCTCTAGTTGTGATGAAGCCCATGAGGCTTGGAATATTCTTAAGAATACTTATGATAGTGCAGATGAAAGTAGAAAGATTCAACTTCAAGATCAGTTAGAAGATCTTAGATATTTTGATTTCAATTTTGTTGATGATTTTTTGTTAAAATTTGATTCCATCCGTTCTTTGCTTTCTGGTCTTAAAGTTACATTATCTGAAGTTCTCATTATTAACATCATAATTACGAAATTTTTACCACGTCAGTTTTAGCAATTCATTACAAACATTTACTCTCAGTTAGCTATTCCATCCTTAGCTAATCAACTTACTTATTCTATTTTTCAAACTCTGTTATGGCAAGAGGAGGCAAAATTAATTCAGTTTGGCATACTTAAAGTTAATGACCTTGCTTATGTTGCTAAAACTGACAATAGATCTAATAATAATAATCACAATAATCAAAACAATCAACAGTCCAACAACAATAATTCTAGACAATAATATAATAATAATTACAACTCTAGGAGACCACATTGCACGTACTGTGGTAAGGATGGCCACATAATTCAAAACTGTTTTAAGAAACAAAGGGATCAATCCCCTAATTAGAATAATTCCGTTGAAAAATCAAATGGTCCTCAAACTCGTCATGCTTTTACTATTTGTTTTAATCCTGTTAAACCTCTTATTAATACTGGTGCATCTCATAAAGTTGTCTTTGATTTTATTGAACCTGATACATCTAACATTCCAATTCAGTTGGCTAATAATGATAGTTGCAAAGTTGAAGGTTTTGGAGATGTGTCTATTCCAAATGGTAAATTACATAAAGTTCCCTATGTATCCTTTAATGAAATACTTGATCAAGAAAATGACATTATATCCACTTTCCTAGATGTGACCTTACCATCCTTGTATAAAACTGCTTCTCATGACCTATCCATTATTCCTTTTCCTAATCCTATTGTTTGTGCAGAAAATATGCATCCTAATCTCTTTGATCTTGATGTTGATTATGATACTTTTCATGTGAATGATGATATTTAGAGTAGTTTTGATTCTAATCCTAAAGATGATGCTAGAAATGACATATATGCTTTTGATAATGTTTTTTATTATTCTGATTTTGAAGACTTAAATTCAGCTTTTGATTCTAAGAAGAATGTTGTGAAAAATGATTCTGATGTTTCAAATTCTACTTTTGATGATGCAAATGGTGCTTATCATTCTGATGTTTCAAATGATTCTTATAGTACTTTTGATGATGACTCAAATTCTATTTTTTAACATGAATGATGATTATGCTTATGATGACTTTAATTCAATTTTTGGTTATAATTCAAATTCTGGTTACAATACCTTTTATTTACATTCTGGTTTTCATACCTCTGATTCCAATTCTAGTTTTAATACCTTTGATTCAAATTTTGGTTTTAATACCTTTGATTCAAATTTTGGTTTTGATACCTTTGACTCAAATTCTAGTTATAATACCTCTAATTCTGATTCTGATAATGATGCAAAATTTCTATTAAATTTTGAAAGTTATTGTTCTTATCCAGATTATACATTTACTAATTCAAATCTAGGTGGGCATTCCACTCGAAGTACTTGTTTTGTAGATTCAGGTTATAATGATGCAGATTATGAAGACACTCCTTTTGACAATTTGGACCAACAACAATGTGAATCCACATCTTTGAAGTATTCAGATTTTTCTCACTCACCATGCTACATAAGAAGATCAGTTTTACCAAAGAAAGTGACTCACCACCATAATCCTTTTCAAGAACATGTTGCAGATTATTGTAATAATTTGGGTCTCATACCTATCAAGCTCATTTCCCCAAGTAAAGATTAAAGGGGGGTGTTAGAAGTATAATCTTTCCTTGGTGTATTTATAAACCAAGGTTATTCTATTATTGAAATATATTAGGATATAAGCCAAGATATCCTAATATACTTCTTTTTGTCTTCTTTCCACTACATCCTATTTCGTCCTCTAGTGGAATATGTGAGGACAAATATTTATTGTAATTTGTAATTTAGTTTATTCCTCCTTAAGAGGAATTTTACACTTGGCCCACACACAAGTATGAATGTGGCATTCATTCACATGGGAGTTACATTTTGAACTCCTTCACTCATCTCTACTTATAGAGATTTTTTCTCCACACACTTATAACAACAATTTTGTTCTCAACAATTCTCTCTCATTTTCCCTCATAGTCCTATCATATTGTATTGAGCTAAGTGCTCATATTCTCTCTCTCTTTAGGATTTTTATGCCTCATTCATAATTCACAAGGGGTTTTCTTTGCTTTCCGCTTTCAAATTCTTGTCTCCTCTTTGCTTTGTTGGTGTATGCTCCTAGATTTTGCACTAATTCATGGTATTTTCCTAGCTCCTCACTCTTGGATTAAATAATTTCCTGCATTTCCATTGTTATTCTTTATCATTTTTAACAAGAAGCCTTAAAGATTTCTTTCCAAATGTAAAAATTAGGAATTAAGCTTAACGTGTTCACTCTTTCCAGTGTCCTTACTGCATGTCGTTGTTACTAAGTTTGAAATTTTGGTTATTTCAATGTATTTCAAATGTGGAATCATAGAAAATGTAGGACAAGTGTTTTACTTATCCTCTAAAGGAGATGTCATGACACATGGACTATTTAATAATTAAAGTGTATGCAATCCACAAGCTTGGTATAAGGACACTTCAACCCTTTGAACAAATGCAACAAAAGGTGTGAAACTAGATTCTATTAGTTTTGTTGGTTTTCTTTCTCTATGTAGCAATGCAAGGTTAGTGGATGACGAGTTGTACCACTTCAATTTCATAAGTAAATATTATGGGGTGAAACCAATAATAGAACATTATGGCTCCATGGTGGATCTTCTTGGCCGAGTTGGGAAGTTGGATGAAGCAAAAAAAATTATAAAGGAAATACCATTCAAACATGACACTGTTCTCTTAGAAGCCTTGTTTGGTACCTCAAAAGTCCATAGAAATATGATATAGGAAAACATGTAGAAGAAGGCATACTTTAGTTAGATCGACAATGTGCAAAAACTTGCATACTACTTGCAAACATGTTTTCTACAAATGGTAGTGTTTATGTGAGTTTTGTTCCACTATAACATGCATAATAAGACATTCAATGTTTGAAGATGAAACATCAAATATTGAATCCTCTCTTGAATAAGATCACTTTTTATGATAAGCTTGTTGTTAATATGATTTAGAACAACAGAGAGGGGGGTTAATCAATTTTTATTAGGTCCAGATGTATAAATTCAACTTTTAAACACTTCAAAAACTTAGATCTAACAACCAATAGCTACTCAGTCATTACAGTAAGTATACCAGAAACATATAATAGTGCAGTCCACTATCCAACATTATTTGACATGCAAAACAAAGAAATGTTTGAACCAAAACATTCACACAAGTATTAACACCATGATTTATAGTGGAAACCCAATTTGGTAAAAACCACTTTGTAACATGCTACTGATATTTTCACTCTTCTGCAGTGAGCTTTGTGAAAAGCCAACCCTGTCAAAGGTTTACAAACACACTGCTAGGTGTGACCCTATTAAAGGTTTTCAACCACCCTGTTAGGAGTGTGCCTTGTTAAAGGACTTAAGTACATTCCATTAGAATGCAACCTTGTTCAAAGGATTTATACAATGATTGTTAGGTCAACCTTGACTAAAGGATTTAAACTAATACAATGGATAGAAAGTAACAATAGTGTTTTGATCTGAAAACATACAACTAACTTTGAAAATAACAAATCTGATTCTTACATACATATGTTGGCTTACTGACTGAGTTCCATTTTCATCTCCATCACTGATCTGCTCGTAATTTTCTTCAAGCAATCACAACTCTTATCAACTCCTTCTCCATTAGCCTTTTTTCTTATTCATTCAATAACAACAACTCTGACATCTCTCTACTTCCAACCTCACACTTAGGTTTCCTTAATACCTCTTTGATAGGTAGATCCATCTTTTGCCACTTAATGTCCTCTATAGATCTTAGGTTTAGGTCAAATTCATCGAATCCTTCCAATATTATGTTCTTCATCCATCCTTCTAGAAACATCTCTAATCTCCTTATTGAAATCACAATAAAATGATTTACTGTGCATTAAATGCTCCATATAGACAATTAATAAAGTCAACATGATTTACGTAATCCAAGAATTCAAACATGTCGGCTAGGAATATGAATTCTTCCTGAAATGTAAATTACTGACACTTAGTCAATACTATGCTCAACTTCCTCGGTCATCACTACGTAACTTGGTCACCATTGAAATTATTTCCTTGGCTAATACTGTCTCCCTCGGCAATAAACTAATGTTCAATCAACACTAAATTTACTTGGCATATACTGACTCTCGGTTGATACCAACATCACTTGACTTAAACTAGATTTCTTCATATTTTCTCAGTTAAGCCTACTTGTTCAATCTTGTTTCTCACTTGGATAAATAATACATTATGTTATCATTGTGCCACATAATCAAGTACTCATTGAAGTATCAAGATAACTCAACCTTTCCCTAGGTGCTATTGTTACCAACCTTGTCCTAATCCTTCTCATCAATCAAATAGATATAGTACTTTCTTAGATAGCAATAGTCTTACTAGTTAAGGTTTGACATCAATGAAAATATAACAATTGCTTCAATTGTAGTTTCCAACAATCTCCCTCTTTGGCATAGATGGAAACACCATATGCATAACACATGTTCACCAATCAATCCAAAACTTATCTTTGCGTTAGAAACATTTGTAATATTCTTAACTTCATTATGATTCTGAATCTCTTAGCCTCACTTTCTTGACCGACCACAGAGTAATACCCATTGAATCTTTTCTCTCCCTCTTTCTTGATCTTCCATTAAATCTTACCATGTGTTTTCATCTTACTCATCTCCATCTTTGATAATAATGCCAAAGAAACAACTAGAACTTACATTTTTCAGATGTAGATGTCATCTTGTTAGTTTAGTAACAATATTTCTCCCTTTGTCATTTTTCTTATGACTAATTATCATCTTTGTTGTACTTTTCACAACTCTAGGCTGCTCCTAAAGTGTGACCTTTTGTGCATCAATTTGTCAGATACTCTTTTTAAACATATTTGATGTAGTGCTCCTAGCTTGACTAGGTAGCTTCAGTTAGGGGAAGAACCCCTAATTTTCTTCTTAGATACTCATGAGCCTCCTTAGGTAAGGATTTTGTGAATATGTCTGCTATTTTTTCCTTTGTATTCACATATTCCATTCTGACCTCTTTATCTTGTACCAATTCCCTCAAGTAGTGATACTTGATAGCAATATGTTTGGTCTTTATGTGCATCACTGGGTTCTCTGATATGTTGAGAGCACTTGTGTTGTCATAGTATATGACAACTGGTTCAGTGATCTCTTCTTTCATGCCTACCAATAATTGCTTGATCCATATCAAATTTGAACAATTCACTACAGCTGCTACATACTCGGCTTCAGTTGTAGATTGGGAAATGCAATTTTGTTTCTTGCTTATCCAGAAAACTAATCTCTATCCAAGAAAGAAAGCTCCACCACTAGTACTCTTTATGTCGTCCACATTTCCTACCCAATCTACATCCATATAAACTCTTAGTTCAAATCTTCATGCTTCTTATAGTATAATCCATAATATGTAGTTCCTTTCAAATATCTCATTATTCTCTTCACATCCATCATATGAGTTTCCTTAGGATTGGAAGAGAATCTTGCCACAATCCCAACTACTAGAGCAATATCTGGTCTCTTGATTCCTCTATCATTACAGAATAGATTGAACTCATTTGATATGAATTTTTCACCTCAGTCAGATCTTAGACACTTTAGGTTCCTACCTGTCTCTTTTTCAACCTTAGCCAAATACCAGTTAAATAACTAAAATGCATCAGATTTTTCTTTTAGAAACATTACATTCATCATCCTTGTATAATCATCAACAACGAGAATAAAGTATCTAGCACCACAATAGCTTTGTACACCCATAGGTCAGTATGAACCAAATCTAAAACATTTTTAGAAGTAAAACTCTTTCTCTCGAAACTAGACTTTGTCATTTTACCCAACTGACATTGTCTGCACATTACATTTTTCAGGTTTCTTCAATCTTGGTAGTCCTCTCGCTTTCTTCTTTTTACCACTTAATTTTTTCTATGAGATATCTGGTGTGGAAGTAGGTCAGCATTTTTATTGGCAAATAGGGGGGTTCCAAGTTCATGCACAGGTACTTATAACTTCCTAGATTGTGATTGTGGTCTTATTAAGTTCAGCTACTCTAGTTGTTCGAGACCCACAAATCATTCCTAACGGAGCTCAACATTTTGTGGAATATGTTCTCAAATTTTTTCAAGACTTGGCTAGAACTTAGATTGGCGAAGAAGAATATGGTCCTTGGGTTTCTTTTATAGGGACCATGTTTCTATTATATAATAGATTGTCAAATTTAACATGTCATAGCCTCTTATGTCATAACCATATATCATCAAGTTGTGCAATTAAACATGTCTCTTCAGATAGGTCTAGATAGAACAAATTACCTCTAGTCTATTCTCCACTTCCAATCAGTTCACCAGTGACATCAAATATCTTAGCCTTTTTGTGATGAAATTCCACTCTGTAACTAGTGCTATTAAGTTGTGCAACACTTAGCAAGTTATAGTTAAGACCTTTACCCAATATGCATTTTTACAAATGATCTTATCAGTCAGCTTAATTAATCCTTTATGCTTTACAAGACATAGTGCATCATTACCAAATTTTACACTTCTACCTTTTTAATGATCTAGGGTATCAAACTTACTTTTATCACTAGTCATGTGGTGTGAGAAACCACTATCAATAATCTATTTATCACCTTTTCTCACATAGGATTCAAGTGCAGTCTTCTCATCTTCATCAGACTCATCTTTCATGGCAACATATACTACTTCTATTTCAAAATCATCATTATCAGTGTCAGTTTCTTCTTTAGCAATGTAACAAGACTTCTTACCTTTATCTTTGTAGTCCTTGTACCTTTGGTAACCTCTATTTTCTCTCTTATCTTTGTGCTTTCTTTCTCTATCCTCATCCTTGTCATCCCCGTCAGGACATCTTGCAGCTATATGACCAACTTTTTTACATGAGAAACATATGATAGGGAGTTTACCTTTATACTTTCCTTTTCCTCTTTTCAATCTTCTAGCCATAAGAGCTTCAAGATCCTCTAGTTCTTCATCAGATGTGTCACTCTCACTGATGCATCTTTCTTTCTCATTCTTAGAATTATTCAGAACCAACTATGACTTGAATGAAAATTCAACATTAGCAACAGTGAAGTTATCATAATTAGAAAGCTCAAAAGTAGTAATCTTACCAACAAGACTTTCCAGTGTTAATGCATTACCGGGATTACCTCTAGATTCCTAAATTGCTGAAATTTTGATGGCATATATAGGACGCAAAGTTCTTAGCAGTTTTCCAATAAAAATATCATCATCAATAGTTCTATTGGCTTCTCTAATAGCATTTACAACCTCTTTGATCCTATCACAATATTGAGCAATATTCTCACCTTCTTGCATTTTCATTTCATCAAATTTACCTCTTAGGATTTTAGCTTTTGCCCTTAGTAGATTCACATCACCACCATAGATGTTTGCAAGAGTGTCCCACATTTTCTTTACATTTTTGCAATCTTTGATGTCTTCAAATTAGAGATAACTTAAGGTAGATGCAATCTCCAACATTGCTTGGTTGTGTTCCTGTTTAGCTCTCATTTCCTTGGCGGTCAAGGGTACAATAGGTGTGACATAGTCATGTTCAACATAATACTTCACTGAGTCACCAATACCATCTAGATGTAGCTTCATTAAACTCTACCATGTAGGAAAGTTCTCCTTATTAAGCTTTGATACCTCCTTCTTATACATCCTGATCATTTACTTCAAGTACCTTTAAACTTGATATCTCTAAGCACCAATAGAGTTCTAATACCAATTGTTAATGTGATTTAGAAAAATAGAGAGGGGGGGGGTGAATTAGTTGTTCTCAGGTCCAGATGTATCAATTCAACATTTAAACACTTCAAAAACTTAGATGTAACAACCAACAACTACTCGGTCATTATAATAAGTATACCAGAAACATATAACAGTGTAGTCCACTATCCAACAATATCTGACTTGTAAAACATAGAAATGTTCAAACCAAAACATTCACACAAGTATTTACACAAGGATTTATAGTGGAAACCCAATTTGGGAAAAACCACTTTGTAAAATGTTATTGATATTTTCACTCTTCTGAAGTGAGCTCTGTGAAAAGCCAACCTTGTCAAAGGTTTACAAACACACTACTAGGTGTGACCCTATCAAAGGATTTCAACTACCTTGTTAGGAGTGCACCTTGTTAAAGGACTTAAGTACATTCCATTAGAATGAAACCTTATTCAAAGGATCTATACAATGACTGTTAGGTCAACCTTGATTAAAGGATTTAAAATGATACAATGGCTAGAAAGTAACCATAGTGTTTTGATCTGAAAACATACCACTCACTTTGCAAATAACAAAGTTGATTCTTACATACATATGTTGGCTTACTGACCGAGTTCCATTTCCATCTCCATCACTAATCTTCTTAGAATTTGCTTCAAGAAATCACAACTCTGATCAACTCCTCCTTCAGCCTTTCTACTTATTCAGTCAATAACAACAACTCCAATATCTCTTTACTTCCAACCTCACACTTAGGTTTCCTTAATACCTCTTCGATAGGTTGATCCATCTTTTTCTACTTAATATCCTTCGTAGATCTTAGGTTTAGGTCAGATTCATCGAATCTTTCAAACATTATGTTCATCCATCCTTCTAGAAATATCTCTAATCTACTTATTGAAATCACAATAAAATAATTTACTATGCATTAAATGCTCCATACAGATAATTAATAAAGTCAACACTGTTTACATAATCCAAGAATTCAAAGATGTCGGCTAGGAAGCTGAATTCTTCCTCAAATTTAAATTACTAACGCTTGGTCAATAGCGTGTTTAACTTCCTCAATCATCACTGCGCAACTCAATCACCACTAAAATTGTTTCCTTGGCTAATACTGTCTCCCTCGATAATAAACTTATGTTCGGTCAATACTGAATTTACTTGGCATATACTGACTCTCAGTCGACACTAACATCACTCAGCTTAAACTAGATTTCTTCATATTTGCTCGGTTAAGCCTACTTGTTCAGTCTTGCTTCTCACTTGGATAAACAATACATTATGTTATCATTGTGCCACATAATCAAGCACTCATTGAAGTATCAAGACAACTCAACCTTTCTTTAGGTTCTATTGTTACCAACCTATCTCTAATCCTTCTCATTAATCAAATAGATATAGTACTTTCTTAGATAGAAACAATCTTACCAGTTAAGGCTTGACATCAATGAAAATAGAACAATTGCTTCAATTGCAATTTCCAACACTTCCAGAGTAAGATGATGAGGTGATTTCAAGGCTCCCTCAATTTTGGATACTCTCTTAGTTGAAATGATGTGATTTGTTGGGATCACTAAGAGGACCTACACTATTTCTCTGGACTTTCCAATTTGATTCTAAAGATTTGGCTTCATAACAAGCAATAAAAATATATTTTGATTTTCCAACCCCTGAACTATTAATTTAAACTTCTAATTTATACTACCTTTACTTCTACCTATGGATGCAAGGAAGTATGAAGGAACATGCACTCTACTAAATGTAATCTTGTTAGTGACTCTGCTCACCTAGTGCAAGCTTCTAAAGTATATCCAAATGGTTTTCAAATCAATATTTCCTCTTCAATCCTATCAATGGATGCAAACTAAAGATTAAATATCAATTAAAGTTAAGTACATTCAATCATCAACAGACCACACAAGACACACTTACAATCACCAAGAGGCTAGTGGCCTAGTTTTATGTTTGAGTCTAGAAAGAAAGCATTCACAATTTCTTTCATCCAACTAAGTTACTTAAATAAAATTCTATTTTATCTCAAAACTTAAAATGAAAATCTATTCTAAGTGAGGATAAAGATAACCATGAAATAATTCAAACTTGATCACAAAAAATGACCATGTAAATGACAACAATGAAGTGTAGAGAAAATTTGGCACTATTTTAGCAATAATTCTCCAGCATCTCTTACAAATGAGAGGAACAAGCATTATATAGGGAGCTCAAGTATAATCAACAACCAATATTAAATCATAAGAAATGACCCATATTAACTCTGAAAAACCCTAATAGTATTGGAGTTGATGAAAAAGCAACCCACATGTCCCAAGAGAAATTTGCATGCAAACACCTGTCACACAAAGAGAGAAGTAAATAGCTATGGAGGCCTAAACACATTGATCCACAAGAGAGTAGACATCCTTGATGTGTAAAACAAAAATTTGCAGCAATCAAATAATGAATGATCTATTATTCTCTATTATTTAAAACAAGAGAGATATATCCTTATAAAGGAGATACGAAAACTTGAAAAGGGTGGAGAAACCTAGGTTGTTGATACTGGACCTTCTGTAGGTCATAAACTAATACAAAAACTTCTCGAGGTCATAACTTTTGACTCAGGTCTGGATTTTTGCTGAAATTTTTTGGGTGTGTGCCTTAGGAGGTGCTATTTTTTTTTCCAATCAATTGGGCTTAGATTGAGTGGGGTCCATTTTAACACATTTTCCAGAGTTGAAAGTTTCATCTAGGGCTCCAAAATAAGCTTTTAGTGTTTTTTCTCTAGTTTTTAGAAAGTTATGTTTTGTAATAAATTTGAATTTATGTTTCTAATCTCAGATATTAATTAGCAATTCATTCTAACTTAGTCGAGGGTATGTTTAGGGAGAAACTTAGCTTTTTAGGTGTTGTTTCAAAAATTACCAAAATTGGCAAAAAAACAATTATGGCAAAAACTACCAAAAAGGGTAATTTTTGGATTTCTTAATTTTCTAGGTTTTTTTGGTTACTTAAGAGTTTGTAGTGAATTGTAGAGGTAGTCACTGATGAATGGAAAAATGTTGAAGGTTTCAAATCTGTGTTGTTTGTCTTGTGGTTGAATTTATTGTTAACGGAGAGTGTTGTGCTACATCATTTGGTATCAAAGCAAGAAGATGGCTGGGAGAATAAGAGGAAGATGAAGAGGAAGAGGAGGTGTCATGCCGATGCAAAGATTGATGATGGATATGTAGAGGAAGATTGGATGACTCAGTGACTAAATAAATAATCAAGGAATATAAGGAGGGGATGAATCTGATGAAGAGGGAAACCAAAGAGGTGCTGACCAAAATGAAGAAAATATAGAAGAGAGGTTGGAAGAAATGAGCTCTAAAGGTAGAGTTCTTAGGGAATTAGAAGGAAGGAGTGACACAATCAAGATTGATGTTTCAAACTACGTTGGTAGTCTTAAGACAGAAGAATTAATAGACTGGCTAAGTGATATGGGGAATTTTATTTTAATGGAAGCCTATGACAGAAGAAGAGAAGATGAAGTTTGCATGCACAAAATTAAAAGAACATGCAATGATATGATGGGCTCATCTCCAAAAGGAATGAACTAGAAAGGGAAAAGAAAAGATTAAGACATGGAGCAAGATGGAGAAAAAGCTCAAAGAAAAATTCTTACCCATGGATTATTCACAAACCCTCTTTTGCAAGTTCCAAAATTTGAAGTAGAACTTGTCTTCGGTGCAAGACTATACAAATGAATTCTACAAGTTATCCATGCGCATAGAGAATCAAGAAAATAATGAGTAGATGGCTGCTAGATAAATGAATGGCCTAAAATTCTCCATCCAAGATGAGTTGAGCATGCATCATGTCAACAGTATGGAAGAAGCCTACCAATTAGCCCTAAAGGATGAAGAAAAGTAGAATAGGCAATATATCCAGAGGAATAGAGGTGGTTGAAGGGGTACCTCAACTCCATTTCAGAGAGGTTCTAATAATGGTCGGGGAGATTCCTTTCAAGGATGTGAAAAAAAATATAGACACTAGGCAAGATCCTCCAAATCAAGAAAGAGGAAGGGGGTTTTAGAGAGGATGAGGCTACGAAAGCGGAAGAGGCTAGGAAAATCAGAGAAGGCCTTTCACTTTTTTTAGGTGTGGAGAAGAAGGACATAGAGCCTTTGAATGTTCAAATTATAATGTGCCAAAAAGAAATTAACAAGGACAACCTAGAGTGAACATGGTTCAGCCAGAATTCATAGAAGTAGGAACAAAACAAGAAGTCCTACCAGATGTGGGAGAAACTCTCATGATGAGGAGATCGATGATCATTCCAGAGAAGGAAGAATTCCCTGCAAAGAACTTTGATGATTCGTGGCTTTGAACCAACATCTTCAGAACTAGATGAACTTCAGGCAAAAAGGTATGCCAGTTTATTATTGATGGGGGTAGTTGTGAGAATATGGTAGTTAAGGAAAAGGTAGAGAAATTAAATCTGCAATGTGAGAAACATCCTCGTCCTTTCCATATTGCATGGTTTAAGAAAGGAAATTAGGTTACCATTGATAAGAGATGTTTTGTTAGGTTTACTATAGGAAAAACCAATAAGGATGAGATATGGTGTGATTTTATTCCTATGGATGCTTGTCATACTTTTTTGGGAAGGCCATGGCAGTATGATAGGAAGATCATGCATGATGGAGAGAAAAATACATATACCTTCTGGAAGGATGGCTCTAAAGTGACTCTCTTACCAGTTAAGGATGAAAGGAAGAGTGAGGCCATGTTATCTGCAAATGATGTTGTCAAAGAAATGAAGGTGATAGGTTGCTGCTATGCATTGGTAGTAAAAAGAGGAGAAGAACTAGAAGACATAATACCACATGATGCAGTAAAGATACTAGAAGAATTTGTTGATGTTATTCCAAATGAGCTACCTGATGGTCTCCCACCAAAAAGGGATATACAAAACCATATTGATCTGATTTCTGGAGAAACTCTTCCTAATCAAGCAACTTATCGACTGAACCCAACACAACATGTAGAGCTCAAGAAACAAGTAACAAAACTAGTTGAGAAAGGCCTGGTTAGAGAAAGCATGAGCCCATGTGTTGTGCCTGCATTGTTGACCCTAAAGAAGGATGGAACATGGAGGATGTGTACTGATAGTAGAGAAATTAATAAGATTACTATCAAGTATCAGTTTCCTATTCCTCGTATAAAGGATATGATGGATGAATTAGTAGGGGCCAAATACTTTAGCAAGATTGATCTACGAAGTGGATACCACTAGATTTGAATTCATGAAGGAGATGAGTGGAAGATATCTTGTAGGAATAGGGATGGCTTGTATGAAAGGATTGTTATGCCATTTGGGCTTTCTAATGCACAAAGTAAATTCATGAGATTGATGAATACTATCTTACGACCCTACATTGGTAAGTTTTTTGTAGTTTATTTTGATGATATCCTAATTTACAACAAAAAAAAAGTAGAAGACCTACAAAACTTGAGGAACATGTTGAGTGTACTAAGGAAAGAGAAGCTCTATGAGAATTTAAAGAAGTGTAGATTCATGCAAAATAGTTTGACTTTTATGAGCTTCATCATTTCTGAAGATGGTGTTCAGATGGACCCAGAAAATGTCAAGGTAGTCTTAGAATGGCCTAGTCCATCCAACATAATAGGGGTAAGGAGTTTTCATGGATTGGAAACCTTTTACGAAAAGTTCATTCAGAATTTTAGCACTATTGTAGTGCCCATGACAGATTGTACAAAAGGAAGGGAATTCACATGGACAACATGCTAAACAGAGTTTCCAATTCTTAAAGAAAAAGGTAACTAAAGCAACTATATTGGAACTTCCAAATTTTGATAAAGTATTTAAAGTAGAGTGTGATCCTTCCCATGTTGGGATAGGTGTTGTTCTTAGCCAAACAAGTAAACCAATATCCTTTTTCAGTGAAAATTTGAATGATGCAAGGAAGAACTATTCTACCTATGATTTAGAATTTTATCCTATTGTTCAAGCCTTAAGGAATTGGAGGCATTATCTAGTCCCACAAGAATTTGTACTTTTTACAGATCATTTGGCCCTAAAATATGTGAACACAAAAAATAAATTGAATAGTAGGCATGCTAAATGGGTGTCTTTGTTGCAAGGGTATAATTTTGTTTTGAAGCATAAGTCTAAAAAGAAGAATCAGGTTGATGATGTCCTAAGTCGGCGTGTTAGACTCATAACTACAATGGAGACAAAGGTCATTGGTTTTTATACTATTAAAATTTTGTATGAGGCTGATGATGATTTTTGGGAAATTATAGAAAAGATTAAAGAACGAGGAACTAATCTTTTAGATCACATGAGAGGAGAATACTTTATGTAGGCTGGTTACCTCTTTAGAGGAAAGCAAATTTGTATACTAACTAGTTCCATGAGGTAAAATATTATCCGATAATTTCATAGTGGTGGTTTGGCTAGTCACTTTGGGAAGGACAAGACAGGGGTTGAAGACAAATAATACTGGCCAAAACTAAAAAGGGACATTACTAAGTATGTGGTAAAGTGCAAAATCTATCAAGTGGCTAAGGGTCACTCCCAAAACACAGGCTTGTATACACCTCTACCTGTACCCATCGAGCCATGGATAGATGTGAGCATGTATTTTGTATTGGGGCTTCCCCACACCTAGTGAGGTACAGATTCTATCTTTGTAGTTGTTGATAGATTCTCTAAAATGGCTCATTTTATTGCTTGTAAAAAAACTAATGATGCCACAAGGATAGCCAACTTATTTTTCTTAGAAGTTGTTAGACTCCATGGAATTCCAAAGACTATCACATCTGATGGGGATACTAAGTTTTTGAGTCATTTCTAGAGGACCTTATGGAAGAATATGGGAATACAGTTGCATTTTAGTAGTTCCTATCATCCCCAAACTGATGGAAAAACTAAGAGAGTCAATCAGAGTTTGGGAAACCTATTATGGTGTATTGTTGGTGAAAAGCCCAAGCATTGGGACTTGGCATTGCCTCAAGAAGATTTTTCTTAAGATATCAACTAGAAAATCTCATTTTTAGATTGTATATGGTAAGAATCCTCTGAGTGTTTTGGACCTTGTACAACTCCCTATGCAAGATAGAATTAGTGATGATGGGGAAGCATTTGCTGAACACCTTCAATATCACTCATGACACCATAATTTTGGTAACCCAGAAACCCTTGAAAGGTAAAACTGGGGTGGGGATGACACCCACAAATCTTCACTACTATAGTAATAAGTTTTTCCTGTTAAGGCTTACAAAATGTGATCAATTCATGATCTACCCTATGAAAGGTCTGATTTGTTAAAAGCTAAGAGACTTATACAGTCTACCTTGTTAAAGGATTTACAAACTTACAACAAAGTAAGCACTTGATAAAGAGATTACACAAAGTCTATTAAGACTACTCAGTTAAGAGATTTACCCTAATACACTGGTCAAAATGTCTCAGTACCTGATCTTTTAGTTTTCACATATATGAAGATTACAAATCTCCTCTTTACTATATATTGGTGATCTCTTCTATCTGATCTTTCTTGATTTTGTCATTTCACTGCTTAGCTCAGTCACTAGACTCTGTCTGAATATTTGAATATTCTAAATATACCTCTCTAATCATTCTCTCATACTCATTCAATCTCAATATCTCTTTTTCTCACTGATTCACACACACACTTCTCTTGGTTTAGATCTTGACCTTATATAATAACAAAAATGTTTTACCGATTCAAGTTCTATGGTTTAGATTTATTTATATTACCGCTTAAGCTATACAATTTTTTGATTGGCTCTAGGTATTACATAGGGATCAATGATTATAAGATGGATGCATAATTACCTCTGTAATTACCTCAATAAACAAAATACAAAACACCACTATCACGAAAAATAGTTTACCTCGATCATTATGCCATTCCAAACTTGTATGTCATTCCTAGCTAACTCGGCAAAAGCTATTCTTGGCACTCGGTATTAACTATACTCAACATCGGTTAAACTTCTCTATCACTCGGTAATCATTGATATATGTAACTTGGCATATTACAAACACATAGTGACCATGACTTTACTTGGCAGTACTACTTCTTAGTAAGTATATAATACATAACTCAGCCCTTACAAAATGACTCGGTTGCAGTGATGACCAACCGTTATTGCCTAGATATATGACTAAGTGTGAAGCACTAATGGTCAACAAAACTATAGAGATTTAAAATCTCCCCCTTTGACATTAGTGGCAAAAATACTTTGTCATGACATTTGTACTTAAAATTACAAAAATATGTTTGTACTATCCTAATACCCCCCCTGAGATATATATACATTCAAAATTTTGTTACCTGTCCCTATTCAGTCCTTGTCCTTCCTCATGTCATGATGATTCACCCTTGTTTTTGACATGATGAATCTCTTCATCAGTAGGTAGCTCACAAAATTTCTCTAGAAAAGGTTTATGGAGCACCATGATCATGTAGAGTGCATTCGTCCAAGCTATTGAAGCAATGTTTAAAACTTATGTCTGCACTTTTAAATCAGCAGCTAAACTGATGAGGCTCTCAACTATGGACAAATGTGGATCACTCTGGATTAATTCCTTAGCCTTTTCTAACTTTCTTTATATAGCCTCCAGATGAGGTGTCAAAATGGTTTGAATAGAGAGTAGGCGAGAATGAATCTTTCCATCATTAGCGATTAGCTCGGCTAACTTACCTTAGATTTACATGATTTTGACATAATCTGCTGCACTAGTGTCTGCATCCAAGCTCAAGGATGTAAGGAAACTCAGGTGCGGAAATAGCTTCCTACACTAACCTCCTAAGGAAATTATTGTGCAAATTCTTTGTAAATCCTTACAATTTCAGATTCGTTAAGCTACTTAACAAATAATAAGAATAGGAATCATCCAAGGTTGAGACACCTTATTCCTAATAATATTGTAGCATAAACCATACATACAGAAAATAGATAGAGAAGATTGAAACACATAAACAAAAAGATATGTCAGTGAGGAAAAACCTTTCGGTAAAACTACCCCACCCCTCCAAAACCTGCACAATGTATTATCTTCAACACAAAGATTACAACACACTTGCAATGCAAGTTCTTTCAAGAAATGAGAGACAAAGCCAACAAGACTTATCAAAACTTGTGTCTCTCCCATAGAAGCAGCATCATATATATAGGCTCCTTAGGACCCAAAAAATATCCAAAATAGGTGTTTGGCGTCCAACCACCAAGACCCATGCACAAAGCCACATGTACACAGTTGTTACATGCAATCCCAAGAATAGGCGTCCATCCCTAGAATAGACTATGACAGCTTGTCATAGAATCTGCCAAAAATAGTGGTCACAAGAGAAGTGTAAGAGAATCTGTCATACCAACCTATTTTTGGCATATTCTCTTACACACACCAACCACTCCTGCTTGGGCATCCAAATAGGCCCAAGTCATAAGATGCTCTTACACCTGTTATAGCACATTCCTTAAATAGCTCTTACGCATCATAGGAATCCATCATAACCGTTTCAGCCATGATTTCCTTACACATAATACAAGATGCTGACACATCGAGTGGAGTGACACATCAACATGCCAACTAGACATGTACACTCACACTTAATTACATTATTTACAAAAAATACATTTACAAAACAAATAATAAGAATAGGAATTATCCAAGTTTGAGACACCTTATTCCTAACAAAGGACTGACTTGTAGCCTTAATCTCTTTCTTGAGAGTATCAAGAAATCATTGATTCTCATCAGTGAACTGTTCAACATTACATATTTTGGCCAATAGAGATTGTCCATTCACAACTAACCCCTCGGTCTCCTTCATCAAAGTGGACAGCTCAACCTATTTCACTACTATCTTAGCAAATATCTTCTCCAACATTTTGGTCTCAAACCTCCATTCTGACCATTCAAATAACTTATCACTCATACAACTAACTTCATTATTTACTTTCTAGACAATGTGTACCAGTTGTTCCAATATGGGAATGAAACTATTTACATTTGATAAGTCATAAACTTCATTAAATATATCTTTTATTTCATGAAGGACCTATTTCTACTGATGTTCCCTTCAGAGTTCTGCTTTCTTGCTTTTCCTCGTCAGAAAATCCTTCAATATCTGTGGTTTCTCATAAGAGAGGTTATCGGTATCCCATTTAGGAATAACAATGACTTCATCAATTGTTACCTCATCTTTCTCCTTTAGTGTTCTCGGTGGGGTGCTTCCACTCAACATCTGTACAAGAGCTTTTATTGCCTCTTGCTCCTTTGGCTCGTGCTCCTCAATGAATTTTCCTTTGATATTTCCTTCTCCTTTCCCCTTATCCTCGGTATGAGGACTAATAGCTTGTCCATCTAACTTAATTCCTTGTTGGGTATGTGCAAGATCATGAGGGGCCAAACTATGCCCTTAAGTGGCAATGAAAAATCTGAAAATCAAGGTTAGTCAACTTGATGTGCAAATTTCAACTAGCTATGAACCTAATATCAAAAATTTGTAAGAATAGAATCTATAGAAAATTGAATGTAGTTTCTAAACTACTAGGCCTTTTTCGAGAAAAAGTTAGTATGATTGGTGAAAAGTATAGATTTCAATGCAATAGTACAAAAATTTTAGGAAAAAAATAAGTAGGTGTATGTCTGACCACCTTAATCATAATCAAATGATAATATTTTATTATAAGATTTTATATATAAGTAGTAAACTCATGCCTAGATGTGACACATATTTTTTAGTCATTTTATTCCAAACAAATAATTAATTATGAATTTTTTGCTACAACATTTTCAGAATTAAAAAAATCCCGTGTCTAACCACCTTAACTCATTCAAAGCTTTACAAAATTCAAAAAAATAAAAAATTCCTTATAGTAGGAAAAGCATAGAATGTGATGCATTTTTTGTATTTCAAAAATGTTATACCATGTGAAAGTTATAGTCATTTTTTAATTAGTATATAAATCAGCACTTTAGAGGTAGCTCAATTAGAAAATAACTAATAATTACTTACCGAGTTCAAAATTTGACAGCAATTATATCGATAGAAAGATGATAATCTCCTTAAGATACCCTTTTCATTTTATCAAATTCAGGTGAAAAAAAAGTAGTCAGCTACATTGTCAAAGTTTTGAACTGACATCGCCACTTTTTGGCCCCTCATGATCTTGCACATACCCTATTCTTCTTTACTATTTTCTTCCATAGGAGGACTTTGGATTTCACCTTCTGCTTTGTCCTCTTCCTCGGTAGGTGTAGATTGAGTTAGTGATACCGACTTGATGGGTTCCTTGGTAAGGCTTGTACCGACTAACTTGTCAAAAGTAGCAACTTCAGGTAGAGTAGGACTCACATCAACAGATTGTGTGCTAGTAATTGTTGGATAATCCATGACCTATAATAGTACAGTGTTACTACCTGGTAAGGGTGTATCAGTTGATTTTGTATTCTTTAAATCATCCTCAGTCAAAATGAATTCTTGATGGGGCTCTCCTTGGGTATGTCAACAATGTGAACTTCAGATGTATCCTGCATTTTCACTTCCTTAGGAGTTCCAGTCTCCATTTTATTTTGTTTATTTTCAGGTTCAACAGCTTTCAAAGTATTAGCAACCTTTCCTTCATCCTTGTCGATCAAAAATCCAAACAACATCTTCCAAATTTTGATACTTTCTTGTACAACATCTTCAACCTTGTGTTTAAGAATTAGATAGGCTCTAAGTTTGGGATCAAACTTACCTCTATATTTCTCAACTATTTGTTTGATGTTGGCAGGGGTGAGAGAGGACTCAACTTGTGCTAATGTACTCTCCCTTATTTCCTTCTTTATTTGTAGAGCATATTCCTATTTATGTGCAACCCTGTCGCATAATTCCTTAGGAATTCTATTTTCAATTTGGATTGGCAGCATCTTGAAAATGCATGACATTTCAAGAATGGCATCTTCTACTTTCTCTTTATCTCCAATGCACATGTTCCCAAATTTTAATCTTTTCAACTCATCCACTGCTATAGAGCTAGTAATCTTATGACATAATTCATCAATAGTGAGTTGTTGTGCACCCTGTTGTGTAACCTTTCCCTTTACTCCTTCATCACTTTTGGTTTCTTCATCATCGTCTTGTGCTAGAAAAATTTTCCTTCTTGGCCTCTTCATAACCTTAGTCGACACTACCTTGGGTTGTGCAGGTTTTTGCTTAGCAGATGTAGGAGGCATCTTAGGAGTCTCAGAAATAGTTCTTCTAGTTCTAAGCCTAAGTGATGGCGTCGATGACACTTTAGGTTTCAACACTCTTTTCTTAGCTGGGAACTCAACAATTACTAGTTTATTCTCTTTCTCTTCTTCTTCTTCACTACCACTGGTTTTACTCTATTCATCTTCTCCCAATCCTTGGGTCAACTCTAGTGGTGCATCCTTCTCAGATTCTTTGACATAGTTTTCCATATTTTTCACTATCTTCTTTCTTTTCCTCTCTGTGGTGGCAACCAATAATCCCAAAGAGATCTTGGATTTGGCTTCATCAAATGTTCCAAAGTAAGGTGCTTTACTATCAATTTCTTTAGCTAAGAGGGATATGATTGTAGCAGTAGCTTCATCTATGTTAAGTTCATAGGGTAATGGCATTAAACATGAAACCCTAGGTAGGACTGCCTATGCATATGTAAAATTTGTGTCTACCAGAAAACATATATCCTTGCTATATTTTTCAATCAAATACATAGGGACTCTAGTCCTATTTCTCATCTTCTTTTTAAACTCAATGAAATAGTTATCCATTATTCCTTCAAAATCATCTCCAATTTGATTTATAAAATCATTTATTTGAACAATGATGGGTTTCTTCTTGTCCCATGTAACATCTCCATGTGTAGGAAATCTCTTCTTAACATAAAAGAACAGACATATCAGTAACAAACTGAACTTACACATAGAATTCTTCATCATCCAGATGGAGTTCAAGTTCTCAGCAAGTTGAGTCAACTGGAGCTCGGCAAGGTCATATGTGTGTCCCTTCTTGATTATCTTCCATGCTTGGTCCACTGCCATATAGGGGATATTGTCCAACTGACTATATTGATAGAACTTGTGAGAGATGACTCTAACAAAAAAGTTAATTTACAGATCAACTATGGTGAAAATTGTCATTCCTTGTTTGTTCCAAACTGCCTGGGTGTTAGCTAAAATATCTTCCTTTCCTGCACATTTCATCATTCTTTTTCCTTCAATTGTAGGGTAACCAGTGACTTTATGTATCATTTCCTTTGTGATCTTCACTGGTCCATTTTCCAGCAATAAATGAATGTTGTGTACTCGACTCAAAATGATCTTTATCCATTCCACTTTAAAATTTTATGGGAAATTTAGGGCATGCACTAACCCTTGATCGACAACAACCTTATGTTCCGGCTTCAGCACTTCGTTGACACATACTTTATCATAAGCCTCCCTAATCTCGTAATCATTGATTTCTCCAATTTTACACATGTAGCAAGACCTAACATCATTCATTAATAACACATTCTCTGGAATGGAAGATACGGCTTTGTTTAAATCTCCTCTTATAGAACTTTCTAATATTGCCTTGAATACCTTCGGCTTGCAAACTTCATTCCTTACTAATTGCACATTAAACACTTACATCCCTTGTTTCTTGACTGGTGCAGATGAAGATGATACCATTTTAAATACTAATTTCTGAAAAGAAAATATTTTCTCGACAAAGTACCTTTTTCGTTAATAAACCTATAGATAAATTTTGCCGATGGCACACTAAGAAAATTCAGAATCGCCTTTCTTAAACTAGTTTCACAAATTCTGAACCACTCTCTAAAATCTCAAATATCCTGGTGAAATGAAATTAACGGCAACTTTCCACTTTATAGAATCCAAAAAATAGAATTAGGGCCTCATAAATGCTCCGTACAGGTTTTGGTGGTTTACAGCTGTCTTGAAAAACTCACAAGCTCAGTTGACATAACCATTGCAATATAGCTCGGTGTACATAGAATTTCAACCATAGTAGGTGCTTTGCATGCATTGATAGCTTGGTCAAGACACTGATGCTCGACATCAAAAATGAAATTCTCTATTGTGCTTAGATATGTCCTAATGCATCTTTATCTATGTAGATATGGACTTTTTCTCAATTATATGTTAGGAAATGATGAAAAATAAGACTTTTCAAGACTCGGTTCCAAACATACCTTCCAAGCTTAATTAGAATAGGTGTGATCACTTGATCCATCAGATTGGGTGACCGCAGATGTGCTAGTTTCACTTGAGTTTTCTTCTTCTTTCTTCCTCCATGTCTTTTCCATCTAATTCTCCAATTTCTCATAGATATCTTCATTCTGATTATTATCATTTCTCGACATGGGTGATCTACAATCTTTCTTTAAGTGACTAACCTTGTTACATTTGTAACATACCATGCTTCCATTCATCTAGCTTTTAGATTTGCCTCTAAAATGAGTCTTCATGCAATTTTCTCCGATGTGTCCATATTTACCATAATAATGGCAATTATACCAAATGTTGTGTTAGCATGTCTAGAAAATTTCATGGCTCCTGGTCTCTTCCCCTAGTCTCTGTAGTGTTTTTCCTGGTCTCTAGCTTTGAAACCCTTGGCACATTTTCAAAAATGTAGCCGTTAGTGCAAATAAACCTTAAGTCTACCCTGGCCTTGTTATATTTCACCATTACCTTTTTGGCCAATAAAGTTCCCCTTTTGCGCATGTGCTTACTTTTTCATTTCCCATCTGGTCGCTAATTCACCAAGCCTTTCGATGGTTAGTTTTTCCTTTCGATGATTACGCGACTGAGCGTTCACATAATATTTCAAAGTCTAGAGGTTACCGAAAATTATCTCGTGACTCGGTGAATGCTTTATATTTCCTTTAGTCATGTATTCGCAAGGTGGTAGGCCCCTTTTATAATAGTTGTTACATGTGGACCTACTATCAGTTTGAAGCTGATGTGGCATGCAAGTATTGGTTGCAAGCGGTGAGTTGGACTTCATGTTAGCAGGGCCCGGTGTCAGAAATTCTTGATCAATAGCTAGCCCATGATCTTATGGAATATTCTTCCTTTTTCAGATCATGCACCCGCCATCCATTTAGATGCCTTATGTAGATGGGTTCACTACTAGGTAAGCACAAATGGTAGTTCCTCATTGGCCAATTGAATCAATGACTTGGTAGGGATGTCAGAATGTACTTTTGAGTGAAGAAAAATGGCTTGTCTATTTGCCAAAATTTGCAACGTGTCAGCCCCTGATTTGTTAACCCTTTTACTCAGCACGGTGGGTCCAAAATGACATGTTGGCACATTTGGCATCATGTGATTGGTCCATGAGGTAATGTGTTGGTAGTTGTCAGTGGGACCTAGTTTCTTGATGTGTTAGAGGGTCCTGACATTGTCAGAGGATCAACGACAGGTGTAAGTTCTTATGGAATTTGTTAGAGGCTTAAGATCATGCGCCAGCCGTTGATTTCATATCACGTCAAAGGGTTGTCAGGGTAGGGTAAGATTCTTCATCTAATGGTTGTCTTATGATCTGGAGGAATCTTGGAGGTATACGTAAAGATGGGACGACCGTCGATCTTCTTGATGCGCGCCTAGTAAAATTTCTCTAGGTTTTAGCGAAGCGGTTAAATTTATGGCAGTCCCGATAAAGTTTCTTCTTGTTTGCTTGTTCTTGTGATATTTGGCAGAGGATCCAATTGATTTAGCGATCTGGAAAAAAATGGTCATGTCATCACTAAATATTTTGGTGGTGGTGCTATTGTTTCTATCAAGTGGAGGAAATTCTTTAGTTGCCAGTTCCCTAGATAAAGTGGGGCCATTTGTGCTGAGGTGTCATCACTTGATTCGATGAGCTCGACGATGATTCAGATGTGTCAGTGGGCCCAAATAATTCAAGAGAAAGGGACATGGTGGAAAATCAAGTGGATGGCATATCTTTTCATAGAATCTATCAAACCCATGAGATTATCAGACGACCATTTGATTCAAAAGGATTTGCAGGGTGGCTCCAAAGTGCCATTTCACCACCGAAATGCGGGATTTTCATTGGCTGAAGACTTTTCAAAGGGGCCTGCGACTGTTATGATATTAAAAGAGAACCACCTAGTCTTCTAGGAAAAGGAAGAGATCTACAATGGCATTTTAAAATTTTTGACATGACCGTTGCAATTTGAATTTGAATTTCTGGAAGGGTTTGCAGCGATAGGAGGTACCAAAATTTATGGTTTTAGCGGCCGATTTTGATTGGTTTGGTGGCACATGTTGTTGCAGACTAGCCTGAGGGTCTCTCTAGTCAGTGGCATGATGTTCTTGTACTTGGAGAAGTGTGGTTTTATGCTCGAGAAGTGTTTGCAGGTGGCCAATTAGACTGGTTTTCATGGCAATTCCTTGGTGTCCTGTACTGAGCTCGCAGATTTTCATGATTGCAGATATGTCTGAGATCTTTTCTCTCTGGGTTTCCTAATTTTCCTTCCCTGTAATAAATTTTGATGTAATTCTTGGTTGGTTGGGTAGTTGAAACCCTAACCCTAGTTACCTAAAGCTTGATGCATCCTCTTTGAGGATTCCAAGGTGACTAGGGGTATAAGCAGTAAAATTTCTAATAGTGTAAGGGTTCTTTTCTGAGGTTCAGTTTTGGTTTTCCTCTCTGATTCTTGGCCAGTTCCAGTGGTTTTTGATTCATGTATATTTGAAGAAAGAGAAACTAGATTTTGGGTCTGTTTCCTAGATCTTTGTAGTCTTGATTATGTATTGATCCTAAACATGTTAATGAGAATATAGTGGGGTTCCAATCTTATACTTGTGGATGTCTTTTTATTCTGATCTTGGGCTTATATATGTTAATGTCACAAATTGGATTGGCATATGGTAAAAAAAGAGTATTGTGAAATTGTCTTTGAGTTCCTAATAAAGTTAGGATTAAAGTCTTTAAGGTGATTTTAGTAAGTTCATGTTTGAGTAAGAATTTGATGTCCAAAGTGTTTGAGGGAGAGGGATGATAGGAAAAGCACTCATCCTGAATTCTATTGTGTTTGATTTGAGGTTTTCATTTAACATGCATTGTTAGTGACTCTTTGCCCTAGGATAAGGCACTGGTCCATTCTCTGGAAGCTTTTCATGGTCTTCAACCACACACACCCAAATTTAAATGATAATATCTTTCAACAATTAGTATAGGACATAGTTGTATATTGTTTTGAGACTCATTTGGAGAAGTGAGTCAAGGGTACACCCACTTGAGCATTAAGGCTCAAAGTGTAGGAGGATCTCATTGTTGATCCTTGTTAATTGGACCTCTTCCTTGTAGACTTTGGAGTGGTGATAGAGTCAAAGTTATATTAAATTTATCCATCAAAGTATAAATCTACAAGTTGAAGATCAAAGGGAACAACCAACAAAATGGTGACTCTACTGGGGAGAGTCTAGGAAAGAAGTTAAAATTAATACTCTTGTTCCTCCTGTTGTATTCAGTGTTTTCTTGAGCTTAAAATATTTCCCATTTAGGTGGGTGGCAACTCAAAGGGTAGAACCAGTGTTTAAAGGCTGAAATCAAGGATAAAAGAAAGAATACTAGGTCCTTTGTTAAGAAAAATCTAGAGATTGCTCTAGAACAGTTACCTAGAGCTGACAAGAAGATCTAGATCAGGAGGAATGAAGAGTCTACAAGTGCTCCTATGAGAGAGAAATGTAATGCTAGAAGTAGAGCATGACATGTATCTTCAAGTGAGGAAGGATCACAGTATAAAAGTTCAAAATCTAATAGTGGTCGCTCTGAAGACAAATTTTATGATACCCCAGAAGCAATTTTTCAAGATAAAGGTACATTGCCTGTAGGGAAGGATGTGCAAGAAAGAAATATGGGTTTTAGGCCAAATCTTGATCCTGATGAGGATATGTTTAGAAGGCAGCCCATGAGACCAAGACGGGTCCATTTCCCACATCATGATCCTACTGGTATAGATGTGTCATCAAGCTCTAAAGATATGATGGTAGACCCAAATGATTTGAATGCTTTAAGGTTGCAGTTGGTAGAGTAGGATGCCATATATAAGAGATTACAAGAGGAGAGAGAGGCTGAGAAGGTAAATGCTTTAATGGAAAGACAATCTCTTCTTAAGAAAATTAATGAGATGAAGGAGAGAAACAAGATGCTTGCTTCTGCTCCTAAGACTTTGCAACATGATGTATTTGGTGATCTTGAAGCTTTGAGAAGTGAAAAGGAACATTTTTTGCAGGACCATGAGTTTGATAAAGTGGTCCCTATTATTAGATAGGTTTAAAGCTATACTCCTCTACCTAAGGATAAAGATGGGTAGGTAATTACAAGACCTGTTGTTGTTATAACAAAAAAGGGAAAGCAAAAGGCAGTTGGACCCCAAACAAGCAAGCCAGTGGCAATACCAAAAATCCCACCACCTAAATCAAATAGGGAGATAGAGATAGAGAGAAAAAGAAAGGAGGATGAAGCTCTTGCTCAAGAGTTGGAAAGAGCTGAAATTGAAGCTTCCATGGTAGAAAAAAGAAGAAAGATCCAGTTCTTGAAGGCTTCATTAACAAATACTTATGTCCCATCTTCTACTAAATTAGGTATGCCATCTATGACTACTACTATTCCACTCAGTACTACTACTACTAGTAATCTCATTCCCACTGCATCTACTAAGTCATTTGTTGATCCTAATAGATAGTCAAATGTAAAATTAGGTGGGAATGTAGATAACAATGTTAATGCTAGTGGGAATAGTAGTTTAAGTTTTCAAAGAAGACCTATGCAATTAGAAGGCTATAGGAAAATTAGTTTTGATGGGATACCAGGCTACCCAAATGCTTTTCCAAATGATATAAGAGATAAGATACCTAAGTTTTCTGGTAAAAATGCCATTAGTTGTGAAGAGCATCTTAGGTTATTTGTTGATATGCTTAATGATTATGAGGTAGAACATGAGGATGTAGTCATGAAATTGTTTGTTCAATCTCTAATGGAGGATGCTAGAGATTGGTTTAAGAGACTTCCTGATAAATGTATTGATACTTGGGATTCTTTTGAGAGATGTTTTAAAGAGCAGTATGGTGACAGGCCTAATGCTAGCTTTATGCTGAATGAATTCAATACCATAAGGAAAAATTAGAATGAATCTGTAGCTGAATTCAACATGAGATTTCAGAAAGGTATGCATAAGTTGTTTCAAGTTATGAGGTTAGATGACAATGTTTGTTTAACCACATACTTCAATGCATTTGATATAAAAATGGGATACTTGCTGAGGGACAAAGAACTAAGAACCCTTAGAGATGATTTTAGGATTGCTATCAATATTGAGAATAATATGAAAATATCAGGGAAATTGGGTGGTAAGAGAGATGATCCAAAGTTGTTTAGGGACAAGAAATACAAAAGAGAAAATGATAAAAATGTTGTAACTAAGAAACAAGAAGAAGATAAATTGGATAAGGTGCTCAATGCATTGAAGGATTTGAAGGCACCTGCAAATAGGAACAACAATGTTCCTACCAATGAAAGGACTCAGTTAAACAACAATTTTGATAAGCAAAATAGATTGCAGAACTACCCCTACAACACCCAATGGAAGGATGGCAAGCCTATTGTCCCCGTTGCTAGAGGAAATAATGATAGAGTTGTCCCTGATCCTTTGCAAAAATATTATATAAATGTTGTAGAGGATACACCATGGTGCATAGCATGCCATTCCCCTCACTCTGCAGAACATTGTGCAGTTGCACAATCTATGTCAGCATACCAAGATTGTGGAGATAAGGAGATGGATCAAGAAGAGGGTGATGATGATATTGGATGCAATATGGCTACTTCATATTTAGGATATGAAGATGATTTTGATATTGATGAAGAAGCAGATGTAAATGTGAAGAGACACAATCAGCCCCTTTTTCATCAAGAGGTATTTTCTGATGATGAAGACATAGATGAGAAGACATGTAACATGAACTCTTCTTCTGAGCCAATAAATTTGAGAAGACCTTCTAGAGAAGAGATGGATAGGATTACTGCAGAAATGATTACCCAAGTGCAAACTAGAGGCATGGCAACAAGGGATACAAATGGGAAAGCTACAGGAATGTTCATAAAGAGTACCAGCTCTAGAGATCCTAATGAGAACAAATCAAAAGGAGATCACAAGGTGAAATTCAAGAATGTAAAAGGCAAGAATTGTGAGCCTAAGGGAGTTGGAGTTGACAAAATTTCTAGTGAGATTGAGAAGCCAGTTAACACAATGGCTAAGAATGAAAAGATGAGGGTGGTCAATACACCTAATATGTCAGACAAGCAAATAGATACTAAAGCAACGTAGATTGAGGTTCCTCCCACTACTCCTATTCATATGTTATCTGTATTGTCCCAAATCATAATTAAGGTTCCATTGTCAGAATTGTTGAGGATCCCTAAACATAAGGATAAGGCTATTGCATGGGTAGATAATGTTCATAATAATGATGTTGCATGCAATGAGTCTCAAGCTAAGGTTTTGAAAGGAGTAGAAACTCAAGGAATTGTATCTGAAATTCCTCCTATATATTTGGATAGTTCTATCAATGCCATCCTTGAAAACATTGATCTGTTCTTTTTAAGTGTTCTTGTGAATGGAATGAAATTAAGAAATTGTATGATTGATAGTGGTGCCTCCAATACTATTATTCCTTTTAAAATCATGGAGAAATTGGGTCTCAAAGTTGATACTGCTCAAGGAAGATTTTGTGCAATGGATCAGAGGGAGGTACCAGTCATTGGAACTATCAATGCAATGCCATATAAGATGGTAGCTTATCCAGAGAAAGAGCTAACAATGAGTTTCTTGGTAGTGGACATCCCTCCTCATTATGGGATGCTACTATCTAGAAGATGGAGTGCTGCCATGGGTGGAAGTTTACAGTGTGATCTGTCCTATGCAACTTTCAAGATTGATGATTAATTTGTCAAGATTGAAGGAGAGCCAAGAGTATGCCACATGATAGAAAGAAATATTGACAATGAAACTACATGCTTTGTGGATACTGATATAAATGCTTTTAGGGTAGAGATCCCTATATTTGAGGAGCCTATTTTGTCACCTATCTCTATTGAGGTAAGTGTTAATTCTATGAAGGGTGATTTGTGGGTGATGTACTTTGATGGTGCAAATTGCAAAGATGGTTTAGGGGTAGGTATTTTACTTATCTCTCCTGATGGAAATACCTACAAGTTCTCTTTCACATTGAATTTCTTTTGTACCAACAATATAGCAGAATATGAGGCATTGTTGATAGGATTGAGGTTGGCACAAAAGCATGGAATTAAATGTATAAGTGTTGTTGGAGATTTTGAATTGGTGGTGTCCCAAGTCAGGTCAATATATGCTTCAAAGAACAAAAGGTTAAAACAATATAGGAATGTTGTTTGGGATTTGATTGAGCATTTTGATGCCTTCAATATTGAGTGGAAGGATAGGAGTAACAATAAGATGGCTGATTTGTTAGCCAATATAGAAATCAATCCAAATGATATTACTTTTGTAGGCCTCTCTAAAGTTGAAATTTAGGCTAGCCCTAGTATTCTAGATAATATTGAAAATTGGCAAGTTTTTGATGATGATAATGATATCTTGAAGTTTATGAGTTGTGAAGATCAGTCTCATGGTCAGGAATTTGATTATTCAGCCTTGGTTGAGTCCATAGAAGGAAAGGAGATTGTCCTTGGAAATGAAGTTATTCAGCTCAAAACTAATAAGTTTCCTAAGGGACTTGTTGTTTTGGAAACTATTTTTGACAGCCAGGATAGAGTTCATAAAGATAGTAAAAAAGAAAGTCACGTGGACTTAGAGGAGATAAATCTTGGAACTCAAGAGGCACCTAAGAAGATATACATTGGTAGAGATTTGTCTCATAAAATAAGAAAGTCTTTGATTGAATTATTAAGGAAATTTAGGCATGTTTTTGCATGGTCATATGATGACCTAAAGGTTCATAAAGAAGACTTGTTTTAGCATATCATTCCTTTAAGGGAGGATGCTAAACCTTTCAGGAAAAAACAAAGGCCTATTAATCCTATTTTGGCACCCAAGATGCAAGAAGAATTGATGAAGCTGAGAGATGCTGGAATTATCAAACCTATAAGGCACTCTTCTTGGGTTTGAAACCTTGTTCCTGTGAGAAAGAAAAATGGTGACATTAGACTTTGTGTAGACTTCAAAAATTTGAACATCAGCTCATTAAAGGATAATTATTATTTTCCCAATATGGAAGCTATGCTACAAAGAGTAACTGGATTTGAATTAATGTCCATGATGGATGGTTTCTCTGGTTACAATCAGGTGATTGTTAAGGAATTAGAACAATTCAAGACAACTTTCACTACACCTTGGGGGACATATATTTATGTGAGAATGCCTTTTGGTCTCACAAATGCTAGTGATACTTTTAAGAGGGCAATGGATGTTGCCTTTTCAAATTTCATTAATGATTTCCTTGTTGTTTATCAAGATGACCTGACTGCCTATTCCAAGAAGGAAAATGATCATTGTGTTCATCTAGAAAAAATATTTGTAAGGGCTCTGGAATATGGAATTTCTTTAAATACAGGAAAATGTGCATTTGGTGTCACTGAGTGTAAGTTTCTTGGCCACCTAGTTGGGAAGAAAGGAGTGAGAATTGACCCTAAGAGGATAGAAGCTATTGATAAAATTCAGAGACCAAAGAATGTTAAAGGGATTCAGTCTTTCTTTGGTTAGGTCAATTTCTTAAGAAGGTTTGTGACAAATTTTGCAGAGGTGACTAGACCTATATCTAATATGTTAAAGAAAGGATTTGCAATCAATTGGGAGGGTGAACTTGATGTGGCTTTCAAAAATATTGAGTAGGCTATCAAAGATGCATAGGTGCTTAAGGCACCTAATTATAATGTCCCAATGCACATCTTTTCCTTTGCATCTTTTCATACTATTGCTGCAGTTTTGTTACAAAAGAATAAGGATGGTTTTGAGCAGCCTATTGCATTTTTTAGTAAATCTTTGCAGGCTGCTGAATTGAAATATGACATAAATGAGAAACAAGCATATGCACTTGTGAAGGCAATCAAGACATTTAGGTGTTACTTGATGGGGACAGTTGTGATTGCTTTTGTGCCAAGTGCAGCTATGAAGGATATTTTCTCAGAGCGGGAGGTATCTGGAAGAAGATGCAGATGGATCAATAGGACCCAAGAATTCAATGTTGATATCCAAATTACTAAGTTGGTTAGAGGATAGGGATTGGCAAAATTGATGGCCCAATCCAATCTTGATGCTAACCAGGTAAATCATTCTGAAATTGATTATACATGTGATATGGATGATTGTGTTTGGCATCAAGATATTATTTATTATCTAAGAAACATGAAGTGTCCAGATGAAATGGATGACAATAAGAAGAGGACATTGAGATTATAGGCCATCAAGTATGTAATTGTGAAATGTAAATTATATAGACAAAATTTGGATTGCATACTTTTGAAATGTGTAGATGAAAATCAAGCTGAACTATTATTGAAAGAAATGCATGAGGGAGTTTATGGTGGACATTACATGGGTAAGACTACTGCTCATAAGATCTTGAGAGCAGGATTTTGGTGGCCCACAATCTTCAAGAATGCAGAGTAGTTGGTAAGGAGGTGTGATGCTTGTCAAAGGTTCTCTGGTAAGCTTAAATTTTCAGGAAATATTCCATTGAGACCAGTTGAGGTGCAGGATCCTTTCCAACAAAGGGGAATTGATTTCATAGGGGAGATACCAAACAAGTCAAGTGGAGGAAACTCATGGATCTTAGTTTCCACTGATTACTTTACAAAGTGGGTAGAGGCTATACCTACAAGGAATGAAATAAGCAGGGTGGTAACTGATTTCTTGTTGAATAATATTGTCACAAGGTTTGGGTGCCTTGAGAGGATAGTGAGTGAAAATGCCATGTGTTTCAGGTTTGCTAAATATAAGGATCTTTGCAAAGGTTTAGGAATCCAGGTTTCCAATTCCTCACCTTATCATCCACAAGGAAATGGACAGGCAGAATCAACTAATAAGAGTTTCATTAAAATCCTCAAGAGGATTCTTGAAAAGAACAAGGAGGCATGGAATGAAAAGTTTCCATTAGCTCTATGGGCTGATTAGGTGACTGTGAAGAGGGCAATTGGTTGTGCACCATTTGACCTTGTATATGGAATACATGCAAGAATGCCTCAGAATAATCTATTAGAGATGTATAAATTTGTCCAATTATATGATGATGATATAGAGGATGAGATGCAATTGAGGATTGAGGATCTCATCAGGTTGGATGAAGTTAGGAGAGAGTCAGCTTCAAGGAATGTCAAGTTGCAATTGCAGATCAAGAACCTGTATGACAAGAAGACTATTGCAAGAAAATTTGAGCCTGATGACCTAGTGTTAATTTGGAATGCTAGACTGGAGGATAAAGGAAAACATGGTAAATTTGATCCCATCTGGCTAGGGCCATATCAAATTCATGAAAAATGGGGCCAAGATTCTTATGTTGTGAAAGAATTAAATGGTGATATTTAGGAATTGCTTGTTCATGGACAATTCTTGAAGAAATACTTCTCTTGAGGTATTCTTGTTTCCATGAGAAGTAGCTAGGTGTGTACATATGTGTATAGCCTTGTAAATTTTGTTTTTGTCTGGTCCCTGGTCCTGTTTTGTCTGAGTTGCAAGTTTTACCCTGCCTATTCCTTGTTGTCTACAATTTTATGCCTATGGGTGGTCTACTATCACCTGAGATTCTGGATCCTTATTGTGCCTGTAGGAGGCACACATCCCTAGATAGAGCCACTATTAGCATGTGTGAAAATTTTCATGGCTCCTGGTCTCTTCCCCTGGCCTCTGCAGTGTTTTTACTGGTCTCTGGCTTGGAAACCCTTGGCAAGTTTTCAAAAATGTAGCTGTTAGTGCAAATAAACCCTAAGTCTACCCTGGCCTTTTTATATTTCAACATTACCTTTTTGGCCACTAAAGTTCCCCTTTTTCACATGTGCTTACTTTTTCATTTTGCGGCTGGTTGCTAATCCGCCAAGCCTTTCGGCGGTTAGTTTTTCCTTTCAGGGATTACGCGACTGAGCATTCGCATAATATTTCAAAGTCTGGTGGTTATCAAAAATTATCTTGCGACTTGGTGAATGCTTTATATTTCCTTCAGTCACGTATTTGTGAGGTGGTAGGCCCCTTTTATAATAGTTGTAACATGTGGACCAGTTGTCAGTTTGAAGCTGACGTGTCATGCAAGTATTGGTTGCAAGTGGTGAGTTGGACTTCATGTCAGCGGGGCCTAGTGTCAAAAATTCTTGATCAATGGCTGGCACATGATCTTATGGAATATTCTTCCTTCTTCAGATCATGCGCCTGCCATATGTTTAGATGCCTTATGCAGATGGGTCCACTGCTAGGTAAGCACAAATGGTGTTTCCTCATTGGCCAATTGAATCAATGACTTGGAAGGGATGTCAGAATGTACTTTTGAGTGAAGAAAAATGGCTTGTCCATTTGCCAGATTTTGCAATGTGGCAACCCCTAATTTTTTAAGCATTTTACTCAGCACGGTGGGTCCAAAATGACACGTTGGCACATTTGGTATCATGTGATTGGTCCACGAGGTAATGTGTTGGTAGTTGTCAGTGTGACCTAGTTTTTGGATGTGTTAGAGGGTCCTGACATTGTCAGAGGATCAATGATGGGTGTAAGTTCTTGTGGAATTTGTCAAAGGCTTAAGATCATGTGCCAGCCATTGATTTCATATCCTCTCAAAGGGTTGTCAAGGCAGGGTAAGATTATTCATCCGACGGTTGTCTTATGATCTATAGAAAACTTGGAGGTATACGTGAAGATGAGATGACCATCAATCTTCTTGACCTAGGCCCAGTAAAATTTCTCTGGGTTTTAGCGAAGTGGTTAAATTTATGGCGGTCCTAATAAAGTTTCTTCTTGTTCACTTGTTCGCATGATATTTGGCAGAGGATCCAATTGATTTAGCGATTTGGAAAATAATGGTCGTGTGACTGCTAAATATTTTGGCAGTGGTGCTATTTTTTTTTTGAACTGGCAGAAATTCTTCGGTCTCCAGTTTGCCAAATAAAGTGGGATCATTTGTGCTGAGGTGTTGTCACTCAATTCGATGAGCTCGGTGATGATTCACATGTGTCAGTGGGCTGAAATAATTTAGGAGAAAGGGACATGGTGGAAAATTAGGTGGATGGCATATCGTTGCATAGAATCTATCAGACCCATGAGATTATCAGATGACTGTTCGATTCAAAGGGATTTGTAGGGTGGGTCCAAAGTGCCATTTCACCACTGACGTGTGGGATATTCATTGGCCAAAGACTTTTCAAAGGGGGCCATGACTGTTATGATATTAAAAGAGAACTGCCTAATCTATCAAGAAAAGGAAGAGATCTATGGTGGCATTTAAAAAATTTTGACGTGACCATTGTAGTTTGAATTTGAATTTCTGAGAGGGTTTGCAGCGATAGGAGGTACCAAAATTTATGGTTTTAGCAGCCGATTTTGATTGGTTTGGTGGCACTGGTTGTTGTAGAATAGTTTGAGGGTCTCTATGGTTGGTGGCATGATGTTCTTGTACTTGGAGAAGTGTTGTTTTGTGCTTGAGAAGTGTTTGCAGGTGGCTGATTAGAGTGGTTTTCATGGCAATTCCTTGGTGTCCTATATTGAGCTCGTAGATTTTCATGATTGTAGATCTGTCTGAGATCTTTTCTCTCTGTGTTGCCTAATTTTCCTTCCCTACAATAAATTTTGATTTAATTATTGGTTGGTTGGGTAGTTGAAATCCTAACCCTAGTTACCCGAAGCTTGATGCATCCTCTTTGAGGATTCCAAGGTGACTAGGGGTATCAGTAGTAAAATTTCTGATAGTGTAAGGGTTCTTTTCTAAGGTTTAGTTCTAGTTTTCCTCTCTAATTCTCAGCCAATTCTAGTGGTTGTTGATTCATGTATAGTTGAAGAAAGAGAAACTAGATTTTGGGTCTGTTTCCTAGATCTTTGTAGTCTTGATTATGTATTGATCCTGAACATGTTAATGAGAATATAGTGGGGTTCCAATCTTATACTTGTGTATGTCTTTTTATTCTGATCTTGGGCTTATATATGTTAATGTCACAAAGTGGATTGGCATATGGTAAACAAAGAGTATTGTGAAATTGTCTTTGAGTTCCCAACAAAGTTGTGATTAAAGTCTTTAAGGTGATTTCAGTAAGTTCATGTTTGAGTAAAAATTTGATGTCCAAAGTGTTTGAGGGAGAGGTATGATAGGAAAAGCACTCATCCTGAATTCTATTGTGTTTGATTTGAGGTTTTCATTTAATATGCATTATTAGTGACTCTTTTCTCTAGGATAAGGCACTGGTCCATTCTCTGGAAGCTTTTCATGGTCTTCAACCACACACACCCAAATTTAAATGATAATATCTTTTAGTCAGTTAGTATAGGACATAGTTGTATATTTTTTTGAGACTCATTAGGAGAAGTGAGTCAAGGGTACACCCACTTGAGCATTAAGGCTCAAAGTGTAGGAGGATCTCATTGTTGATCCTTGTTAATTGGCCCTCTTCCTTGTAGACTTTGGAGTGGTGATAGAGTCAAAGTTATATTAAAGTTATCCATCAAAGTATAAATCTACAAGTTGAAGATCAAAGGGAACAACCAACATGTTGTAATCCCAATTGTAAGAATTATGCTTTGTGACTGGCTTGGTTTGTTCATTTGATGACCACTTGGGTCTAGATCTACATTCAAATGCTTTGTGCCCATATTTTTGACAATTGAAACAACTTCCTTGAAACTTAGGTGAGGTGGATGAATTGCTAGCTTTAGATCTACATTCATGTGCTTGATGTCCATGCTTCTTGCAATTAAAACAATGTCCATTAAACTTAGGTTTAGAGTCAGGCTTACCATGTTTTCTTCTGCATATGTTGGCCGTATGTCCTAGCTTTCCATAGTGATGACATGTGGGCTTGGTGTTCTTTGGTTTTCCAATCTTCTGTTCTCTATTCTTCAATGATTCTCCTTCTTCAGCAGATGAATGTTCATTCAGTCCAAGTCTAGATCTATCACCGGATCTTCTAGGTGATCTTAACAGCTCTTCAAAATATTTTGTAGCTTCATTTGGTTTGTTCATCCTTTCATTGATTTCCTTTTCAGTTCTCAAATCATGTTTCAACTGATCATTTTCAGACCTAAGTTGATTGATTTCCATATCTTTCCTACCCAATTCCTGATTAACCATCAGTAGTTGATTTACCATATCTAGTTGATTATTAGTCAACCTTTGCACGACACTTGTTCTTTCATCTAGCCTGATTGCAATTTGTCTTTTGTCTTCTTTAGCCATTGCCTTATCATCTTCAACTTTCTTTTTTGGTTCCACTAATTCACAAAGTATGACAGATTGAATTTCTTGTTCTCTACTTAGAGTTCTGATATCATCATTTAGTATGGTATTTTTCTCCAGTAGTTCATTTATATCTTTATCACTCTCAGCAGAGTTACCATTGTCAAATAGTTCAGAGATGTCTTCTTCTTTGTACTATGGATCATTTTGTTGAATAGCAATCTCTCTTCTCTTGCTCAAGGATTTCTTCAATTCTCCTCTGGCTGCTTCCAGTTGTTGTAATGCTAGTTGTACTTCAATATTTTGATTCTCTATGATCTTCCCTAGTTTATAAGCTTCCATTTTAAGATCTTTTTCCTAAAGTGGTTAGACTTCCTTAAGAGAAACCTTGCTGCTTTGATACCAATTGTTGGAACTATAAGTGGGAAAGTAATACTGAGAGGGGGGGGTGGAATCAGATATTACCTACTTTACCCTTTTAATTTGATAAAACTTTATGCTTGACATAAACAAAACTTGATCATTGTAAGAAACTAAACATATAAAGTAGCATACATGAAATCACGCATGACACCATAATTTTGGTAACCTAGAAACCCTTGAAAGGTAAAACTGGGGTGGGGATGACACCCACAAATGTTCACTACTTCAGTAATAAGTTTTTCCTATTAACGCTTACAAAATGTGATCAATTCATGATCTACCCTGTGAAAGGTCTACTCTGTTGAAAGCTAAAAGACTTATATAGTCTACCTTGTTAGAGGATGTACAAACTTACAACAAAGTAAGCACTTGGTAAAGAAATTACACAAATTTTTTTAAAACTACTCGGTTAAGAGATTTACCTTGATACATTGGTCAAAATGTCTCAGTACCTAATCTTTCAGTTTGCACTTATATGCAGATTACAGATCTCCTCTTTACTGTATATTGGTGATCTCTTCTATTTGATCTTTCTTGATTATGTCCTTTCACTACTTAGCTTGGTCACTAGACTCTTTCTGAATACTTGACTATTTTGAATATACCTCTTTGATCATTCTCTCATACTCATTCAATCTCAATATCTCTTTTTCTATCTCATTCACACACACACTTCTCTTGGTTTAGATCTTGACCTTATATAATAACAAAAATGTTCTACCGATTCAAGATCTATGGTTCAGATTTATTTCTATTACCGCTTAAGCTATACAATTTTCTGATTATCTCTAGGTATTACATAGGGATCAATGATTATAAGACAGATGCATAATTACCTCCGTAATTACCTTAATAAACAAAATACAAAACATCACTATCACCAAAAATGGTTTACCTCAATCATTGTACCATTCCAAACTTGTATGTCATTCCTGGCTAACTTGGCAAAAGCTATTCCTGGCACTCAGCATTAACTGTACTCAGCATCGGTTAAACTTCTCTATCACTCGGTAATCATTGATATATGTAACTCGGTAAAAACTATACTCAGCATATTACAAACACATAGTGACCATGACTTTACTCGATAGTACTACTACTCGGTAAGTACATAATACATAACTTGACCTTTACAAAATGACTTAGTCATAGTGATGATCGACCATCATAGCCTAGATATGTGACTAAGTGTGAAGCACTAATGGTCAACAAAAATATAGAGATCTACATTTCCTTGGTCAAGTTAAGGTTGAGGATATTCCTTCTTCATCTTCTTCCACTAGATCTTGTTGGGTTTGAAAAAAAACTTGATTTAAAAAGTTCACTTATGGGGGATCCTTTAGATAGTAGAAGGATAACATCACAACATCAAAAACTTCAACATGCAAAAATTACTATATAGTGATAGGTCCATGTGATTCACCACAATAGGATAAACCTTGCATCTTCCAATTACAACATCAAGGGATGAATACTTGACAGATACTACAAGTTTGTTTGAGTCCCACATTGTAGATATGAGAGACATCATTTTTTATATATAAATATTATCTTTAATGAGGATGCCCGTTCTTTAGTTTTTGTGAGGAAACTCTCTGACCCTCTTGTCCATTCTCTACATGAACAGTCTTTCAAGGTTGATGTGATTATGGATCCTTATGTACAACATTTGTAGGAGGTCTTTTTATCATTAAGGGAGACACTTGGTTCTTTGGGACATGTTCTACATACATCCTTGTTAGATGTTGACTTTTTATTTTCAACAATGTTGGAAGGGGAAGCCTTCAGTATTGACATTACGACACTTGAGAAGTTTTCAGAGACACCATACTTCTTGAAGTTTTTTCTTACAGATTTTGGAGGCATCTCTTATACACCTATATGACATTGTTTCTTTCTAAGGGGAGGAACATTATTTGACATTCATGGACCAAATTCTACATTCATCTTGGAGTAGTTGTCATTGATGATCATTCTACATTGAGGGGGGATAATTTTTCTCTCTTCTTCTCTCTTATGGGGGGGAATTTTTATCATATGGGGTTTTTTCCTTCTCATACTTCTTGATTTTATACACATGATGTATGTCATAATGGGGCGGAGGAGGGGGGGGTGGGTCTTGATTAATCCATCCATCCATGAATCTTGATTTTTTTCATCTCTCTTTTTAGGGGGGGTGGGGGGTTTCCCATGAGGTTTTGCCTCTTTCTTTTCTTTATGATAGATTGCATTCCATTTATTTTTCACTCACATATTGTACATGGGTACCTAATATGGCCTAGTAGTCAAGACCTATCTTACACTGTCATCTAGCATTGTGAGTTTAAGTGCATTCCTCTAACTTGCACTTAAGGGGGTGTTAGTGTAATTAAATATTCACTAATTACACTTAACTTAAGCTTACTTAGGATAATGCATTACTTAGTAGTTTTCATTGTAGACACATAGGAGTTTTCATTTCCTTTTAGCACATGGTTCAGGAGAATTTCACTTTAGGTGAAGTTAGTTTTTATCTCATTTCACTTTATGTGTGTGATCTACCTTTAGTTCTCTTACCACATTATCATCCTCTAATTTTTGCACGTGCTTGTACATACTTCATTGTAAAATGTAGGATGATGCACCTTTGGTAGACATGTGATTCCACCTTGTGTGGTTAATAGGTTATCTTTTGCATATCTCCTAGTTATCATGCATTGCCTATATATTTAGGGATGTCTACTTTGTACACATCCATTATTGTTTGATTATTGATCATCATTGAATTTAGTCAATTGAGGATCATATCAGTTTATCTCTCTTGTTGTGCTATCTATTGAGCTTCTAGGTCTTGGCATTTCATTCTTTTCCTTAAGAAAATTTTTACACCTACTTTGGAGGACTATAGTTTGAAATCTATTGACTTTAATGAAAAATCACTTGATAAGCATACTCACATGTTTGAATTAAATAAAAATGCTCAATTTTATAATCTAAAGGTTTGATTTGATAGGTTCTCCAAATGGAAAGTAAGAGGGTTATGATAAATTTTCAATGTTTGCATTTTTAAACCTATTAAAGTTGCTTGGTTTGGGCATCAACATGTTTACATCTTGATGCTCTTCATGATGAAAGGATTAGTTTATTGAATTGCCCATGTAAAAAATTGTCTTCCTATACATTTTGAATCTTCTGACACCTGATTTGATATTTTGAGTATGTTAAAAGTGGAGGCAGTTTATTAAAGTTGATGTGTGCACATTGTTAAATGTTTGAAAATGTCCTTCTATTTGAGCTAATATTTTGAGATTAGATGAGTTTCAAGTGATGTGAATTGGTATTTGTGACTCTCTACATATCAATATACTCAAGTATTCATTTTTAGAGCCTCACAATCAAGTTGGATATTTTTAACATCTCTGAAGAAAATAAGGTTTGTGTTAATTACATGGGTGGGGGTGTCTAAAGGGTCATTGTGTAGATTAATATCTTGCAACATGTAATGAATCAAGTTGATCCCTTTGTCAAGATTCTTCGTTTAACTTACATGAACATTTATATCAATTTTGAGGTTATCATGGCTTCATTTGATGTTTTTCCAATCTCAAGGTAGACAAACCTTTCACTAAGTCTTGAAAAGATGTAGTTTTTAGAACTATTCAAATGGGTGACTTTGATAGTGAATAACTTCAACCCTATCAATTTCCATGGGATATTATTTGGTACATATGTTGTCTTCATGTGAATGATCCACCCTATTCAATGACATGACCTCATGTCCTATTATGACATATTTTCAAGATCCTAACTTATATTGATTTCTTAAGATTTGAGGGTTGCAGTATGTCTGTTGAATTCAAATGCCCTATTTGAAATTTAATATTTTGGACACTAAGAGGGATCAAATAAAATTGTTTGTTGATACTGATTCTTTCTGATGAACTAAAACTGATTTTCAACCTAATTGAAGATCTGTGATTTAAGATCACTGAGTTGCTGATTAGATATGTAAGATGAGTAAATCAGTATTATGTTGTCATTGATGTCAACTAGTTTGACAACACTTATCTTGTAAGTTACTGTATCTAAACATCTGTAGAAAAGGAGTGAAAGAGATGAAGAACAAATATATCTACATGAGGAAGATGGATATGATAGATGAGGATAAGGAATACATTGGGTAACTTGTTGATGAGTCAATGACCTTATGATATTGACTTGATTATGTTTCTTTCATCTATGATGAGGAAAAGAGATGAAAGACACAAGGTGGTGTTGTCAGTTGATGAAACATTTCCCTATACACCGATGGAGTGTAGTGTATACCGTGAATACTATAAACTAAGCTTGTGTTCACCGACACATTTCTTTGTTAACCGAATAGAACAAAGGAAATAAATGATTAGTTTAGCTGATAAGGATTGATGAGATGGAAAGTGTATGAATTTGAGGTTGGAGATAAAGTTTGTTACAAAGATCGACAGCTAACAAAATTCAAGAAAGATCTAAAGGATGAAAATTAAATGTGTTATTGACACATCAGGTGAGGAAGGTTTAAGCGACAAAATCAACGAAAGGTGATTAAGCAGCAAAATCTAATGGAGGAGAAGAAAATGGTTTACTTGTCTATTTAAGAGACTAGAGTTTCATAATGAAAAATATGATAGAAGAAGAAGACTACAGAATTATCATGTGAACAAGTTTTCATGCATGCTTGATCAAACTGGTTAAGGAGAACCGAACTGTAGAGTTTACTGAGCATCAGGAAGCTATTACCGAGCGATAGTAAGTTACTGAATATTAATTGAAATAGATTTTTTATAATGATCAGAGGATTTGAATGAGCTTAATGTTGATCTATACATCTACAATTGAAGTTGTATTAAGGAAGATCACCTAGTGTTATGTTTTAACCATTGTATACAGTGAAATCTCTTAACCAAGTGGACTAGGAAAGTATTTTATGTATCATCCATAGAATGAACATTTTTATCCTGTCAACCCCATAGTGAATGCTGGTTGGACGGTAACGGTTGGTCTAAAATCCTCTAACAAGGTCACACCTAATAGTGTTTTTGTAACATTTAATAGGGTTGGGTTTTCACTGACCTCACTTCAAAAGAGTGAATAATTTTTGGGTTGTCGGTCCTAGGTAGTTTTTCCTTTCACAAGGTTTCCACATTAAATCTCTTGTGTTATGTGTTGATTGTGATATTTGTTTGATGTCATACTTACATGTTGCATATTGGATTTGATCGGTAATGATTATATGTTATAGACTGGTAATCAGTTAAAGCACAGATAGTATAGTATTTCAAGTTACCAAGTAGTAGAAGTTTAAGTAATTTATTTTTGGATTATACATTTTGACTTGGGATAGTGGATAACTGATTCACCCCTCTCAGTTATTCTAACAATTGGTATAAGAACATTGGTTGCTTGGAATAGAGTTTTAAGGACTTCACTACAAAGATCTCAAAATGTATAAGAGGGAAGTACCAAAGCTAAACAAAGATAACTTCGTAGTATGGCAAAGCCAAATGAAGTTGCATATATCTGGAATTGGGAATTCTACAGTAGATCTAATAGAGAATGGCTACTTTTAACTGACCACCGGTGCCTTGACCCTTGATCAACTGAGAGATAGGCATGAACACAATGTTATTATGATGGAGATTGCTACAGCCTGTACCGATGCCAAATTTGAAGATATTAAAAGCTGCACTACTGCCAAAGGTATGTGGGATAAACTTTCTCAAGTTTACAGTGGTGATGTGAATGTCAAAAGAGCTAGAGCTGAAAGCTTAAGGGGTAGATTCAATGATATGAAGATGAAGGAAGGTGAGAATATTGTGTAGTACACAAATAGACTAAAAGAGGTAGTACATGCCATTAGAGCATCTGATGGTGTTATTGATGAAGAGATAGTGGTAAGAAAAGTCCTCAGAACCTTATTGCCAGTTTATGCAATCAGAATTTCTACAATTCATGAAACAAGGTCTACATTTGGTAACAACCTTACTCTAGATAATCTGATTGGTAAACTTACAAGCTTTGAACTAAATAACTTTGACAATAGTGTTGTTCTATTTATTGAATTTGGTTTAATGACTTCTTTGAAGATTGGTAAGTCTAGTAGAAAAAATAAGAATGATGATAGTGATAGAAATACTGATGATGAGCTTGATGAACTTGAAGCTCTTATGGCTAGAAGGTTACCTAAAGGAAAAGGAAGGTATAGAGATAAGTTACCTTTAGCATTCTTTAACTATAAAGAGGTTGCCCATGTTGCTGCTAGATGTCCACATAAGAAAGATGATGAAAGAACCAAAGACTGATTTGAAGGAAGCTATGGGAGAAGAATCAACAGGAGCTACTGACACAACAATAGAGACAACTGAGAAAATAATGACAAAGACAAAAAGGTATGTTACATAGCTAAAGAAAATGAATCTAAATCTAACTTTGATGATGATGTAGAAGTTGTATTTGTTGCTATGAAATATGATTCAGAGGAAGAATAAAAACATATAGAAACAACACTAATCTCTAAAGTTAACAAAAATGATACATGGATCATAGACAATGGTTGTACACATCACATGATTGGTGATGAAGAGAAATTTGATCATCTTGAAGAATACAATGGAGGATCTGTTAAGATGGGTAATGATACACCTTGTATGGTAAGAGGTAAAGGATCACTAATGATAAATGGTAGAATAAAATGTGAAAATGCTTATTGGGTAGATGGACTAAACTATAATTTTCTAAGTGTGGCACAACTGAACAATTCAAGTCACCGAGTTTCTTTTGAGAGCAAGAAAGTAAAAAATTTTGATGATGGAGGAAGATTAGTTGGAACTGGAGCAAAATCAAAAGGTAATCTGTTTTATGTTGATAATGATGAGTCTTCTTGCTTGATGATGAAAAATTAAGATGCTTGGTTGTGGCATAAAAGGTTATGCCATGTGAATTTTGATAACATGATTAAGATTAGTAAAAGAAAAAGAGTTAGAGGTCTGCATAACTTGTCAAAACCTAATCGTGTTATGTGTCATGAATGTCAGAAAGGTAAAATGACTAAATCTAGTTTCAAAAGAAAATATTATTCAACAAAGAAGATACTTGAGTTGGTTCATACCAACCAATGTGGTCCCATGAGAACTTAGAGTTATTATGGTGATAGATACTTTATTCTTTTTGTTGATTACTATACTAGATTGATGACTGTCATGTTCTTAAAAGAAAAGTCTAAAGCAATTAAGATGTTCAAGTGGTATAAAGAAAAACTAGAAAAAGAGACTAGTAAAGAATTGAAATGCCTAATATCTTATAGAGGAGGTGAATTTATCTTTGATGAATTTACTAATTTATGTAATGAGCATGGTATTGAAAGATAGGTCTCTGCACCAAGGACACCTTAGTAGAATGACATTGCTGAAAGGAGGAATAGGTCAATAGTTGACTATGCAAGGACACTCATGTTGCAAAAGAATGTTGCTCAGACATACTGGAGAGAAGTTGTCAGTACAGTTGTTTATGTTTTGAACCAAGTACAACTGAAAATAGAGACTAACAAGACACCCTATGAATTGTGGTTTAGACACAAACCCACTATAAGTTATTTCATGATTTTTGGAAGTAAATGCTTTATTCTGAAAGATGAAAGAAATGGAAAGTTTGACTCAAAAGGTGATTAAGGGATATTTCTAGAATATTCCAGTAAAAGAAAAGTATATAAGTGTCTAAATAAAGCTACTAATAAAATGATTGAAAGTACTAATTTTTGAGTTGATGAGTTTGATGATAAGAATGTAGAGGAAAGTAGAAAGGAACTAGAAGAATACAGTAGATTCACTTACATTGAACAACTAGAGTATCTACCAAAGCCACAGATTGTGACAACTGGTCAACAGGAAAACAATACCAAGGAACATGAAAGAGAAACCAACGAGCAGGGAGGACCTACCAAGCAAGAAAATGAACCGAACAAGGATGAACAAGAAAGAAGAGATCATGTACTAGCAAGATTTTTTAGAAGACACCATCCCGAGACACAAATTATAGCAGACAGACAAGATGGCATGCAAACAAGGAGTAAGACAAGACAAGGTACATGTCTAGTTTGTGAATATGAACTGAAGAGTGTAAAAGTTGCATTAGAAAATGATGAATGGGTTAATATAATGAAAGAGGAAATAGAAAAGATAGAGAAGAACAAAACCTAAACCGTAGTACCCACACCTAAAGACAAGAATGTTATCCGTACTATGTAGATATTTAGGAACAAACTGAATGAAAATGGAGAGGTAACAAGAAATAAAGCTAGGTTAGTATGCAAGGGATATGCACAGGAGGAATGAATTGATTATGGTGAAACATTTGCATTGGTTGCTAGATTAGAAGGAGTTCGAATGTTACTTGCATATTCTACACACAAGAAATTAAAAGTTTATCAAATGGATGTTAAGTTAGCATTTTTGAATGGAATACTTGAAGAAGAGGTCTACATAGAACAACCAGAAGGGTTTGTTGATCCAGACAAAAATGACATGGTATGTAGATTACATAAAGCTTTATATGGTTTGAAGCAAGCACCGAGAGCCTAGTATGAGAGGCTACATAACTACTATTTAGGTATTGGATTTGTTAGAACTAGCGAGAATAGTAATCTATACATGAAATGTAATTCTGATGATACTATTTTGATTGCTGAAATATTTGTGGATGATATTATTTTTGGAGGTCAAGATCACATATGTAAATCTTTTGTTGATGAGATGATAAAAGAGTTTGAAATGTATATGTTTGGAGAGATTAAGTTCTTTCTAGGCTTACAAGTGATTCAACAAAATGATGGGATATTCATCACACAATCTAAATATATAAAGGAAGTATTGAAGACATTTGGCATGGAAGATGTTAAAATTGTGGGAAAATTGATGGCTACTAGATGTAAACTGACTAAGGAAGATGAAACTACAGAGGTAAACCAGATACTGTATCAATCTATGATTGGTAAGTTAATGTATGTAGTTCATAGTAGACTAGACATAGCACATGTTGTGGGAATTGTTGCTAGATTTTCTGCAAACCCTAGAGAATCACACATTGTTGCTATGAAAAGAATCTTAAGATACCTAAAAAATACTAAAGATTATGGATTATGGTATCCTAAGGAAGGAAAATTTGAACTGAAGGTCTATACCGACGCTGATTGAGCTAGAAATGTGGATGAGAGAAATGGTACCTCTGGAGGATCATTTTTCTTTGGTGAAAGACTTGTTACATGGACAAGTAAGAAGTAGGCTTACATTTCTCAGTCTACAACTAAAGCAGAGTATGTTGCTACTACTACAAATTGTTCAAACATTACATATATTAAGAAAGTGTTGGAAGTTATGAATGAGGTAATCATTGAGCCAGTGATTATATATTGTCACAACACTAGTGCAATTAATATTTCAAAGAATCCAGTGATGCACTCTAAGACAAAGAATGCATCTATTAAGTATCACTACTTAAGAGAAGACGTATAGGAGAAGAAAGTGAAGCTAGAATTTGTTACATCTAAAGAACAACTTGCAAACATATTTAAAAAGCCTCTACTGAAGGATACATTTGAATACTTAAGGACTAGACTTGGGGTTCATCCCCTATCTACCGGTCACTAATGTGATATGGATGTTGCATCAGCCTAATCTTATCAAAAGATCATTCATGTCGATGCAGCATAGTTCACACTTTGGATCATGTCTAAGGTTGTGAAAATTTTGAAGAACTGGAACATATTGGCATATCAGTATACAAAGATACAGAGAATGCACCGGACAACAGAGAGTTACATGGCTACTACAGAGCAGTGTGTTTATTTGTTTCTTTGGCATTGTTGTCAAAGGGAGAGATAAACAATATGAAACAATATGCATCGATGAGAACACTGAAACATCTATCTAAGGGACAGATAATCTGGAAGAAAGGAAGAGCATTGAAGATCAATTACTAAGAATAGAAGCAAGAACCTGACAACTAAAAAGAGAATATCTACAGAATGGAAAAGCTTCATTTGTAATGTTGTTTAGTAACATAGTAATTAGACATATTAAGCTAGGGAGAGCTTGTACAACATTCATTCACAAAGTTGTAGAATACATGTTTGGTATGTGTATGGTATATTTCATCTTACTTGAGTTGCCATCAATGCCAAAGGGAGAGATTGATGAACTAAAACTGATTTAGAACCTAATTGAATGCATTCACCAATTCTTGAGCTAGTTGTGAGTGCAAGTTCTTTAGACCAATTAGCTTTGCATGACACACATTTTTATCCCATTTCAGCTCCTTAATTCTCTGCAACTACTTGGGTAACTGTCCCCTGTTCAACAGTAACATGGATTCTACATTAGCTATCTTGGTGAGGTCTTGAATAGTTGGTCCCTTATTTTCTTTAAAGGCATTCATGGTATCCACAAAAACCTTAACCATGGCATCGACATCCCTATTTCCCTCATCAATTTTTAAAATCCTTGAAGGGTTTACTATTTTGATATCCTTTAAAGCATTGGCAAGCATGTCTTTAACTTCCTTCTCCATTGCCTAGGCCTGTGAAATTGCACCTTTAAACAATGCCCCCTTCCAGCCAAGATTTTGTTTCAAGATAAACAATATGTAGGGATCAATTAACCTCATGGGGTTCTCTGCTAAAAAATGAGCTATTACATATGTCTCTATCTCTTGAATTTGGATTACGACAGCCACACATTTTTCTCTTCTAACTCGCAACTAGGAATTAGAGTTTGAATTTCACCAAGGAATGTTTCTCCATCCATGCAGGTAGATACAAACTCTCAGATGAAATTTCTTCCTTCATCAATGATACCATCTATCCAAGTCTTCATAACCTCCATCATAACTTTACCCTGCTGCATCTACTTTACTAACATTTTACTTTCAGCTGAATTTGAAAAAAAATCCCATGGGGACTAGGCTAGCGGTAGTGCTCCAAAATTAGTGAGAGAAGAGATGAACTCAGCCATGGTAATCACTAGTTGTTTTAGTTCATGTTTTTCCCTTCCATCCTTCTATTATTGTCCCAGCATATGATCAGTCAAAAATTAAAAAAGATGATCCTTGGAATCCCTAGTTAAAACACCAAGTTCCATTTTGGTAACCTTGAAGTCTTTCGCCTCAAGCTCCTTGACTCCTTTCTTGGGCTTAAAGGTAGCTATTTCTACAGTTACCTTTCTGGTAGAGGGATCAGTGGATAGCCTTGCATTACTTTTCATCTTCTTAGCCTTAGGAGTTTGGATGGCATACTTTGTGATGATCTCCTTTTCTGGAAGTGAAACAGGCTTGAAACTCCTCTACTTATTTTCTGAATTAGTTAGCCATAGGGAATTGAACTGATAACCATCTGGTTGTAAGGTGTTTTAGCAAGAGTATCCTTAGCTTGGAGAACCTTAGGATTACCGGTACATATTCCCTGATTCTTCTCCTATTGTTCTGGTGAAAAATAAATCTCCTCATCATTAATTTCAATGTCAATGTAATCAAACCCCGGGTCTGATCTTGTTCTAGCCCTCATCCTCGGTGTAGTAGGATGTCCACTATGCATTACTTTTTTCTTAGGAGATGAAATCTTACTTGCATTAGGAATGAAAGGAGACACATTAGGTAAAGCATGATTCACATTCATTGAAGCATAATCTACATTACGTTTCTTAAGAGGGGGGCTCTTTGTTCTTTTCTTCCTTTTCTTTATCAACCATGCCTCTATGATCCCAAAAATGGTTCTAGCTCTTAGATTTATGTTATCTTCTTCCTTTCTTTCCCAATCTATGACCATGGAAATTTTTTTTTCTGGAATATCAACATCTGCACTTTTGATCTTAGAAGCATCCTCATCTATTCCTCTTGTATCAAATTTTAACTGCAGTAGCTCAATTTGGGGAACTAGCAGTCTAGAGTAGTCTCTTTTCCTTGCTACTTCTTCATCATTGAGATCTTCCCATAGATCCTCAATGTGCGAGCTCGATGATGGATAACTGCTTAAACTCAAAACCTATCTAGCAAAGCCTTTACTAGCGAAGCCTTTCCTCGATTCATAGAACTACATGTGAAAGCTTACATTAGTTTATGACCTATCACCAAGGCATCCATCATATTGTTGTAGACCAAGATTTCCAACTTAATCAAAAACATTGAACCCCATTTTTCCTCTGTTAAATTGTTCTTAATCACCATGAACAACTGCCTATAGAATTCAACAAATATGAAATTGTCAAAAGCAAATCTAGGGAGCTTGAGAGGTTCCTCATCAAAACCTCCAATCTGGAAATAAATAAAATTCAAAAATTGAATATAAAAACTCCCATAAGTTTGAGCTAACTTTTGGGTTTCCAATGATATTCTCTAGTCTAAAATTCCCTCCAACTGTTGACATAGTCTTTCGAGGAAGACATCATGAACTCTTTTGTAATCTCCCAAGACCCTATCTTTTCTTAACAAGGGAGAATATTCATAAATGTGTAAGTATTCACTCCATGGTGCATGTGGAATATCTCTCAGTTCTTGTGTGCATGCAAGATAGTATATTAAATAGGACATAAAGAATTCTTTCTTAATTGCTTGACCCTATTTGAGCTAGTCTCTCGAAGAGCTAGCAATGATTTCTGCCCAATCAAGATGTTGTCTTCCTTCCAAAACTATCTATATGAAGTGGTACATCCATTCTTTGAAAAGGAGAACTTGCTAAGAACCTTTCACTCAATGAAGAAAAACCATTATATCGTGAATATGTAGTTTCATATAGTCTTTGGTCAAGACTTTAGGTAGAAGAGATCAACCCTTATAAAAAGTGTTGGTCCATTTTTGAGCCATGTAACTACAATTTTTATCTGTGTTCTCCCAGAATTGAGCGAGTGGCTGGGTGGGGGTAAAGCTGGCAAAGGATTCATCTAGGATTTTGAAAATGGACATAATAGTCTCTCTATTCATAAGTATCAGGGTCTAACCTTCAACATTCACTATGCATTTAGACTTGACATCATATCTATTGATGCATTGCTGAATTAACTCCAAACTTACAATTGACTGATAGAAAGCCTCATCTTCTAACAAACCAGTTGACAAAAACTCTAGACTATACTCCTCTGCTGCATGCTTTGTGAGATGAATCACCATCTCTTCTACCTCAATCCCTAGTAGGTCTATGTCTATGATAATAGGGGCATGACATCCCATGTTCTTGAGGTTCCCAAAGAAGTGCATACTAGACCTCATCTTTTCTAATGGGAAAAACAGAAAAGAAAACCCCCTCCTTGAACAAATATTATCAAATAGGAACAGGAAATACAAGAGAGATTTCAATGGCTACATGTTTTCCACAAACTCAAGAGAATAATTCCCTCTTCCACAGTGGAGACTCCGCAAGATTATAATAGAAAGAAGAGAGTTTACAAGAATACTTATATTTTGAGGAAACATACAATAAAGGATCGACTTAAGGGGCATTAAATGGAATCATTAATTAGAATGGAGTTGAAAATGATGATTTGACAATGGGGTGTCCTTGAAATCTACATCCCTTATAAATATCATTAACTTTATTTAAGTAACATCCCCTGCTCGTGTTAAGGATTTGCTTTACCTCAACCCAAATCTCCACTTGAGATTTACCATGTGGCTCCCATCTTTTCAAGACTGTCTACATTTAGAACTTAACAATAACTTCATCACCAACTTACATCATCCATCCTTTCAGCTATCACATTACTCCTTGATTTGTCTGCCATCTCTTCTTGAACTCCTTTGAACTACTTTGAACCTAGGTTCAAATAGGTTTGAAGTGGTTCACTGCTAAAGGATGATGTAGACCAGGACCCACCTACATAAACAATCCTTAGAAAAATAATCTTTGATTGAACTACTTTGAACTACTTTGAACCAAAGTTAAAAGAGGTTTGAAGTGGTTGATGGGAAGCATAGGTCTTGGGGAAGACTTAACCAAGGAAAGCCGACTTTGAAACAAATGATCTCAGAGGCTAAGACTTGATGATTTGAAGGCTAGGAAAACTTGGAGAATTGTTGAAGAAATATGAACAAGGGAATGGCACTGGACTAGACTTTAAATGAAAAAAGGGTCAAAGACACTTTCACATGGTGAATCTAACTGACCCTAACATCAGCTCTAGTTGGGGACTGCATATTGCCAAATGTGTAGAGAACTCTGAAAAAATGGTTTCGCTGAACAAGGAAATAAAAGGGAAAGAAACCTGAACACAACAACACACCAAAAAAAGAGAGGAAGGAGACCTACTATGTACAAAGGTGCTAACTGGATACAACATCAAAGCTTGCACAACTTAAGATCCTGCATGTTATAAGTAAAGGGAAGATTCACACCATCTGGGTAGGAATATTGAAAAGCATTCAAACTAAGAGCTTTTGAAATGATGAAGGAACCTTTTCACAAAGACTCAAATTTTTCATGAGATCCTTTGGGTGCCCACCTTTTATCCTATAATAACACCTCATCTCCCTCCATGAAATTACAAGGATGAGCCTGCATGTCAAATATCTATTTAACCTTAAGTTGATTATGTTATTTCTTAGATCTGCATATGATTTAAGATTCATAAAATCTTGAAAAAACTATAACTCCAATAATCCCAATAGATGCATCTAACAAAATGCAAGCACTAAGGTATTAAGGTTGTAAAACCTTCTTCACTTTGAGTATACATCTAAGGCAGGTTAACCTTCTTAAAAGTTTCTTCAAAGCATCGAAATAGACATTTATGCACTTGTCATAAATGTATCAACTCAAAGACATACAACAAAAGTAAATTGAAATAATTTATCAATATTTTATGGTGGCAACAGATGCAAATATATCTTAAACTAGTGCCTTATTTATTTGGGCATCAGAGTCAAACCCTACCTCCACAAAATTCTATCAAGAAAGATATACTAAAACCTAAATGAAATGCCTAACATCCCATTCTTTTAATTCCTACACCTGCTATCAAATTCATACATTTACAATTAATTCATAGAGACCCCCCTTAAGAATTCACTCTTTCCTTGAAAGAACTTAAGTTCAACCCCTATATTCACCTTGTGAATAATGCATTGAGAAGCCTTACAATTTAATGCACAAGAAAAATAAAGCATCCATACACAAAGACAACAAATAGTAACAATAGAGTTCCAATATCTTTGTATTAATATTCAAAATGTGTCAATACAATATCACCATGACTTCAGAGAAATAAGTTACTATATCTTAGAACTTTTCTTTACAAAATGTATTAACCACCCTTGAAAAGAGTAAAAACTTACTATATATACCCACAGCCATCTTGGAATCCTCAAAAGGATGCAACAAGCTTCAGATGGCTAGGAAAACAACTTGTACCAAATAAAAAAAGTATAAACCAAAAGATAGTGATTACAACAACAGAAAGTAGTTCTGAACTACTTAGCAATTTTATAGGTGGCACCTTTGTCTAAAAATATTTGAGAATAGTTACATAAGTAGTTGCATGAATGATGACCACCATTACAGGATAACTTACATCATCCTTTGTTTGAAACATGCTCTCCCTCAAATTCTAGATCAGGTGCCATGTGCACTCTATTCTTCTTCCTCTTCTGTCATCTGGGCAGCTGGCTTCTTCTTTTTCTTCTTTGTCAGTTTGTCCCATGCTGCCACATCATCATTAGATGGCCAATTATAGGCCTACAATTCTTGTAGTGATTTGATCTATTGATCCCACATGGAATCAGTTATATTTTTAGCCTTTGCTATAAACTATATGCAATCACTTTCAATCTTAAACAGACTATCAATTATATTATTACATCTTTCCAAGTCTAAGGCATTGTCACCTTTTAGGAAAGCATCTTGTTTAATTACCAACTGATGCATTAATGCCTTCCAAACATTTATACTAATTATACCCCCATCATCATCATATATTGGATGAAAGTACTTATTGTAATTCCCATCAAACATAGCCAACTTGGCTTTTATCTAGTTAGACTTACCTTTAAAAAACTTTGATATAGCACTTACCAAACCAATCTTTTCAAAAACTTCAGTCTCTATCTCAAGAATATTAGACCTATACTCCTGCAAAACATCAAGCTTATCAAACAATAAGCTCCTTCCTGACTATACACTGTAAAGTGGCTCCAAAGTGATCAATGACTCATTCACTTTACCACTGACTTGGTGTAGTGGACTGACTGATTGATGGACTGATTCCATCCTTTCCTTTATTTTTCCCTACCTATATTGCACAATCATTGCTATAGTATCCAAAGATGCATCCAGTCTTATTTTATCTAAGTCCTCAGTAGGCTTATCAGGAGCTTATGTATCTATTTGAGGAGGGGCCTCAATTTGCAAAGGAGAGGGAAGAACTATCTTTGAGGCTTCTTCAGGCCTAACCCTCAATTCTGCCAACTCATCTTCCAACTACTTGATCTTCATCATCTTCAGATCCCTATCTTTGGCCACCATGTTTGCACTCTCAAATAATTTTGAATACTTTTTAGACAACTGAGCTATCTTTTCTTCATTCAGGTTAGCAATATGGGTCACTTCCTTGGAGACCTCAAGATCAGTTGTATTCTATTTAGTCCATATGATTTTATTTCCTTCCATCTGATCCTCTATACTTACTAGATATGGATTTTGAGTCTTAGGGGCAATAGACCACATTGCAATAGCCTAGGACTTAGGGTCATAGCCACTTCCTCTGATCATATCACCAATATGAACCTCATAGGATAGACTACCATGTGGTTTCTTTCTTATCTGATCAATGATAAAAGTAGAGTTCAAATCCCATCCTAGAGTCAGAAGCATTCCACTTGATCTAACCATTTCTCTAGCTTCATCAATAGTTATAGCCTCAAGGCTAGGATCATAAGAAGATAAAGCCCTCAAACTTTCTTCACTTGGTTCCATTCCTTCGGGCATAGCCTTAGCCAATTCTTGTTGCTTTCTCCAAATAAGAAAATTCTTGAATTCATCACAATTGATGAATTGGTTATCACTTAAAAACTCTTCCTGACACACCTCTCTAATATCTTGTCCTAACCACAGGGATTGTTCTTCATCTCCCTCATTAGTGGCCACCATCTTATTAGCTCTTATTGTTTTCCTCAATTGGTGATGGTAAGCCCTATCACCTGGTACAAAAGCAAATGCTCTATCAATCCCCCTTTTCTATTTTTTCTTAGAAGGCTCTCCCTCTTCAAACCTCTATTTCTTCAGTGGTGGCTTTGGAAGGTTTTCTACCTCTAGCTGGTCTTCAATAGGGTCAATAACTGGTGAATTTCCAACTTGTGGTGGGCTATTTCCTTCTTGGGATCCATCAAAGAATTCCTCATAATCAAAGGATGAGTAATCCTTCCCTTTCTTTGTTTTCTTATGATCAAGCATTTTTTCCAACTGATCTGACAGAGTGTCATGCATCTCTATCATCCTATCAATCCTTTTTAATTAGGGAAGGTCAAGGAAGAAACCCTCAAAAGGAATTTGGGCCTCTTTCAACTGAGCTTGCAAATCTTTCAAGTCAAAAAACCTGCTCCACCTCTTAGTGACCTCATCCGTCTCCACAACATTCCTAATCACATCCTCCTCATCTTGGCCCTAATGTTCCCTATTGGCACCATTACCAGGAATTAGTGTCAATCTTACAGTCTTAATGAAATCCTCAGGGTCCACATGTTTGCAAGCACCAGATACCATCTTGAACTGATTTAGCTAGGTAGTAATTTGTGGGAAAGCCCTCTTGCCAATAAGGAAATCACCAATTCTGAAATTTCTAGGTTTGAAAGTACCTTTCCTATGAGGGGTCAAAAGTTCTTTGTCTATCCACATCAACTGCCAAATAAATTCCAAAGAGGAAAATCTTGGTGGCACAAATTTTGGTAGCAAATGTGGGGGTTGAGGACAACTATAAACTCTTAAAATTGTATAATTTTCCCCAAAGTAGAAATCACCCCAATTATTATTTCCTTCCCATTTTTCCTCCAATTTCATGGGTCTTAGGAGTTTAAGAATCTTCACTGGTAACCTTGTAATATCGATGCCTAGCAATCTAAGAATGGGAAAAACAATGAAATTCTGGAAAACACAAAAGTCACACTTATTTGAAGTATAATTCCATATCCTTACCCATAGTTGCACTGGATTATGCTGGTCTTGGAAGGTGAATCTTAGTTTTAGCATATTCAAATCAAAACTATTGATGTTGAAAAATAGAATTAAGTGCATCAACAATGAGTAATGGAAGAACTTGATGGGACTCTTTCTTTCTTTGACAGACATTAACCCTTCATACATCCTATCAATTACATACTGGATGTAATTGTAGTTTGTGTTCAATAGAGAGTTTTGGATATCTAAGATCATCATCAAAAGATCAACTGGCAAAAATTCTTCATCCCCAGCTATTCCCAAAACTCTACACAACCCATAACATGTCTGCTTCATATAGTAATGGAGGGATTGGAACTAGTAAGGGGCATGCAGGGAGGGGAGCTATATATTTACCTTGCTTTGGGATATGCCTAACCATCTAGTCTTTTACTGACCCTATATTACTTGTATACCTCTCTCTTTCTTTGCTCAAATCAATTTTAGTAGAGGTAGATGTATAAAAACCAAAATCTCTCATGAAAGAACCCCTATCAAGAGTAACCAAAGGTGACTGGTCCTCCTTCCTAATTGTTTTGGAGATAGGATCATAAAACTTAGCCAATGCAACAATTAAGTCCACATCTAAAAACACATCAGGGATGACCACTTTCCTTAAACCCAAAGCCCAACCAGTACAAATAGGTACCTGCTTACTCCTATTTCCATAAAAATAACTGAATAGAGTATAACCTGAGCAAGATGGTGTGACATGATCTCTGTAATGACCTAGAATATCTTCAAAAACATCATCAGGAGCTCTCTTGTTCTGACTAGAACTAGGCAACAATTTGATAAACTCATCTGAGTAATTTGGTTTGTTTTTATCTTCACCACCTTTGGCTTTGGCTTCACCACTGGAAGAAGTCACGCTCAGCTCTAGTTGACACATTTTTGTTGCACAATTGCTCTCAACTCTACAAACTTAATTTTCTTGGCACTCAATGATTTCTCTAGAAAACACAATTCTCATGAAGTGATCTCGAACACAAAAAACAATGAGTTTAGCCTATTTATCAATGCAAATCAAATGTGTATAATTGCCAAAATTATTGCAAATCTAACTTTAATTACTTTTGCATTCAATTTCACATATCACCAGTTTTCAAATCAGTGCTAACCGATGTTGGGATGTTGATAGATTTAAAAAAATAAAAAATAAGGCAAAAAGGAAATGATTACAGTTTTGTACTTTAAAACCTTGTTGATGTAATAAACCCTCCTTTAAAACTGATTGGATGGCCAATTTATTTTTCTCTAGTTCGACAATGTACTTTATCCATGTAGCAATGGTCTCTAGCCTTTCTTTTATTATTTTCTTTAACTGAGCCTGTTTCAGAGATCTAGCAACTGAAGGTTCTCTTAATTGCTTAATGAAAAGTTAACCCTAGCTTATATTAAGAGAATTAGAGATCAAAGATCTCGCTTACTCTCAAAACCAATCTCTTAACTCATCCTCCATTTAGCAAACCAGTGAACAAAGGAAACATTACCCAAGAAACTAACCATAGTCACCATCCAGAGAATTAGTGACAATAGCTATCTCTTAATCTCTTAATGCTCTAGTTAATTGCTAATTTATTCTGGGACTTGGCGACCAAAGGCTTCGCTTATTCACTAAAAGGGAGACTTAACCGCATGTTTAATGTGAGAATTAGCGAACAAGCTTACTCTTTGAGTTGCTAAATTCTTTGCTAACTGCCTATTTCAAACTGAGATTTTGAGTCAACCGTTGATCTTGACATCAATCAATGACCATAATTAATTCACTGAGCCAATAAGATAGTCACCTTTTTATTATGAGACTCAGTGAACAAAGCATTCGTTGAATCTCCCAATATTTTAAACACTGACTATTCCATCATGAGATCAAGCGACTAAAGGTCTATAACTTTCCTGACCATTTGACTTGCCCATTGGCTAAATGCCTTTTATGAAAACCAACCTTTTAAGAGAAAATGCAACTACTTCATTCACCGAGTCACCAGAAGATTTATAACTTTACTATTTTATTTTGAGATCAGGTGAACAAAAGACAAAACCATTTTTGTCAAATCTACTAAGCCAAACTGTCAGAGCTACCAAACTTAGAGGACATTGAACTTACAACCCAGTCGCTGAATCACCAAATAATTTTATGTAGGAACCAAACACTTTGAGATTAAAACATGATTACTGATCTTATAGATAATCAATGGTTCTCGCTAGATCACTGGATGATACAAGTCTTAACCACCCGATTCTAAGAATAAGAGATCACCGCCACACTAGGTCGCTGAAAGTTAACAGGAAACCGCTAGAAAACAAGCGGATAGGAGACAACATATTTACTAATTCACGTAAAGGTTGAGGTAATCTCTAAATAACTTGGAGACTTAGAAACTAACACGACATATAACATGGGTTTAACACATTTTCCAGCTCGCTGAATAACTTAGAGACATGAAACAATATTACACGATTCAGCGAACGCCTCATGGAAATAATCATGTGCATGGTCAAGACACTTAAGTGGCCAAAAAGTAATGATGAAATATAATAATTAGGGCTAACTTAAAGGTTTACACGAATAAACAAGATTTCTCAAGGACAAAACCTAGTGCAAGGGTTTTCAAACTTGGTTATGGAAATTTTGATGAATTTTGAAAACCTAAACCACATAAATAAAACTTGCAAAAGGAGTAAACCATGACTTGGAATGGAAAACCTCATAAACCTGAAAATATATCCAATAGATTCCTTGTAATATAATCCACCAATTCATTTCTCTCTTCCTCTAGTTTATTCAGATACATAATACGTTTCTCCAAAGGATCTTTGAAATATAGTTCTTCAATTACAGTCTGGAGCTTAGCTGTGGAAAGTTCCAAAGGCATGGGAACATGAGCCCCTATACCATAGACCACTTCAAAGGGAGCCATCCTGATTTCTCTTTTCAAAGTAGTTCTATCAGCCCATAAAGCTTCATGCAGCTTCTTATGCCACTCACAACGATTATCATCCATCAACTTTTTGATTATTTCCACTAGGTTCTTATTACTGGACTCTACCTGACCATTCCCTTGCGAGAAATAATCAGATGAATGAGCTAAAGATATACCATCTTCATAACATAATGTCGATATCTCTTTAGAAGAGAAATACATAGCATTTTCCTCTACTATCTTGACTAGTATCCCAAATCTAACAAAAATGTAATTTAAAAGGAACACACATACAACCTGGGAGTTTGCTTTCTTAGTGGCAACTGTTTCCACCCACTTGGTGAAATAATCAGTGGCAATTAGAATGTAAACATGTCTAGTGCTAGATGGTGGATTTAGAGGTCCCACAAAGTCTATTCCCCATTGCTTAAAAGGTTCATCAATGATCATAGGCTTAAGGGGAAGAGCAACAAGCTGAGGCTATCTAGTAAATAATTGGCATTTTTTCATAATTTTAGATATAATGATATGCATCCTTGAACATTCTAGGCTAGTAAAAATGATTTTTTAGAATCTTGAATGCCATCACAATGGAGGAGAAGTGTCTTCCATAGGCTTCATCATGAAAATCCTTCAATAGCACTTTTTGTTGCGTAGCATCTATGCATCTAAGAAAGGTCCCATCTACACCCCTCTTATACAATATATCCTAGGAAATTACATATTTGGATGCCTTCAGTTTCAAATTGTGCCTTTCTTTAGGATTTAGATGTCTGGGGCACTCACCATAGGTAAGAAAATATGTTATATTGGAAAACCAAGGGTCTGTCAAACTAACTAGTAATGCCATGGGTAATTCATCAATCTCTTTTGATGTCTTACCATTTTCTGCTATTAACATACATAAGCCCTTCCCCCTTACCAAATTAGTTGGCTTAGTAATCAAGTCATATTCTTGAATTTTTGCTATCCATACTACCCTATTATTCATGCCAATCTTCTTTTGAGTCAAAATTCTCTTTACTACACTTTCAGGAACATAGACTATGCAATGGGAATGAAGTATATAGTACCTGAATTGTTTTACTACTTTTACCACAACAAAGGCGTGCTTCTCAATTTGGGAATACTTGAGCTCATGTTTCTTTAAAGGTGTACTCATAAAAGAAATGGATGCATCCTATCCTTTTTCATCCTTTTGGGTTAAGATGCCAGATAATGTATGCTCTGAAGCATAATAATAAATGATGAAATATTTCTTAAAATTGGGGCTTCTCAGCATAGGAGCTTGAGATTTTTCTGACTTAATATCATTAAATACCTTGCACCCTTCTTCATTCCATTTGAAATGAACCTTTTCACTTAACATATCCACCATGTGCCCAGTAATCTCTAAAAATTTTGGAATAAATGCTCGTACGAAATTCAGCTAGCTGAAAAAGGATTTCAAACCACTTCTGCTTGACAATAGACTAAGTTGTTAAATTGCCTTGACCCTTTCAGGATTGATCCTAACACCATCCTTTGAAAAAATATGGCCCAATAACTTTCCTTCCTCAACAAAGAAGGTTGATTTTTTAGGGTTCAAGGATATGCCATGGCTTCTACATCTTTGGAGCACTATTTCAAGATCCTTTAAATGGTGATTCATTTTTTTAGAAAAGAGGGTGAGATCATCCAGGTAAACTACTATGATTTTATTCTGAAGATCCTCAAAAGAAGAGTTTATCACCCTTTGAAAGGTTGCACTGGCATCAATCAGCCCAAACTACATCTGGTGGCTGGCATAAGTCCCTCAGGGAGTTATAAAAGTTGTTTTGTGTTGATCACTCTCTACAACACTATTTTGGTTGTAATCGGAATAGTCATCCAATATAGACATCACTTTAGACCCTGATGAATCTTGGAGAACATGTTCCATCACAGGTAATGCATAATTGTCCTTTAAACTAGCCTAGTTCAAGTTGCGAAAATCAACACATATTATGATTTCACCATTCTTTTTTCTTACAGAAACTATATTAGCAATCCAAGTTGAATGATGTATGGGATATATGATTCTGGCTTGTAGCATTTTCTCCACTTCCTTCAATATTACCTCAGATACTTTCATATTATAGTTCCTTAGTTTTTGATGAAAAGGGGTAACACCTAGCTTCAATGAAATTTAGTGTCTAAATCGGCCTCCTCTGAAATTCTTAAGATCCTCATACCCCCGAGAAAAAACATCTCTTTATTCTATAAGTAACCTTTTTAGATCCTCCTTCTCAGACAAAGTGCATGTCAGACCAATAGAAATCCATTTAGGATGACCATCATCTCCTATATCAATTTTGTCATATTCCTTAGAATTATGTGCATGGGATACCTTTTCTTTAATAGTTCTATCATCTTTTCTCTTGAACAGATGTTCTAGGGAAATAAGGCCTTTGGGAATTTTATTTCCTTTGAGCTGAATGTTTCCATCATTACTTGTAGCATCTTGGTAAACTTCCTTGCACTCACTATTAGATTCCTCAAAATATATATCAGAAAAACTTGCAGCACATACTAGAAAATCACTGAGATGAGAATCATTATCAAATACTTGCCAATGCTCCACATTATCTGGTATTCTCAGCTTATAGATCATTTCAATTTGATACTTCTGAATTTTAAAGTCGTGATGGGGTAATAATAATGAGGTTAATACTGCTAAGGAATCTAATTTGGTGTTCTAACTCCTGGGTATGGGTATGTATAGGATCATGGTATGCCAAACTAGGCCCTTAAGTGGCAATGAAAATTCAGAAAATCAGGTTTAGGAAAGTTGACATAAAAATTCGAACAAGTTATAAATATTATATCAAAGATATGTAAGAAGAGAATTTGTAGAAAATTGAATTTAGATTCTAAGATACTAGGCCTCTTTTAAAAAACAATTATTCTATATGTTGAAAATTTCAAATTTCAATGTAGTACTATGAAAGTTTTAGGAAAAAATAAGAAGTAGGTGTATGTCTGACCACCTTAAACACAATCAAATGATATTTTTTGTTACAAGATTCTAGATATAAATAGTAGACTCGTGTTCGGATGTGACAAATATTTTTGTGTAATTTGTTTTTTGAATAAATAATTAATTATGATTTTTCTTCTACAACTTTCCCATAATATAAAACTCTCATGTCTGACCACGTTAACTTAGTCTAAACTCTATCAAATTAATTTTTTTTTAATTTTTCTTATAGTAGGAAATGCATAGAATGTGACACATGTTTTAGATTTCAAAAATGTTATATAGTTTGAAAGTTATAGCTATTTTTCAATAAGTCTATCAATCAGGACTAGAAAGATAACAAGTAGGTGTATGTTTGGCCACATTAAACAAAATCAAATAATAATTTTTTTTATGAGATTCTAGATAAAAGTAGTAGACTCATGTCTACATGTGATGTATATTTTTTGTATTTTTTTCCAAGTAAATAATTAATTATGATTTTGATGCTACAAATTTTACTGAATATAAAAACTCTCGTGTCTGACCACCTTAACTTAGTCTAAAGTTCATCAAATTGAAGGAATTGTTTATTACTATTGTATTAAGTGAAGCATAGAATGTGATGTATATTTCATATTTCAAAAAGGTTATATTGTTTGAAAGTTATAGTTATTTTTCAAAGAGTCTATCAATTAGGACTTCTTTTTCACATCGCCACTTTTTGGCATACCATGATCCTACACATGCTCGTATAAATTCTATGGAGAAAGCATCAAAGAAATAAAGCTCATCACATACCAAGTTCCTATAGTGTTTTAATTTTTCATTCTTAACAGAGAACTATCCTCTCACCTACTTCACGATCAATTCGACATCTCCTTTCAGAACTAATTTCTTAACTCCCCTCATCTTCGCCTCTTCCAATCATAGCAACAAAGCATCATATTCTATAGTATTCTTGAAATCTAATTTGAAAGAGAAGGTAATGCATTCTTCGTTAGGAGGAAAAAGAACTACCCCTGTGCCCGATCCTAAATTCGAGTAGCTGCCATCAAACTCCATCTTCCATATGTCTTCTTCCTTAGGAATAGAGGCTACTCAATATTTTTCCATATCTGTCAAAATGACATAATTACCAAAGTGACACTTCTCGTACAGAATTTGAGCTTTAGGATTGTCTGAGGGTACGACTATATATTTATTTTTAGGCTCAGGTTCAATTTTTATCTTCTTTTTCCCCACTAGAGTAATTGCTTCAGACCAATCCATCTTTATATCTCCTCCCAAATCCTTACAAAAAGTTCTAATGAGAAGCATATCATAACTAGTTGGAATGTCTACTTTTAGGATTGTTAACTTCAAATGTTTATCAAGACACGCAACAAGAATATCTTGAGTGTCTTTAGCCTTACCCATCAATGGTACTTGTTTCCTATCCATATAATAACACCGGCCAAAAGTTTTGGTTAGGGTGAGACCTAAGGCTCTTGCAACTGGGGCGGGCATGATATTATATGATGCACCAAAACCAATAATGCAATTATTGAGCTTTTGTCCATTCAACAATAGGGAAATGTAAAAAGGATTAGGCTTATTTTCTTCAATTTTAGTTTCTATAGAATTGACAAAGGGACAGTCCTTCGGTGTTTGTGGAGTGTCTTTGGACACAAAAACAAGAGGCTCTTCAATTATAGTTATTTCACCTATGGGGGGTTTATCTGATTGGGTATTTGAACTAGACTCTCCTTTCACATATTTTACTAGTTTATCTAGTTCTTTGGAATTCATTTTTAGGTATTTAACAAGAGAAATGGAAATAGTTGTTGTCTTGCAAAATTCAAAATAGTCAAAAGGAGGAGTAACTAGGTTACCTCTTGGTAAGATCTTTATTTTTGGACCTTTTGGATTTGTAGAAACCTCTCCACTTCCAGCTTCTTTTCATTTGGCACCAGCATTAGCAGCAATAGAGCCAGGGATAAACTTTTGTGTCTTTTGATTTCTTGTTAGGATGGAACAAGAAGGATCTTAGAGAGTTGCTAAAATACTTACCCTTTGTCAAAATCTAGTTCATATTCCAGATAGAAAGAACTGGATAAACCAATATCAGGTGTAATTTTCTCCTGGTGAAACTCTTCTATGCCAATGGTGTCCTTTGTTGCATTTATTTGAAGACATCTTAACTAGCCGGGACAAGTTTCTCTATCATGATCAGTTTTTAGGTGAAATGAGAACATCATTTCCTTTGGATTGGATTCTATCTACAACCTAAGCTATGAGCTCATCAATAGAGGAGATTTTCCATGAGGTTGATTATATTGCCTTTGGCTAACATCCTGATAAGGGGATTTATATGGGGAACCAGCTTTATTCTATTGTCTCTTGAGCATGGCCATATCATTCATCAACCTCTACATTAAAAGATCTATTAGGGTAGATGAGGAGCTTCCTAAGGCCTACATTTCTCTCTTCCATTTACCAACCATTATAGATGTATCTTCAAGTTGAATAGCTTGTCTTTGTACAACAACAAAATCAGCCACTCCATCTTTTAAAAGGTGAAAACTTAGATTAGGTGGGACTTCATTTAAGAAGAAGATCTTCTTATTCTCATCGCTTGGTGAAGAATTTTTAGGTATCCTTTGCAAAATTCTATTAAACTTGGCCACAAATTCCCGCATAGGTTCATGTATTTCTTTTTTTAATTGACTAAGTTGAAGCAATAATGCATTTTCGTTATCAGGAGTCTTGAACCTTTCTTGAAAAGAAACTCTCATATCATTCCAATTAGTGATTGAACCATTGGGTAAATGACTAAACCAGTCAGCTACAGTATCAACTAAATTTCTGACAAAAATCTTGACTGCTACATCTTGAGTAGGGACACTAATAATACCACATGCAATATGGAAAGCACTGAGATAATAATTAGTAGTTGTAATTCCATCTACACTACACTGAGGCAAGACTTGATTAGCACCTTTGGGAAAATTTCTAGGAGGATTAGCCCCCAAATTTAATGGGTCGATATTTTGGCCCCAAGCTTGATTGGCAGCCATATTGGGAAGCTAGAAGTTCAAAGGTTGGGTATTAAAAATAGTAGGTATCACAGTACCTGGGGATACGATAGCTTGAATGGTCAGTGGAATAGTAGGGCTAGATGGAGGTGAGGAAGGTCTGCTAAAAGATTGAGTTTTCCTTTTCTTGGGGGTATGACGATTAGGTGCAAAACTTAGGTTTCTTAAAGCTTCAAAATTTTCATCCACTAATCCTCTACTCTGATCGCCTCTAGTGTATCTTTTTTCCGCTAGCTTCAGTATGAGGTTTGGCCTCAATTTCTTGCATGGGCATGCGCAAGTCAATTTAATACAACCACTTCTTGAGAAATTAGTTTACCCCTCAGGCATTCAGCTATTTCTTCTTCTCTTTCAAGCACCTCTAAGACTTGATGAAATTGCTGATTACTACGCCTCAATTTCCACACTGCTACAACTAGACTCAAAATTAAGTCTTCTTGTGTGTCTTCAAATCCTAGGTTAGGTTGAAGCATGGGAAACACATCATTTTGTGGTAACACCATCTTTTGACACTGGTCTGCCGCACTGCACTCCAATGATGACCGCCTTTGCGATTCAAAATCACCTGCGTCTGTCGCTACGGCCAGGTCATGATGGACTGCCCATCTAGACCTGTGCCTGACTTCGAATCATTGCATCTCCAGACTTATCTGTGCAAGTCACACAAGTTTGGTTCTACTCCCCTTCGAGCCGTTTTGACATAATCATTGGACGTGTCGTCCACATCACTCCATCTTTCATGCGTCGCTCAAAAATGTCAGCCCCTCTGACATCCAACTACCTAGATCCGCCTAACTTCTCAACCACCTCTGACAAACGCTGACACTCCTCTGACACATCTGCCAAGTCACCGTTGCATGTCAGCTCAGCTCCAAGTCGGATCGCCACCTACTCGACTCAAATCGGCTAGTAAATTGCAAGATAGCAATGAGCGATATAAGGCTGCTACAGATGTCAGTAGAAGGAGACATATATTTGATGCAGGTGATTTGGTGATGGTGTACTTGAGGTGTGAGAGATATCCCACTGACACATATCATAAGCTGAAATACAAAAAGATAGGTCCTTGCTGAATTTTGAAGAAGATCAATGATAATGCTTATGAGGTTTGTTTACCATATGATCTAGATATTTCTCCTATGTTTAATGTTTCTGATTTATATGAATTTCATGGAGAACTATCTAGGCTAGATATTAAAGATGAGGTCGATTGGCATCACCACCTTCCATGTAAAAAGAAGGAAAAGATTGCCCACATTCTGGACAAGTAGTCTACAGTCACCCGGAATGGTCATTACAATAGGTACTTGATTCAGTAGGACGGGTTACCAGTAATAAATAGCAACTGGACCTCAGAATGGGAAGTGATGAAGTTGGACCCCACAAAGTTGCAGCAGTTCAGAGAAAACCACTTGCAGGAGTTGCATTCCTTTAAAGAAGGGGAGAATGATGTAGGACCTTTCGTAGGTCATAAACTAATATAGAAACTTCTAGAGGTCATAACTTTTGAGTCAAGTCTGGGTTTTTGCTGAAAATTTTTGAGTGTATGCCTCAGGAGGTGCCATTTGTTTTTCCAATCAAATTGATTGGAGTCCATTTAAGCACATTTTTTGGAGCTGAAAGTTTCATCTAGGGCTCTAAAATCAACTTTTAGTGTTTTTCCTCTAGTTTTTAGAAAGTTATGTTTTGTAAAATCCGAATTTATGTTTCTAATCTCGAATAATAGTTGGCAATTCATTCTAACTTAGTCAAGGGCATGTTTAGGAAAAAAATTATCTTTTTAGGTGTTGTTTCAAAAAGTACCAAAACTGGCAAAAAACAACCATGGAAAAAACTGACAAAAAGGGTAATTTTTAGATTTCTTAATTTTCTAGGTTTTTTGGTTACTTAAGATTTTGTAGCGAATTGTAGATGCAGTCAGTGATGAATGGAAAAATATTGAAGGTTTCAAATATGTGTTATTTGTCTTGTGATTGAATTTATTGTTAACAGAGAGTAGTGTGCTACATCAGTTGTATAATAATAATTAATAAAGTAATTATTTATTATATGCCAAAGCTTATCTTAAGTGATAAAGAGATAATAAGTGACTTAATAATTAAATCAACATGATTTAATTAATAAGCAAAATGACTTATTACTTTAACACCTCCCCTTAAGATGAAATTTGGGACAAGCTAAAAACCTAGAACAACAAAATGAAAGAAAATTGGTCTTGACAACAAAGGCCTAATTACCTACCCAAGTACAACAAAGAATCTATATCAAGAAGAGAAATAGAGAAAATTACATGGGAAAATGACATAAGGCAGGGGACAGAAGGGGCCAAAGGATGGCACACCCTAATGATCCAGCCTGCTCAACAACTTGTGGAAGCAACAACACACAACAATGAGAGAGAGAATACAAAAGCTTTGTCTAATTTCATCAAATAGATTCATACATGCCAGGCTATAAGGCCTTCCCAATTATGGCCTGATATTGTAATGAATTATAGAATTCCTCAAACATGAGAGGATCCATAGAATCTAAAGATCTAGCTTCAATCATCTGCCAAAAAATACTTCCTATACTCAAACCCAACAACTACATATATACAAGAGTCTACCAAATTGAGTCGGCCTTTACATCCACAATCAATAGAAGGAATAGTCAGATCTGAGACCACATGATTCCCAATGATGGATTCCAATATTAAATCCATGACCCAAAATAAATGCACAAGTCGGCCGAACAAGAACTCAAAATAAACTACTCGGTAAGCAAGAATGACTGAGCAACAGACAAGCAACACCGAGCGCTAGTGAAATAACAAACCACCCAAGAGATAACTGACCACACTCAGTAACCAAAGGAAACTAACCAACTACTGACCAACTCAGTCAAAGAAGAAATTGAGCAACACAAAAACTTCAAACATATTTTAGGTGACACAGGATTGCCAAGGACCCAAGATGCTCCTACATCAGATACCTGGGGTTATTTTGAAATGATTATCTGAATGATTTGGTAGGTATGATCTGAGTTGCATCCAAATCAGACTATGAAATCCATAGACTATCTTCCATCATTCAATTCTTTCACTTTACCAGATATTCCATATATTGTTTTCCTCTTATGCTCTTGTCAACTCTTTCCTTCAAAATCTACTCCACTTCTTCATTCTTCTTCTTAGGATACTCTGTTGGTACTATCATTTCCTCATTAGATTCATGATATTCATACAAATCATAAATTTTGAAAATAGGTTATATATCCATGTCATCAGGTAACTCAATCTCATATGCATTTCCACTGTCAAAGTTATTCAAAATCTTGCAAGGTCCAAACTTCTTCATTTTTAGCTTTCCATATGGACCAATAGGAAACTGACCTTTCTTCAAATGAACCATCACTTCATCACCAACATCAAAAGCCTTATGTCTTATGGATCTATCAGCTCTATCTTTGTATTTTTTATTACTCTCTTCTAGCTTCAGTTTCACATCTTCATGAAATGTCTTCATGTACTCAGTTAATTTCACTCCTTCGGCACTTCTATTATTTTCATCATTAATGTCTCTCAAATTAGATATACCTCTCGGTTGTGTACCATTCATAATCTCAAATGGTGTCTTTCCAGTACTCCTATTCACTAAATTATTATATGCAAACTCTACCTATGCTAACACAAAATCCAAACTACTAAGTGTGTCTCCAACTAAGCATCTTAGAAGATTACCCAAACTTCTGTTCACAACTTTAGTCTATGCATCAGTTTGTGGTTGAAATGTAGAACAATATTTCAACTCAGTGCCAAACTTTTTCCAAAGGGTCTTCCAAAAGTATCCAACAAATTTACTGTCTCGGTTAGAGATAATACTCCTCAGTAACCCATGCAATCTTACAATTTCCTTAAAAAAAGATATGCTACATGTACTGCATCTGATATATTTCTACAAGGTATAAAATGTGCCATCTTAGAAAATCTATACACAACAACAAATATAGAATCATTACCTCTTACTATCTTTGGTAAGCCAAGAACAAAATCCATACTAATGTTAATCCACGGTTTCCCAGGTACAACAATCGGTACATACAAACCAGTATTCTAACTTTCTCTTTTTACAAGTTCCACAACTTCTCACAAATTTCTGGACATCTTTATACAACTAAGGCAAAAAGTACTTCTCCTTAAGAAAATTCCATGTTTTATCAATACCAAAATGTCCAGCCAAACCACTACTATGTTTCTCCTTTATCAAATTATTTCTCATTATTCATCTCAATATACATAATTGATTACCTTTAAATAGCATACCTTCCTGAATAAAATATTCCTCCCATTTATTATCTTATTGATCTTGTATAGGTGCTCTGTACTTTCTCCATGGCTCAAAAAATTAGGATCATCCTCATAAGAATCTTTCATCTCATCAAAACCAAGAACATGAATTTTCATCTCGGTCATCAAAGATCTTCTTCTACTCAATGTATCAACAACTCGGTTAGTGACTCCGCTCTTATGTTTTATCACAAACATGTAAATCTGTAAATACTCAACCCATTTCATATGTCTCTGATTCAACTTATTCTGACTACCCAAATACTGTAAAGCCTTATGATTAGTATACAACACAAATTCACTCGGTATCAAATAATGTCTCCATTTCTTCAGTGCTTGAAAAATAGCATAGAATTTGTGATCATACACAAAATATTTCCTTCTAGTATCATTCAATTTTTCACTAAAGAAAGCAATAGGTTTACCTTCTTGACTCAACATAGCTCCAATTGCACCACCACTTGCATCACATTCTACTTGAAATACTTTACTAAAATCAGGCAATGCCAAAATAGGTAAGTCAACAACCTTCTATTTCAGAGTCTCAAAACTATTATCAGCTCTATGTGTCCACTTGAATACTATTTTATCTCCTCTCATAGTCTCAGTCATAACATTACAAATTGCACTAAAATTTCTAATGAACTTTCTGTAAAAACTTGCCAGTCCATGAAATGAACTTACCTCACTAGCATTTTGAGGTGTAGGCCAATTCAAAATAGCTTCGACCTTTTTAGGATCCATCTTCAAACCATCAGTTGAAATAAAAAATCCCAAATACACAATCTCTTCTTTCATGAATGAACACTTTTTTAGATTTATCAGCAAATTTTCCTCTTTCAATCTCTGCAAAACTTGTCTAACATGCAACAAAAGTTCTTCTCTCATCTTATTGAATATTAGAATGTCATCAAGATATACAATCACAAACTTACCCAAGAATTTCTTTAGAACTTCATTCATCAACCTCATAAATGTACTTGGTGCATTAGTTAAACCAAAGCGCATAACCAACCACTCATACAAACCTTCTTTTGTCTTGAAATAAGTCTTCCATTCATCACCTTCTCTACTTCTAGTCTGATGATATCCACTTTTCAAATCAATTTTGGTAAAATACTTTGGTCCGACCAAACTATCCATTATGTCATCCATTCTTGGTATAGGAAACCTATACTTCACTGTTATCTTATTGATTTCTCTAGAATCAGTACACATTCTCCATGCCCCATTCTTGTTTGGTGCCAATACAACATGTACTACACAAGGACTCAAACTTTCTCTAATCAGACCTTTCTCCAGAAAATCTTGAATCTTTCAGTTCAATTCCCAATTCTTGGTAGGTTTTAATCGATGGGGTGCCTTATTCTGTAAACTAGCTCCAGAGATTAGATCCATACAATGATCAATACTTCTCTTTGGTGGAAAACCATTAGGTACATTGTCAGAAATGATTTCACTATACTTAGTGAGTAACTTATCAATCTCTTCAGGAACACTATCCTCATTTTTCTTACTCAGTTTGTTAGGAATAACAACAAAACATACATCATACCTTTTCAAATATTTGACAAACTTTCTTCCTTCAATCAAACAAACTTTCACAAATGTGCAACCATTTCTAACAGGTTCTTCCATCAAAGGTAACATGATGTGTTTCTTTCCATCAACCATAACAGTATACTTATGCAATCTTCCATCATATATAGCATGTCTATCATATTGCCTAGGTCTACCCAACAAAATATGACAACAATCCATATGCATGATATCACATAACACCTTATCATAGTACTTTCCAATCTTCAGATTCACATAACATTGTTCACTTACCAAGAGTGTGTGCTCATCTTTGATCCATGAAATCTGATAGGGCTTTGGATGTTCCAACCTTTTCAACTATAATTTAGTGACCATTTCCTCAGATGCTAGATTCTCTGAGCTACCATTGTCAATGATTACCTTCCAAAATTTATTAGAAACTCTACATCTAGTATTGAACAAACTTTTCCTTACCGAATCTTCCTTTTTACTTTCATTCCACAATGTTGTCCTTACCATTAAATTACTTTACTTCTCAAGTTCATTTGGTGATTCTTCTTGTACCAATGCATTTCTATTGGTACCAACCTTCTTACTTACTTGTGTGCATTCAAATGATCTATGTCCTTCTTCTCCACAATTATAACAAGTTCCTCAGAAAATTCCTCTACTATAACCACCTCAGTAGTTACTGCCTCTTCCTCTAGATGAACTTACACCTTTCCACTCAGTCTTTCCTTTCTCTAGATTTTTCTTTTCAGGTTCAGATATACTATTTTCACCATTGGATCTACCTCTTCCTCTCAGGAATCTACCACCTCAACCTCTCTGTCTTTGCTCATGTCTTTTGTTCAATTTCTGCTCAGCTTTCAAATCAAATTGATAAGCCTCTTCAATGCTCTCCATCTTAACTAGGTTGATCTCCTCTTGGATGGAAACTCTCAAACCATGCAGGTATCTACCAATTCTTTCCACATCATCTTCATAATGTCCAGATTTGATATCTAATCTATAGAGTTCCTCAATATATTGTTTTACCGAGCTATCTTTCTTCTTCAAACATTGCATTCTCCTAACTAGGTTAATCTCATAATCACAAGGTAAGAACTTTCCTTTCAATTTATTCACCATCTTATTCCATACTTTGATTTTGTCTTTGCCTTTCCTCTTCCGATCCAATTGTAGATCTTCCCACCATAAGGATGCATGGCTTTTCAACTTTGTGTTTGCAATCTTCACCTTCTTGTCTTTAGGTATGTTCTCATACTCAAAATACTTTTCCATCTCAGTAATCTAGTCCATAAATTCATCAGAATCCAATTGTCCACCATACTCAGGAGGATTGAACTATTGTGTAGAATTCAAACTTTTCAAAGCCTTCAAAACTCTTCCCTCACCCTGATCCATCATAGGTGGAGGTTCTGTATTTCCTTTTTCTTCCTTAACTTCATCATCACTAACATCTTCAAGATGTCTACCTCTTCTTTGGGCTATTTCAACAGCTGCTAACCTTGTAGCAATCTACCTTAGCATATTTGCCAATCCTAGATTTGCATCTCACCTCCCATGAACCATATTGACAACCCTCTGCAATTGCAGGTCATATGGAAATCTTCTACCCCACAAAAATCAACTAGGGCTTCAAGAGGAAGCAATAAACGTATGAAGGGTGCTCCCCTTAATACCACAAACACATAACAGAAATAGAGAAACAACAACAATGATATGCAAGAACAGAAAATTGGCTTCTTATTATCTCCACAAATGTGGAATTACAAACTTTCAGAATTACAATATGCAAAGCCACATGGGCATTGCCTTTACAATATTCTGCAGGACAAAGCCTCAAATTATTACCTAGATCTACTACCCAGAACTTCCTAAGACAACACTATGGGCCTTCTTTATATAGGCAATTTCCACCACCCGAGAAGGTTCCAGAAATTTAGCCCAAAGGGCCGACCAAACTTAGAATTATTTTATTTTACAATCTATTACATCAAAGTCAGCTCAAAATGACTTTTGAAACCCGAACAGAAATTTTGAAGGAAAAATTATTTTCTGCCATTTTAGGTGACTCAACTTTCGAAGACCATAAGTCATCGCCAGTTGCTCCAATTAACTATTACAACCCCAATTTGAAAATGCCATGAATTTCTCTATAGGATTGACTGGCGTAAGAACCTATCACCCAAATTCTCGACCTCATTCAGGGCCTCTAAAGCCTTCAAAATTGAGTTCAAATTTTTGTACCCTACTGCCAATACTGAAAATCTTTAATATCTACAAAGCTAGACTTGATCTTTCAATGAAACTTTACTGGTAGGCTGATACGACTGAGATGAGCCTCCACATGTGAAATCAGAATATTCTGAGATTTATGACCAACTTACTAAAAATAGAAAGTTTCCATAAATATTAGCTCTACACAAGATAGCCCTTATTGAATACAAAAATAGAAATATTTTTGGGTGATGCAAGATTGCTCTTACACCCAGGATGCTCCTGCATCAAACACATGGGGTAATTTGAGAAGTGACCCTATCACGACTCAGGTGTGTAGAGGAAAACCAAGACGGCTAACCTCCTCCTTTGTCAGCCATGATGAATCTTCAACAGGTCATCCTTTCCACTTGACCAGATATTCTTCATATGTCCTATTCCTTGTGCTTCTGCAAACACAACTGTCCAGTATGTCTTCAATCTCCTTGGTATCTAAACTACTTGCTGGAATACTCCACTGCACTACTATGATGTCATTTTCAACACATCCTTCATGATACTCTGTCAAATCTGAAATGTTAAACACTGGTGAAATATTCAGCTCACTAGGCAATTCTACCTCATATGCATTTCCAGAATCATGTTTCTTCAGTATCTTACATAGTCCAAACTTCTTCATTTTCAGCTTGGTATATGTACCAACTGAAAATCGCTCCTTCCGCAAATGAACCATGACTTCATCTCCAACCTAAAATTCTTTATACCTCCTTTTCTCATCTACCTTAGCCTTATACTATGCATTCATCTTGGTAATGTGCTTCCTCACCTCCCCATGGATGTTCTTCAAATGTTCTGCAAAATCCTTAGCTTCAGCACTACTTATTTCTCCTTTATATATCTTTCTCAATTCAGATGCATTTCTTGGACTACTTCCATATACAATCTGGATTGGTGATTAACCAGTGCTCCTGTTAACATAATTATTGTATGCAAATTCTACCTGTGGTAATATCAAATCTCATCCTGTTGGCTTATCTCCAACCAAACATCTCAGTAAATTTCCCAAACTCCTATTCACCACCTTTGTTTGTCCATCAGTCTGTGGATGATGTGATGAACTGAACTTCAAATCTATCTTCAACTTCTTCCACAATGTATGCCAGAAATATCCAACAAACTTAGTGTCCTGATCTGAAACTATGGTCTTTGGCAAACCATGAAGTCTCACTACTTCTCTGAAAAACAATTCTGCTACATGAACAACATCATTAGTCTTCTTGCAGGGAATGAAATGTGCCATCTTTGAAAATCTGTCAACCACCATAAAAATTGAATCATGTCCCCACTGAGTCCTCAGTAAACCAAGAACAAAATCCATGCCGATATCCTCCCAAGGCTTCTCTGGTACAGGTAATGGCTGATACAACCCTGTATTCTACTTCACTCCTTTCACCATCTGACATACTCTGCAACTTTGTACAAACTTCTTCACATCTTGCTACAACTGTGGCCAATAATAATTCTCACTAACCAAAGAAAGGGTTTTATCACGACCAAAATGTCCAGCCGATCCTCCACTATGCTTCTCCTTGATGAGATTCTCCCTCATAGAACTTAGTGGAATGCACAACTGACTCCCTCTGAATAGCATATCATCTTGCATGATGAAATCCAGCCATTTTGTCATGTCTACAGTAACAGGTTCTATACAAGCTTTCCAAGCTTCACCAAAATCAGGATCCTTTGGATACAAATTCTTGAGTTCCTTGAACTCAACCACTTCAATCTACATTTTTATCAGCAATAGTTGCCTTTTTCTAAGAGCATCAGCAACCCTATTGGACTTTCCACTCCTATGTTTCAAAACAAATGTATAACTCTGCAAAAACTCAACCCATTTCAAATGCCTCTGATTCAACTTTCCTTGACTATTCAAATATTGCAAAGCTTGATGATCAGTATACAAAACAAACTCCTTAGGAAGTAGATAGTGTCTCCACTTCTTCAATGCTTGAACTATAGCATAAAATTCCTGATCATAAACAGAATATTTTTTCTTGGCATCATTTAACTTCTCACTGAAATAAGCAACTGGTTTACCTTCTTGGCTCATAACAGCTCCTATTGCAGTACCACTAGCATCACAATCTACTTGAAACACCTTATTAAAATTTGGAAGTGCTAAAATAGGTTGTTCTGTAACTTTTTGTTTCAACAATTGAAAACTCTTTTCTACCCCATTAGTCCACTTAAACTCTTTTCTATCCCCTCTCATTGTTTCAGTCAAGGGTCCACAAATACTGTTAAAATTTCTGATAAATTTTCTGTAAAAGCTGGCTAGACCATGAAAAGATCTTACCTCAGTAGCACTCCTTGGAGTAGGCCATTCAAGGATAGCCTGCACCTTCTTTGGGTCCGTTTTTAGACCTTCTGCTGAAACTACAAAGCCCAAATACACCAACTCTTTCTTCACAAAACTGCACTTCTTCAAATTAATCAACAATTTCTCTTCTCTCAGCCTCTCAAATACCATATGAATATGCATCATATGCTCCTCCAATATCTTACTAAAGATCATAATATCACCTAGGTAAACAATGACAAACTTACCCAGAAATTATTTCAGAACTTCGTTCATGAGCCACATGAAAGTGCTTGGTGCATTGGTTAGCCCAAAAGGCATGACTAACCACTCATACAGTCCTTCCTTTGTCTTGAAGGTGGTCTTCCATTCATCTCCTTCTCTGATCTGAATCTGATGATATCCACTCTTTAGATCTATCTTTGAGAAATACACAGTTCCACTCAAACAATCCATAATATCATCCATTCATGGCAATGGAAACCTATACTTGATTTTGATCTTGTTTATTGCTCTTGAGTCTATACACATCCTCCAGTCTCCATTCTTCTTTGGTTCTAATACCACTGGTACAACATAGGGACTCAGACTCTCACGGATCAATCCTTTCTGTAACAGTTCATGTACTTGTCCGTTCAACTCCTCACTTTCTACAGGTGTCATTCTGTGTGCTACCTTATTTGGAAAACTCACTCCTGAGATCAAGTCCATCTGATGACTGATCTTCTTGACTGGTGGTAATCCATCAAGCATGTTATCGGATACAATATCCTAAAACTCATTCAACAAATCTGCAACTTCTACAGGAACATCTTCTACTTCCTCTTTACCAGCTTTTGGAATTAAAGCAAAACATACATGCTCATGCCTCATACCCTCTAAGAAATTTATTCCATCAACAAAAGCTATCCTTGCATTACCACATACCTTTTCTTTAGTCTCCTTCAATGGTTTTAGCTTATGTCACACTCTATCCTTTGTTAGGGAATATGTATTCGCACGACCATCATGTACAACACATCTGTCAAACTGCCATGGTCTACCCAACAACATATGACATGCATCTATAGATATGATAGCACACAATACATCATCTTGGTATTCGTCAATCTTGAACTTCACTAGGCATTGTTCATTGACCATGACCTTGTGGTCATCCTGTACCCAGGCAATCTGATATGGATGTGGGTGTTTCTGTCTCTTGAGCTTCAACTTTGTCACCATCTCTTCTAACACCAAATTGTTAGTGCTTCCACTATCAATAATCACATCACAACATTTACCTTCACACTTGCACCTGGTGCGAAACAAGCTTCTCCTTTTCTCAGGTTCATTCTCACCACTCAACAGGACTCTTCTGTTAATCAACGTTTCTCCTCTTTCAGTATCTTTAGAATTTGATAATCTAGCATCTTCATCTACATGTGCAACTCTGGCCTGGCCTTCATTTCTCCTATCTATTCTACCTTGGCACTGAGGACATTCAAATGCCCTATGACCTTCTTCTCCATAGTGAAAACATGTTCCACAGAAGCCACCTCTTCCAGATCCTTGTCCTCTTCCTCTTCCTCTCTGATCTCTATTATTCTGATCTTGGAAGCGATTGGAATTATTTGCTCGCTGATTCTGACTGCTACTAGCCTCATCCTTCTTTTTTAGATCTTCATTTAGGCCACCATATGACCATCCACCAGACTGTCCATCACAACCTCTTCCATTTTGTTTGCTCTCAAATTTCTTGTTCAACTTTTCCTCTACTTTTAGGGAAAAATGGTATGCCTCTTCAATATTGTTCATTCAAACTAGATTCAGCTCCTCCTGAATGCTCGGCCTCAACCCATCAAGGTAACAGGAAACTTTCTCCTTATTAGCTTCTGCATGGCCCATTCTGATGAGGAGCCGATAGAACTCCTCAGTATACTCCTGAACAGATCTTCCCGCTTGCTTCAAACTTTGCATTTTCTTCGGTAGATCAAGCTCATAATCAACAGGAATGAACTGTCGCTTCAATTTATCCACCATCTGATCCCATCTCGTGATTTTTTCCTTTCCCCTTCTATTTTGCTCCAACTGAATCTCTTTCCACCATATCTTCGCATGACCTTTCAGTCTGGCTTTCACAAATTTGACCCGATCAGGATCCTTGATATCCTCATACTCAAAATATTCTTCACATTCGTTGATCTAGTCAATCAACTCCTCTGGGTTAAGATTCCCTAAAAATGTAGGAACCTCAATCTTAGGTCTTTTCCTGATCTTGGAAATGGCTCGAAAAAGTCTTTCTTCTTCTAGATTCAAAACTTTGACTTCCCCTTGTTCAGAATTTCCTTCTTCAACTTCATCATCGCTTTCGTCTCTGACATTAAGATTCATTCCTCTGTGAATCTCTTCTTGCAATGCTCACACTTGTCTCTAGAGTGCTCTAACCTCAGGTATTACAACACCAGCTCTTCCACCACGTTCTCTTCATGGGGGCATTTTCACGCGTATTGTTGAAACCCTAACCATAGTTTTGATGCAAACTGCCTCACAATCGGTGATCTGTTTACATAGAAACCCTAACCCAAAATCCTAGTGCAAACTACCTCAAAGTCAGCAATCTTTTTACACACTCAGGAACTCCCACTCTGATATCACTTGATGAAGGGTGCTCCCCTTAATACCCCAAACACATAATAGAAATAGAGAAACAACAACAATGATATGTAAGAACAGAAAATTGGCTTCTTATTATCTCCACAAATATGGAATTACAAACTTTCAAAATTACAATATGCAAAGCCACATGGGCATTCCCTTTACAATATTCTATAGGACAAAGCCTCGAATTATTACCCAAATCTACTACCCAGAATTGCCTAAGACAACACTATGGGCCTTCTTTATATAGGCAATTTCCACCGCCCGGGAAGGTTACAGAAATTTAGCCCAAAGGGCCGACCAAACTTATAATTATTTTTATTTACAATCTATTACATCAAAGTCAGCTCAAAATGACTTTTGAAACCCGAACATAAATTTTGAAGGAAAAATTATTTTCTGCCATTTCAGGTGACTCAACTTCCAAAGACCATAAGTCATCGCCAGTTGCTCCGATTGACTATTACAACCCCAATTCAGAAATGCCACAAAGAGCTCTATAGGCTTGACTAGCGCAAGTGCCTGTCACCCAAATTCTTGACCTCATTTGGGGCCTCTAAAGCCTTCAAAACTAAGTTCAAAGTTTCTGCACCCTGCTGCCAATACCGAAAATCTTCAATATCTACAAAGCTAGACTTGATCTGTCAATGAAACTTTACTGGTAGGCTGATACGACTGAGATGAGCCTCCACATGTGAAATCAGAACATTCCAAGATTTATGACCAACTTACTAAAATTAGCAAGTTTCCATAAATAGTAGCTCTACACAAGATAGCCCTTATTGAATACAAAAACAAAAATATTTTTGGGTGATGCAAGATTGCTCTTACACCCAAGATGCTCCTGCATCACAAACCTAGATCCGCAGACCTAGATCAAGATCTCACCTCACTCTAATACCACCTGACACAAGGTAGGGGACAAAAGGGGTCAAAGGATTGTGCACCCCAATGATCCAGCCTACTCAACAACTCACGGAAGAAAAAACACACAATAGAGAGAGAGAGAGAGAGAGAGAGAGAGAGAGAATGTATAAGCTTTGTCTAATTTCATCAAATAGATTCATACATGATGGGCTATAAGGCCTTCCTAGTTATAGCCTGATATTACAATGAATTATGAAATTCCTCAAACATGTGAGGATCCATAGAATCTCAAGATCTAGCTTCAATCATCTACCAAAAACTACTTCCTAAACTCAAACCCAATAACTACATATATACAAGAGTCTACCGAACTGAGTTAGCCTTCAGATCCATGATCAATATAAGCAACAGTTAGATTTGAGATCACACATTTACCAATAATATATTCAAACATTAAATCTGTGACCCAAAATAAATGTGCAAGTCGGCCCAACAAGAACTCAAAATAAACTATTGGGTAAGCAAGGATGACTGAGCAACAGACAAGCAACATCGAGTGCTAGTGAAACAACTGGCCACCTAGGAGATAACCAACCACACTCGATAGCCAAAGGAAACTGACCAACTACTGACCAACTCAGTCAAAGAAGAAACCGAGCAATACAGAAAAATTCAAACATATTTTAGGTGACACAAGATTGCCAAGGACCCAAGATGCTCCTGCATCAGAGAAAATCTACTATAAGAAGAGACGAAGCCTAGTTTGAAGGACTAAAAAAGCCTCCAAAAACTAGGGACTATTCTAGAAAATTGGAATAAGGATGAACATGTATAACATCACTAAAGAAAGAAACTGTAAACATTGTTGAAAAGTAACTATTGATTTGAAGACCCTCCACTAAAATAGAACATGAATAAATAAATAAGAATTTAATCTGCATTAGTACCCTGAAATGACACTGCTCAAATCAGTAGGAAAAAAAAGGAAAACAAATAAACTCAAAGATAGAGAATACTATAATCTACATGAGTGTCATCATGATGCAAGAGCATCTTGGGTCTTTGAGCAATCTTGTATCAGCCAAAATCATTTCCTGATTTCTGTACCTATTTTCTCTTGTATTCTTCATAATTGTTGTATTTTTTGGTTTTATGGTGTGTAAAGCTTACATTATGTTGAGGACCTATTTGGGAACCTTCTCCTATGAGCACATAAAGTTTGGATGGACTGTTTCAAAGTTACAGTTGTTTTCCTTGTCGTCGAAGCCATATTTTCATACAATTTGGGTGCTAATTGCACGTAGTGGCAATGTTGATCCATAAGGAATCAGCCTTTGTGCTCTTAGCTTAAATTATTTTGAGGACCTATTTAGGAACCTTATCCTATGAGCACATAAAGTTTGGATGGACTATTTAAAAGTTACAACTATTTTCCTTGACGTGGGAGTTGTATTTTCCTGCAGTTTTGGTGCTGATTGTGCATAGTGGCGATGTTGATTCATAAGGAATCATCCTTTTCACTCTTAGAAACTTTAAGAGGACTTAAATTAATATCACTTCCAAAGAGTGCAATTCCTAATTCATTATGAGTAAATAGTTATGCCCATTTTTCTCGGGGACCTATTTTCTGCCAGTTTTCAAATGAAACATGTAGTGTTTCTTCTTGCTTAGTTACCTATGATCAAATGGGGCCTTGTGCAGTCAGGGGAATTTTCTTGGGTCATGTTTGGACCTAAATCCAAAGGTGCATCAATTTATGTTCACTCTAGCATTAGTTTTGGTTTAAATCTTCTAGACTGGTCCTATAATGTAATTAAATGCCTGACTGACCGACTTATGGCTTAGCTGGCTATATAAGGAGTCTAGATTGATGTAGAAGGTAGGAAAGAAGGTAATAAAAACATAATTATTGAGATACAACATTGGAGACAAAGATAGGATGTGAGATATGACTCTGAATTCATAATTTTCATTGTATAAGGCCGAAACTCGGAAGGGGATGTTGAAAGATATAATATAAATTCTTTGCTGTTGCTACCACTTGATTGTCTCATATCCATTATGTTTTCATTTCTTTCATTTTACATTCATATTGCTTCCATTTTGTAACTTTGAGCAAGACTTGTTTGTGGATTCAAGTGGACTCAATTCTACTTGATTTTTCTTGTATCTACCCTTCCCCTGCGTCAAGTGGTATCAGAGAAAGCTCTTTCTTGTAGATTGGATCATGGAGAACCTTATTGGATTGGTTGTAGGGTGGAAAATCTGAGATCTAACCTATAACTTACAGAAGGTTACAATCTTGTTGGAACCTGATTGTCAAGATGGTGTGTGGTAGAGGAAATGATAATACTATCATGGATATGTTGAAGTAGATTGCAACTAGGCTTGAAGCTATAGATACAACCCAAAGAAGAGGAGCACATCTTGAAGATGTTAGTGATGAAGAAGAAGAAGTAGTACTTAATCCTAAACTTGAAGTTGAACAAGATGATGAAAGACTTTTGAGAGTTTTGTCTAAGGCTAACTCCAGACCTGTAGTTAAATTTGTTTGCTATGATGGAAGACTTGAGATGGATACACTTTTGGATTGGATCTCTAAGATGGATAACTACTTTGAGTATGAAGGTACTCCTGACAACAAGAAGGTTAGGATAGCAGTCACAAAGTTTGAAGGTCATGCATCTTTTTGGTGGGATCATTTGCAAACTGAGAGACAAAAGAGAGGAAAAGAAAAGATCAAGACATGGATGAAAATGCTTGGAAAGATGAAGAAGAAGTTTCTTTCTGCTAACTACCAAGTTAGTCTGATGAGAAAAATACAAAATCTGAGACAAAAGGACATGAGTGTGAAAGAATATACTGAGGAATTTTACAAATTAGATATCAGATCTGGACATGTAGATGATGAAGTTGAGAAGGTGGCTAGATATCTGAATGGCCTGAGGACATCTATTCAAGATGAGATAAGTTATGTGAATATTGATAGTGTGGAAGAAGCATACCAATTTTCTTTGAAGTCTGAAGAGAGATTGACAAAGAGACATGAACAAAGACAAAGAGGAAGAGGTGGCAGATTTCAGAGAAGTAGAGGAAGATCTTATTTAGAAAGTAGCAGATCTTACAATACAGCACAAGATAAAGGATGGAAAGATGAACCTGCTAGATAAAGGATGGAAAGATGAACCTGCTAAAAGAGGTAATTACTCTAGAGGTAGCTATACTAGTTACTCTAGGAATAACAATAATGGTAAAAGAGAAGAGAAATTTTGGTTTAAAGGTACTTGTTACAAATGTGGTGAAGATGGACATAGAGCTTTTGAATGTACTAACTCTGGAAAGAAGACTGGAGGTAATGGCAAAAGTAATTTGGCTTGTGAAGAAGTTGAGGAAATGTCTTATGAACCTGAACATGGTGAGAACTTGATGTTAAGAAGGATCTTGTGTAATGAAGAAGTTGTCATGGGACCTATTTTGAGGAAAAGTTTGTTCAGAACCAAATGTAAGATTGCTGACAAATGTTGCAAGGTAATCATTGATAGTGTTAGTTCTGATAATTTGGCACCCGAAGTGATAGTTAACAAGTTGTAGTTGCAGAGATTGAAACATCCCAAGCGTTACCATATTGCTTGGATCCATAAGGAGCATAAACTACTTGTAAGTGAACAATGCCTTGTTAAATTCAAAATTGGGAATTATCATGAATTGTAAAAACTTCATAAATTAAATAGAAATATGTTACAAAAATTAATCATATAAAAATCTTTTAATAAATTTGAATATTTTTCAGGAATATAATCCAATAGTACACCTCAAACCTCCAACAATGAGAACAACTATTTCTTTCATGAAAAACCTCAAAACTATTATTACCTTTTGATTCCTCTTTGAATAAGGTCAAATCAGATCACAATCTACTTTTCGTCAATATTATAATATAATGTTTAATTTGAAATATCGATACAAAAACTTATATGATATAATCTAAAAATAAAACATTTTAATTATTATTATAACTGTAAAAATTACATAAATCAAATAGAAATATATTAAAAAATTAATTATATAAATAATATTTTAATTAATATAAATAATTTTTAAATATATTTCATATTCTATTTAAGTACTCCAACATTTTACTTTCTTATGATACCCCTTAAACCTTCCATAAATAAAAGTGCTAGTTTGCAGTCCTTATTATCCCTTAAGAGGGTAAAGAGAACAACTATTTCTTTTCGTGGAAAGCCTTAAAAACCCTCAACGACCCTTCAATTATTCTTTTTGAATGAGGCCAAATCGGATCACAATCTGCCTTCAGCCCATGTATGGGTTTTTCTACTTCAAAGCCACCATTTCGTTTCAAAACTTAGAGGAAAAGACCGAACCCAGATTTCCAAGTATTTTACTCGAGAATGGTTTGAACTAGCCGCCTTCTTTGAACAGGTCGGTGCTTGGATGAATTTTCCTTACTCCTGGTTTCCTTGATGTTTCGAGGAAACGAGGAGGAAAGTTCCGATCAACTACCAATGGTATAATCTATTTAATTCACTTTAGCCTTCCTCTTCAGTCACAACTCATCTTTCGTTAGGCATACTGCAATCAGATCCTATTAGTCCTGCTATGTCTTTCTATTTTTTAACACAGGCTTTTTTTAAGCGTTTGAACTGGAACTGATGGCGTCTTCTTCATCATCTCACCAACAAAAGCTGGAATTTAATGCTTTCTCTGGAATTGAACCTGTCGGCATAAGAAGGAAGGTTTCGGAATCTTCAGCACTGTATGATGTGTTCATCAACCACAGAGGCCCCGATGTGAAGCAAACTTTGGCTGCTCAGCTTTACAAATTCTTTGAGGAGTTGGGAATACGCGCTTTTCTTGATTCGGAAGAGAAAGAACTTGGAAATTCGTTTCCTTCGACAATTGAGACTGCCATCCGCTCTGCTAAGGTACACATAGCCATCTTTTCCGAAAGATATGCAGAGTCTTCTTGGTGTTTGGATGAGCTGCTTCTCATGTTGGAAAGTACGGCTAAAATTATCCCCGTGTTTTATCAAGTGAAGCCTTCTGATCTCCGGCACATAGAAAAGGGAAAATACGCTAACGCATTCGTTAAACATGAAGAGAAGGGCAGATATGATGTGCAGAAGCTCAAAGCGTGGAAGGAAGCCCTTTGGTCTCTTTCACTTATAGCCGGAGAAGAATTTAACAGGTAATATGTCTGTTCTTATGCTAGTTGTATGTTATATGCAATTCCTTCAAATCTGGTTTAACATTTTCCTGACGAAATCCTCCTTTTATTATACAATGTATCAGTGAAAGGGATTGCCAAAAAATAATAGCGGCCGTGCAGAAAGAAGTTGAAAGGAAAACATGTTTACATGTTGCTGAATATCCAGTGGGACTCGAAAATCTTGTGAAAGATTTTGAAAAGCGATGCGTCGATGAACTTGTACAGGATTTTGAGAATCGGTTTGGGGAGCAAGAAGGGAAGCATCAGGCTCAGGTAGTGGGAATTTTTGGCATGGGGGGAGTGGGGAAGACAACTCTGGCCAAAGAGTTGTTCAATCGGAAAAAATCGAATTACTCTACAGCAAGTTTCTTGTTTGATGTACGAGAAGCGTCTGTGAGATGTGAATTACCGTCATTGCAAAGTAAGCTTCTCAAAGATATCTTTGGCAGCAAAGATATCACTTTTAGAAGAAACCAGGAAGGAACAAGCTCTCTCAAAGATCACCTATCAAGGGCCCCAATTTTAAGCTCGCTAATAGTTGTAGATGACATCGATCATGTGGACCAGTTAAATTCTCTACGGGTCATGGATTTCTTAAATAAATCTGGTAATAGTCTGGTAATTGTCACAACGCGTGATGAGGGGGTGCTTATAACCGCAGGAATCACTCTTTGTTATCATTTAAAAGGAATGGATAGAAGTGATGCGAGGGAACTCTTCTGTTGGCATGCCTTTGGCCAACGCGATCCATGTAGCGGCTATGAAGTGCTGGTTGGCGCATTTGTAGAAGTGTGTGCAGGCTTACCTCTGAGTCTTCAAGTTCTGGGCAGACACGTTCATAGCAGAGATCACAGGTTTTGGGAGTCAGAATTGATTAAAGCCAGGAAGACGCTGCCACAAGAAGTAAAACAAAGTCTGAAAATAAGTTTTGATGATTTGGATGGTGAAGAAAAACAGGTTTTCATGGATATTGCTTGTTTCTTTGTGGGCAAGCAGACGAGTATTGCTGAAAGGATACTGAAAGGATCAGGATGGAATGCTTACAATGCAATGGAAAGACTCAAGGATAAGTTCCTTGTAGACAAAGGAGATTTATTAAGGATGCACGACCATCTGAGGGACTTGGGAAGAGAAATGGCACTAAAGCTCAGCCCTCCTCATCGCCTGTGGCGTCCTGAAGATCTGGAATCTTTGGTATGTTTTTTACCCCATAAATTTCTCCGTAGTATTTCAATATTCCAAATTTTAACTTGTTAGTACTTAAATAGAAATCTGAGTTCCTCCTGCGCTTGCAGGAGTCAATGGGTTTAAAAACTATACTCTCCAAAACCAATATCAGATGTTTCCATTCCATTTTCGACATGTCTATGGGTTCTCAAGTTACATTCTTTTTAGGCCAACCAGATAGTTGCTTGAAGACGTCACCTTCCTTACTATGGCTCCAGCTTAAGGGCATTTCTACAGAGCAACGAAGCATTCCTACATGGATTCCTCTTCAAAATTTGCAGTGTCTGAAAATCAACTGTAGTGGACTCAAAACGTTGTGGGGAAATGATAGACAGGTACTTAAATTCTCTCCTTCAAAGAAAATGAATCCCCTACTATGTTATTGTGAAACTCATCACGCTGTGGTTGTGTCTGGGCTTATTCCATTTAATCATTAAGATCCTTACATGTGTGAATTTCAGGCACCCTCCCAACTTAAAGAACTGGAAATTTGTCACATTTCCGGGAATTTTCCAGATTCAGCAAATGATGAATGTTCGGCAATTGAGGAGCTAAGGTTAGAACATCTGATATCCTTGGAAAAAATTTACATTCAAAATTGTTATAGCTTGAAAAGAATGTTAGCAATATCTAATCATGCAAGCCTTGTAGAATTCAAAATGAGTAAGTGTTGGAGACGAAAAGGGAACCTGTCTTTTCGTGGTATGAAGTGTCTGGAGAGGATAACATTCCGTAATGAAGAGTTAGAATATTTTAGTTTGGATGGTTGTCCAAAGTTGAAATCAGTAAGAGGGTTAAGTGTTTATCGGCTTGTAGAATTAATCATTCGTGACTGTCCGGAGCTTGAGGAGTTCCCAGCTTCAATAAGTCCAAGTAGATGTCTGGAGAGGATTATGATTAGAGGGTGTGGGAAGCTGAAATGTTTTGAATTGCTTGGTTGTAATGCATTGAAAAATGTGTCAGCCGAGACTGGTCTCAAGCTTGAAGGATCTCAATGTCCTGCGATATTGAACGGATTCGAGCATCTTAGGATCAACTCTTGTGAGAACTTACAGAACATTACGCCCCCAACAACACTGATCAGTTTGTTTGTACAAAGTTGCAGAGATTTAAAAAGAATATCGGGGATTGAGGAATTTATGAAGCTTACAGAGCTGATTATTTGTGAGTGTCCCAAGCTTGAGGGGTTGCCAATATGTTCCAGATTGAACTGCTTGGAGCACCTTAAGATCAACTCATGTGAGAAGCTAAAGAACATTACGCTACCAACAGGGCTCCTCCTCAGTCTGTCTGTAAAAAGTTGCAGGCGTTTGCAAAGAGTGGAAGGAATCGGTGATCTTCCAAAGCTTACAGAGCTGTCTATTGAAGATTGTCCTCAGCTTGAGGAGTTGCCAAGCCTTGAAAGACTCGGCTGCTTAGAGCAAATTGAGATCGACTCTTGTGAGAAACTGCAGAACATAGCAGGCATTGAAGAGTTGCGTGCATCAGAGTATTTGGGACTTTGTTATTGCAGCAATGCATTAATAAGGAATTGCATTCATGGGTTGGAGGTAATGTTTTCAATACTTTTTTAGCAGGCAACCATAAATATCATGTTTCACGGAAAATTAATGTTCTTACAAGATAGTGTATAATGAAGTTATAGTCTGTAAATGAAAATAGCTAAGAATATTTTGCCTGTTGTTTCAGAGAGTGCCATCAAAGGGAATGGATATGATCGGAAGAGCTGTGGACGGAGCGGAGTCAAGTTTACAGGAAAATCTGTTTTGGGACGTTAATATTGGCGTCGATGGAGTGATTGAAATTGGTATTGGCGATACTTATCCAGAGTGGTCAGAATTGAGTGCAGTTATGGGATGCTTCCTGGTTGTTGTTGATGGCTCCACTTGGGTAGAGGATAAAAATGAACCACTTCAATGCTATGGCTATGACCACGACTACAGCATTGTGACACGTGAAGGAAAATGGGTAATTACGCTGGTAGCATGTGATCATGAGAGATACTTTTATCTTAAGGAGGTTGAAAATGATTTGAGGAGGAAAGGTATGCTTAAGAAGGCTTTTGGGGCAGAGGTAAAGAAAGGTGAAGAGGGCAAAATAGTAACTGTATTACATACAATTATTGATAATTTACATCATTCGTAAATAGATTTTTTTTCTATATGTTTTTTTTGGTTGGTGTAGATATATTTTGTAGAGTTTGCATTGTATTTAGTAAGATTGAGACAATATTTTTCATAGGTAATTTAGATATTTGATATGCATCTCTTAGAATATGGATTATTCTTTATTAGATTAGATATTTTTAGATTAAGATTAATATATAGAAATTGATATAATATAAAAGTGAATGTTATTTATTCATTTTTAAAATAAAAATATTTTTCTTAAAGAAATATTGAGTTTAATTTTTGTTATTTAAAATATAAGTTTGGCAATCTTTTGACTACTAAGAATTTTTGTAATATCTTGAATTATTTTATGGTAAAATCTTAATTAAGAAATAAATTAATAAATGATAATTTAAAATGGTATTTTTTCATAATAATAATAATATTTTTTTTTCTTAAAATGTGACAAAAGTCACAAAAGTTTAATTAATAACAATAAAAGTGCATCTTTAGAGATGTTTGATATCTCAACGAACATATAATAGCTTATATAGTAGCTAATATGGTATAACTAGTGTCATATTACAATATACAAGTACAATACAAAAAGGGAAATATGTCCTTCAATGACTATAGATACAAAAATCTATATTAACAATCACAAACCAATCATCATCGAGGCACTAACTTATGGACAATTCTAAACAAATGGGGCCACTTATAGTTGTTGGCAAATGGCCAGTGCTCCCCTCGAGGTTTGTGACTAGGGACTAACCTCCTCTTGTGGATTCTATAATTCTAGTGGTTGTATAAGTCATTAACAGGTCAATCTTTTGGTGAAATGACAACCACACTTGTAACAAGTGGTATCAAAGTTTGGTAACAGGTTCTAATCCCCTTGGGTAATGCTAAGGGGGAGATTGTTGAAAAAAGGTTAGCACTCCTTTCAGGGTTCCTGACAAGGGACTAACCTCCTCTTGTGTATTCTATACGTGCAGTGGTTGTATCATGCATTAACTGGTTGGTCTTTTGGTGCAATGGCAACCACACTTGTAACAAGTGGTAGAAAAGCTTGGTCATAGGTTCGAATCCCCTCAGGAAATGCTAAGGGGGAGATTTTTGTAAAATGGTCTATGCTCCCTCGGGGTTCATGACAAGGGACTAACAAAATGGTCTGTGCTCCCCTCGGGGTTCATGACAAGGGACTAACCCCATCCTATAGATTCTATAAGTCTATTGGTTGTATCAAGATTTCATAGATTGATCTTTTGGTGCAATGAAAACTACACTTGTAACAATAGTATCATCTTGCAAGGATGAATTAGAGGTACCCGAGAAAAAATGTTGTTGACTCAAAGACATATTATTCTTCATAAAACCCTTCACCATATGCCAGCTCCATGAAGTAATTGAGCCATTGGAAGTTCTCGCATTTGTCCATCCAAACCTATTTCCTTATAAAATCTCTCCTAATAACAATCCATCTCCTCCGACATAGTAGGGCATATTCATCCATGTTGAAGAGGACTGACAAGTTCTTTTTTGCCTCAGTAGCCTACCACATTTTTAAAATCTCATGAGCCCATGGATTATTGACACCCAATTCAGAAAGGACTACAATGTCTATATCATCTACTAGAATGTCTTCTTGGAGGACCTTGCAAAGAAGGAGAAATATATTGACCTTAGTTCCCGATGCAAGAGCATTCAAGGTGTAAGAGAAAACTTGCATCACCCAAAAATATTGTCTAGTTTTTCAATAAGTTACTATTTTTGGCAAGTTTAATAATTTTAGTAAGTTTTTCATTTGAAAAACATTATTCCAATTTCTTTCCTAGAGGTTCATTTTGGATATAGAAGCCTCCCTATAAATTTTTGTGGCAAAATCAAGTCTAGTTTGAAAGATATTGAACTTTTTAATTTTGACAGGGTGGTACAAAACCTTTAAACTTACCTTTGAAGGTTTTAAAGGCTTTGAAAGGTGGTCAAAATTTGATTGGTTAGTGCTTCACAAGTAAATGGCTATAGAGTTCTTTGAGAGGCAACTTCTAAAAAATGATTATAATAGGCTATATAGAAATTGATATATTATAAAAGTGAATGTTATTTATTTATTTTTGAAATTAAAATATTTTTCTTAAAGAAATATTGAGTTTAATTTTTGTCATTTAAAATATAAGTTTGGAAATCTTTAGACTACTAAAAAGTTTTGTAATATCTTGAATTATTTATGGTAAAATCTTAATTAAGAAATAGATTAATGAATGATAATTTAAAATGGTATTTTTTCATAATATCAATAATTTACTTTTTTCTTAAAGTGTGAAAAAAGTCACAAAAGTTTAAATAATAACGAAAAAAAGTGCATCTTTAGAGATGTTTGATATCTCAACGAACATATAATAGCTTATATAGTAGCTAATATGGTATAACTAGTGTCATATTTACAGTATACAAGTACAATACAAAAAGGGAAACATGTCCTTCAATGACTAGCTTATAGAAAATTCTAAACAATTTGGGCCACTTATAGTTGGTAAATGGTCAGTGCTCCCCTCGATATTTTGTATCAGACATTGACAAGTTGGTCTTTTGGAGCAAGAAACCATACTTGTAACAAGTGGTATTAGAGCTTGGTCATAGGTTTGAATCCCCTCGGGTAACGCTAAGGGGGAGATTATTGTAAAATGGTCAGTTGTCCCCTTGGGGTTTGTGACAAGGGACTAAGTCCCTCCTATAGATTCTATAAGTCTAGTGGTTGTATCAAGATTTGATAGATTGATCTTTTGGTTTAATGGAAACTACACTTCCATTATTCATTGTAACAGTCAAAGTTGCATCAAACTATCCTTGAATCAAGTGTTCCTTAACATGTCCAAACATATTAAGATACCTTATCACTACATTATAGACATGGTAGAAAATAATGTGGTGGAGTTGAAATATGTTAGTAGATATCCTCACAAAACCTCTTGCAAAGAATAAGGTAGAATACTTTAGAGGTAAACTTATGGTATGATTGTAATTTATGAAAATGAGTATCAATATCTTTGATCATTGTACTAATCAAGTATTTCTTTACCATCATGAATGTTATATATTATATATATGTGATTTATATGCATCATCAAGAAGTGATGACTCCTTAATGATTGCATTTGTATATTTGACAATTATTGAAAGGTGACGATCTTACGATAGCTTGTTTTTAGCATGATGGATATCATATTGATATCTAGAAGATCATGATAATAATATCTCTATGAAAGGTGTACATTTACTTTCATTAAGAGATATGAGTACTTGGTGAACATCATGTAACTTGATGTTAGCAACCCATTACTTTGAGTACTTGGTGAATATCATGGACTTGATATTAGCATGTCATTACTCTTGATATTACAAGATAATATCTTCATGACCCTAATGAGTACTTGGTGAACATCATATAATTTGATGTTAGAAGGCCATTACTCCGAGTACTTGGTGAATATCATTAAGTTGATATTAGCAGGCCATTACTCTGATATTATGTGATCGTGTGGCATGTATTATGGTATTGTAGCAATAATATTATGATAAATAAAATGCACCATACCACTGTTGTGTTATGATATGTATTACGTGTCGTAACACAGTCATTAATCACAACAAAAAAGCCTTTGGTGATTATCATGTGCCACCAATGTATCAACAATGTCATTTATTAATTCGAATGGGCATGTCTCATGTAGAGACATGTCTCTACGATTGTAGAGGCATGTCTCTCAATGAGACATGTCCTCTTGATTTGGATATTTATGATGGAAGAAATCTGCATTTGGAAAACACATAAATAAAAAGGAGTGTATTTCCACCTGTACAGGTTTATATATTCAGTACAATATATAGATAATAAAGCTCATAGTTTCTTGAGGTGGTTGACTCTATTAAGGTGAGGGCTCAGCCTATTGAGGTGGTCAGCGGTTGTTAGGAGGTTGCTGGTAGTGGAGTGTGGTCTCCTCCCTCTAATATCCATGTGGGGGCTTCCAGGAAAAGGCTGGGGGTTGGTGTTTTGTAGACTGAGTGGGCTATGTTGAGATGCCATAAAAATGCTAGAAGTATTCCTTTGGTGCTGGAAGGAATCAAACCTTTTACTTTTGATGAGGAAGAGGGAAACTATGGTTTTCCCATTTCTTGGTATTGTTTATTGTGTGTAGTGGTTGGTGCTTACAGGTGGATCCTGTACTTTTTAAGGGCCCATTCTTAAGGCTAGTTATTTTTGTTTAGGGATAAAGGCTAGGGTTGGGGTTTTGTTGATCCTTGATGTTGGTATTGTTGGTTCTGGGATCTATGTCTAATAAAGGAGCATCTTAGGATTCTTGGCAATCCTGTATCGATAAAAAATGTGTTTGTCTTTGAAGGTAGATTGTTAGTTTTGATCCTTGTTTGGTAGAGTTTCTACTCAGTTTGGGAGGTCGGTTGCTCAGTTTCAGTGGTTATTGGGGTGCTTAGTCTCTAAAGAATGCTTGGTAATTGATGGTATTGGTTTCCCTGGTGCTTGACAATAACTATTTTGCTCGGTCATACTTGGTGTGGTCGGTTGACTAGCACTTGGTTATTTCCTCTTTTGCTCGGTGTTCTTACTTACCGACTGGATTGTTTGGTTGGATCAGTTTGGCTGACTGGTGCATTTGATTTGGGTCAAGCTCCTCAAGTTATGGATTGACTGTTGGACCTGTGGGGCCTCGATCTGGTGTGTTGCATTCTTCTATGTGGATCTGATGACTGTTGGGGCCATCTTGGATGTTTCTATTTATTGTAAGTCTATTTGAGAGCCGACTGATGTTTTGGCATTTAATATTTGTATATCCTAAAGAGCCGACTTGTGGCTGGAATTTAGTATATAAGTAGATGCTTGGGTAGTTGTTCTGGGCATTAGATAGTGAGTAGTAGAGTTAGTAGCTTGTGAGCTTAGGCATAGGAAGATTGCTTGGAAGTTGTGAGTACAAGTTTAGATCTTTCATAGAATCCTACCAATGTCCTATCCTATTGCAGACCTGGGTTAGCTGAGTGCTAATATTGTGGAAAAGATTTGGATCCTATGAGATCTTGTAGACTGTTACTTGCTTTGTATTTGGTCATAACCGAGAAGGCCTTATAGCCTAGCACATTGCATGTAATCAGTAAATTGATGAATGAAATATTTGTTTATGTCAGATTTGATGTTTATGATTGTGTAATTCCATTGTGCTAGTGTTGGCTACAAGTTTGGACCATCCTTAATTGGATTCTCCATCCTTGACTGCATTAAGTGTTATTAGAGTAGAGTTGATCTTATTGGAGCGAGATTAGATCTTGTGAGAAAAACATTTGTTCCTATTGGAGATGAGTGGATCTTGTGTGTTTACACCTGTATCTTGATTTGAAGATGCCTCTAAGGAGAAATCATGAGATCTCAGAGGAAGATATTGCTGGAGAATTCATTCTTGATGATTTTAGGGCTTTGCAGAAACATGTGCAAGACCTTCAAGAGGAGTTAAGAAAGAAGAAGACTACCTTAAAGGAGGATAGTGATGATGAATCTGAGGAAGAAGATCATTTTGAGAAGCAGTAGAAGAAGCTAGAGACCCTGAGGAAAGTAGAATCCTGAAAGCTATGTTTAAGATTGGGAAACAACCTAAGATTGAAGTTTGTACATTTGCTAGAAGCCTTAGGCCAGAAGAGTTAATTGATTGGATTAATGAGATTGATGAATACTTTGAGTATGAAGAAATAAAAGACCCTGATAGAGTCAGATTTGCAAAGACTAAGTTGAAAGGTCATGAAAATATTTGGTGGAGATAAGTTCAATTGGAAAGAGGTAGAAGAGGAAAAAAAAAGATCACTAAGTGGAACCAAATGGTTGGCAAGTTGAAGAAGCAATTCATTCTAGTGGATTATGAATTGGATATGTTTAAGAAGATGTAAGCTTTGAAGAAAACTAACAAATCAGTAGAGGAGTATACTGAGGAGTTTTATAGAATCCTGATTAGGACTGGTCATTCTAAAGCTGATAAAGAGAAGGTTTCTAGGTATGTCTATGGTTTGAGACCTAGTATTCAAGAAGAGCTACTTATTGTTTGGATGACAACAATAGGAGATGATTGTTAGATGGCATTAAAGATTGAAGAAAAGCTGAATAAGAAGTTTTAAGGTAGACATAACAGTAGGAACCGAGGTGGTAAGACTGGTGAGATAGTTGCTGAAAGTAATGTGGTAGAGAATCCTAAGCTTGATTTGGGATCTAGTAGTAGGAACTACAATAATGGACAGTGAGGAAGGTGGAAGAATGAGTTCACTAGTACTTGTTATCAGTGTGGTGAAGCTGGTCATAGGAGTTTCAATGTCCTAAGAAGAGGGTGACACTAACTACTGAAAAGGATATTGGGAATATTGCTGAAAAAGGTGAGACTCTTATCCCTAGGAGATTAGCTGCATGTGTCCATGAACCAGTACAAAGAATAAATTTTTTCAGAACTAGATGTAAGTGCAAGGATAAGGTATGTAATGTCATAGTTGATGGTGGTAGTTCTAAGAACTTTGTTTCAGAAGAAATGGTTAGCAAATTAAGTTTGGAAAGAAGGAAGCACCCTAACTCTTATCAGGTTAGTTGGATACAAGATGTGTCTAAGGTGAGAGTTGAGGAACAATGCTTGGTTAATTTTAAGATTAGATCTTATCATGATGAGATATTGTGTGAAGTATTACCGATGGATGCTTGTCATCTGTTGCTCAGTAGACCTTGACAGTTTGATAGAAATGTTCTATTTGATGGTCATGCTAACACCTATGTGGTTAGGCATGAAGGAGCTCGACATAAGTTGTTACCTTTACAAGAGACAGGGACTAAGGAATGTAGAGTTATCAGGTGTTTTCCATGTGACAAACCTCAAGAGCACAGGGTTGATGAACTTTTTCTTACAAAGTCTAGTTTGAAGGAGAAGGAGAATGAGATATTTGAGGAGTTTATTGAGATTAAGAGATAGATGGTCTTTCTGACAGAGATAGTACAACAAATGATGACATTTATGACATAGAGAGATGCATATGATACTGAGTTGATTGATGATTCCAAGGAGGATGCGATTTACCGAGGTACTTATGTGATCGGTAGTCAAAGAACTGGTCAGAGTTAGTTGTTATCAATTGCAGATAGAAAGGATAAGAGAGATGGGAAGCATGAGAGTTTTTTGTAGAGAACAATGGATGAAGTGAAGACAACTTGGAATGAAGGGAAAGAGGAGATATGGGTTAAGAATAGATTTGGCATACCTGTTTTGATTCCTTTGAGGCGTTCTAGATTTCCTTATGAGAAAATATTTCTTACCTAGTGTGTTTGATGCAGGAGCATCCTAGGATTCTTGGCAATCCTGTGTCAACGAAAAATATGTTTGTCTTTGAAGGTAGATTTCTAGTTTTAATCCTTATTTGGTATGGTTTCTGCTCAATTTGGGAGGTTGGTTGCTTAGTTTTAGTGGTTACTAGGGTGGTCGGTCTCTAAAGAATGCTTTGTAACTGATGGTGTCAGTTTCCCTGGCGCTCGACAATAACTGTGTTTCTTGGTCATGCTTGACATGGTCAGTTGACTGGCGCTCAGTTATTTCCTCTATTGCAGTGTTCTTGCTTATCGACTAGATTGTTTGGTTGGATCAGCTTGGCTGACTAGTGCATTTGATTTGGGTCGCACTCCTTGAGTTATGGATTGACCGTTGGATGTGTGGGGACCTAGATCTAGCATGTTGCATTCTTCTATATGGATCTGATGATTGTTGGGGCCATCTTGGATGTTTTTATTTATTGTAAGGCTATTTGAGAGCTGACTGATGTTTTGGCATTTAATATTTATATATCTTGTAGAGCCGACTTGTGGCTGGGATTTAGTATATAAGTAGATGCTTGGGTAGTTGTTCTGGGCATCAGACAGTGGGTAGCAGAGTTTGTAGCTAGTGAGCTTAGGCATAGGAAGATACCTTGGAAGTTGTGAGTACAAGTTTAGATCTTTCCTGGGATCCTACCAATGTCCTGTCCTGTTGCAGACCTAGGCTAGTTGAGTGCTGATGTTGTGGAAAAGATTTGGATCCTGCAAGATCTTGTAGACTGTTACTTGCTTTGTATTTGGCTGTAACTGGGAAGGCCTTACAGCCTGGCACATTGCATGTAATTAGTAAATTGATGAATGAAATATCTATTTATGTCAGATCCGATGTTTATGATTGTGTAATTCTGCTGTGCTAGTGTTGGCTACAAGTTTGGACCATCCTTAATTGGATTCTCCATCCTTGACTGCATTAATGTCAAAACCCTGGATTTTTGTTTGAGGAGTCTTAACACTCCAGTTAATGTATTGGAATGAGGCTTTTGCCTGCTGTTTAGATAGCTGGGGTTTTACTGTTTATTCTTGGTCAGTTATTGGCTATTTTCTATCTTGGGTCTACTAGTTTAATAAGTTAATTCTTTAGCAGAGTTTCATCTGAAGGAACCAAAAATTAGAGATAGAAGTTATACATTCAATTTTTTTTTTTTATCTTCCGTATACAATTATATGAAGTATATAACACAGGTAAATAGTTAACCAATAACTGTTAACTATGTATGGGAATGGGGATGTGCAGTTGACCTAACTACAATGTATTATGCGTATTATGCCAACATTCCCCCCTTAATACATTGATCATAAAAGCACATCAAAATCACTTTTCCCTAGGGATCCCCCCCTTAAGACTTACACAAAAAATCATGCTAATTACATAATATGAATACATATATTGAAAAATCTTCTTCTAAAGTAGCAGACCCTGAACGAAGCAAGGCTCCATCAAGCTGTCTTGTGACCCTCGAAAAGGTGTAACTTCGAGTTGTGTTCTTAAACTCTCAGTCCTGAACTTTCGTTGACTTGAGATGATGGAAATTCCTCCATCCTTCGATGCCACCACCTCTAGAAGTGAAGGTTCAAAGTACAAGAGTGGGATTAATAGGAGATTGGAAACCATTAACGACCTCTCCCTCATTTGATTTGTCCTCATTTTCAATGCAGGCAACATTTCCTTCTTTAGATTGTTCTTTGACTTTTCCTTTAAGAACATCACTAGCTCTAGTTCTACAAATCCATGTTGTGTGCCCCTTTTTCTTACAGGTAAAAACATCTATTGTCTTTTCTATTGATACTTGACCATTTTTTAGTATTTTGTGAGTATAATGCTTGATCTATTTGATGAGCTTCTTCTATGACTTCCTTTGTCCTATTTTATTTTGCTAAAAGGGTTGAAATCATATCCTTGAGAGTTTGGGAAGTGAGTTGACTTAGCATAAAGACAACATTACTATATTTGGTAGATATGCTATTCAACAAGATGGCCTTAGCATCATCATCATCAACAGGAGCCTTAACTTCTGCAAGTTGTCTAATGTGAGACCTTAAATTACTTATATGATTAGACATTGTGATCCCATTTTCCATTTTGAATCTAAATAATTGAATTTTGAGAGCAAACTTTGCATTGATAGCTTTTGCTCCAAACAAATTTTTTAAATTATCCCAAATCTCAACAGAAGTGTTATCTAGATCTACGTGATGAAGCTCATAATCTACAAGAGCAAGACCAATAATAGCCTTGGATTTATCATTTCTGCCGTTCCACTCCAACAATTTATTTGCATCTATGGGTGGTTTTTCTGTTCCTCTTACGATGCCACATAGGTTTTTATTCATCAATTGCATTTGGATTTTTATTCGCCATGTATGAAAATTGAAACCAGAGTATTTATCTAATGGAAACTCCATGGTAAACCAATACAATCCAAATCAACAATTTCTAATCAAACGCTCTACACCTCACTCTAATCAAACTCACCAGTATTAACTTAATATTACGTTCACTGCTGGTTTTTTTTTTATACCTTCATCGTGATGTAGACTAAACTCCATTACCATGCGGTCTTCGGCCCATCCAAATACAAGAACTCTGATTTAGAAACTCCCGTCATTCAAGTTTCTTTCAAGATGAGATGAGTGTGTCACTCTCAGTTTTCACTTTTCCATTCATTGCTTGTCTTGTTCAGCGCTCTTTCCAAATCCAATGAATCGGCCATTTTCCACATAATCTTAGAATAACTCCACTTCTCTCCAACTTCTTAACACAGTATATAAAGATCAAACTAATTCAAAGACTCTTAATGCAAGGCAATGACGTTAATGCAAGATTAGGAATGACACAGAATGAAAAAATTCAATGCGTAATAGTTTCAAAACCTCCAGATGATAACAACGGTTTCAAAACCTATAGATGATAACAATGGTTCTACATTGATATGCATGCTTCATTCATGAATTAACTCAACTCTGTGCACACATCGATTCAAGAAATAGTTTCAAAAGTTCTTTGAAATGATTCTTTGATCAAAGAAACGGTCTCCTCAACCACATGAAGAAATGGTTCAACTCTGTGCACATTCTCCTCAACTTTGCACACTCTGATCACACTCTCGAACATACCAGAAACTCTCTGTAGGCATCGGTGACATTCTCCTCTACACGCGCAGATATTCAATCCATAGATGCTCTGATACCATATGAAGGAACCAGAAATCAGAGATAAAAGTTATACACTCAAAAAATATTTTTTATCTTCCGTATACAATTATATGAAGTATATAACACAGGTGAATAGTTAACCAATAACTATTAACTGCGTACAGGAATGGGGATGTGCAGTTGACCTAACTACAATGTATTATGCGTATTATGCCGACATCATCTTAGTCAGGATTGAAATTCTTGCCAAAATCTTCCTGTAAAGGGTTTTGGGGCCCCTTCAAAACCTTTTTTTACCCTAATAAAAAAATAAAGTTCACAGTATTATTTAAATAAAAATTAAAATGTCAATCACATTATAGTAAAAAATAGATTTTTTTACTAACTATTTAGTAGTTGCTAGATTTCATTAATGATTTAGAATAGAGATTGATTCCAAACTTAACTTCATTTGTAGTGTTAATCTTGTATGCCTATGAGCTTGATTATTGGTTCCATAGCTCGTCCTTGAGCCTCTTTGGCTTCTTATATTGAGTACATAAGGGTTTCTTCCATAGCTCCTCCTTGAGTAGTTCAATCTTTGTTTTACTTTGAACTCATAACGAGATCTATATTTGTGTTGGGAGAGCACACCCACAACCTCTCTAAGAGCTTAAATCAAGAAAGTCTTTGGTGCACTTGCTTCATGTTCATCCAAGGGTATGGGGATAATAGTGTAGGAATGACTTAAAACATGATTTTCTTGTTAGTTTAAGATATTTTTATAAGCACATGTACAAAAAACATTTGATTGTTTATGCTTGCTCCATACAGATCGTTTTTCCACATATACATATGGTTCTAGAGGTTAATAAATAACTAAAATATATTTTATATTTTTATGTCCCTGATATTCCTCACTCAACATGAATATGTAATTTAATGTGTTTAATAGTCTAATTTTCCTATCCCTCTTTGTTTTAGGTCCTTGAAGTTTAGTAATCATCAAATTAGAAATGGGGGTACAAGACTGCCGAGACAAAGTACTTTAGAGTATCTATAAAAGCAAGCAGATTCAGCTAATTCCCTGTTGATTTTCATATTTTAGACTCTATTAAATTTAATAATTAGTTCAAGTTTCACTTCGACCATCTAGGAAACCCAGCCTGGAAAAAGACACAAAGCATTCGTAGTTCATTTCGTTAGATGAAATCACAATCACAATGCACCGACAATCTCTAGTAACTAGAATTTTGTTTTGCAATTGCAAAGGTCTCTGTTTTGCATAGTCTTCTTTTTCAAAACACAATGACACCATTTAGAAATGATACGGGCCCTGTGTATAGACATTGATTGAACAAAGGTAGAAAAGTTTATTCTTAAATGCTAAACTATTTATTCTAAGAAACAATCTCCAAAGCCTAGTAATTATTGATTGAGTTCATTTCAAAACTTGATTTTATTGGCAAATTTAGGCTTTTCATATGATACACAATAAATTGTTTTTGGAATAATGCCAATTAAATTGCTCAAAATTAGTTTTATATTCATGATATCATTTTTAAATATTTTTTTGTGCTTTAAATTTTCCCCACCGTAGAATTGTTAAATATAATTTTCGGCTAAAATTTGATTTTGTGGCTTTGTATATGGAGTTCAGTTCTTGTTTTAAAGATTTCTTCACTTGATACAATTTCATGGGATATGATGGCTTGGAAGTAGTTAATCCCAAAGAGGAAGCAAATAAAGGAAGTTGGGAGAAAGAGGTAGGTTTGTATATGTATTTTGTTATGTTATATGATTAATGTGAACCTAACACGTATACTAAAGATGCAAAGACTATCTTCCCTATCATTGTGTTGGAAACTAGTACTCATAAACCTTTACGTACCTTGCCAATTAGATGCATTATCTGTGTTGCGGTGCTCGTTTTTAACTATTAAAATAAATATTTGTAGTTTCCTATTATGTTGATTTGTATGTGAGTAGTGCACTTTCCTCCTGCCCCTGGGGGATTGTAATGCCAATTATCAAGCATAAAAGTTTATCCTCTCTTAGATGCATGAACTTTGTATTTGCAGTGGAAGTATGATACTGTACAGTTGCAAGTATCCCATGACCAAAACCAACCACTATTAAATATGAATTATTATAATTTGATTGATTTCATGTTCAAAGACTAATCTATTTGAATGAGTTTTTATTAGGGTCAAGCTATCTACTAGAGAATGATGCAAAAATATATTGAAGGATCAGATGTCATTATTCATGTCCATGGTTACCCTTCCAATCATAATTTTTGAGCTAGATGGCTGAGGTATTACGCGTCTGAAGTCTGGCTGTAAAGTTGTAAATTTATGAAGTCTGCTGATTATCTCAATTTTCTTGGATGCTTTATATTGCAGTTAATTATGTTCTAGATTTTGATCTTCTGACTATTTTTAAAACTCATATCTTGATGCCATTATTGAGGAGTACCGTATAAGTATGATCAATTTCTCCATCTTCCAGGCTTTCCATGAGCTCCCATGTTTTATTAATCTCTGACATGTTCTCCTCTTTAAATTTTCAGTGTTTAGATTCTTCCTCTCTAACTTTGCATTCTTCTGAATCTTTATCCTTGGTTTTGTACTTTCATGATTCTTCCTTAATGGATTTGTATTCATCTGATTCTTCCACATGGGATTTGTGGTTTTCTAATTCTTCTACTCGTAGGAAACTCCCTAATTGCAAGTCTGATGTTATAATTTCAGAGTTTTCATTTATAGCTCCTTTAGCTAACAAATTCTTATGTTAGTGAGTACTCTCATTATGTTAGTGAGTACTCTCATTACAACTTAAATCCCTTAGATTGATCATTATAAATACGAAACAAAAATGAAAATGAATGACATTCAAAATTGGAATACAATCTTTAATCAACTTAGTTGATCTCGTAATGGTATGAACTATGAGGCAAAACTAGATAAGGTGGTCTGAAACCTAGTCGATAAGATTCATTATATATATTTACTAGTAAGGGATATCAAGTAGATACACGAATAAAATAGAAATCAAAGATTTAAAGAAAAAGGATCTCACTTTTCTTCTTTGAATCGTCAATGTATGTGTGGTAAGGGATAAGCAATAGATGTATAAATAAAATAAAAAACAAGTTTGAAATAAAGATATCTCATCGAGTAGATAGATGATTAAACCAGAGAAATTTTTTAATGAAAGGGACATGAATATTTTGTTATACAGTGTTTGTAATAAGGGGTACACACTCCCATAAATGAGTAGAATTCATGAATTCACTTGTACCCGCCTCCACTAGATTGAATTAATCAACATCATTTCCTTTTTTTTTTATTAAAAGATAATGAGCTTGTAAATAAGTAATATTGTGGTTGTAGAAATTAATTAACTAATTAGCTCCCTTTTCCTTATCCATTTCTAACTAAACAAGAGTTTTGGGAACATGCCTGAAGAAAACAATGAGTTATGGATTATAGCACATATACTTAACAGGACCTAGTCTAAGCAGATATATCAAGAACTCTATCTTCCTTGTACTTCTAAGCTAAATTGTAGTGTCATAATTAGAAGATAGAAATGAAATATGGAAAAATAAATAAGATAAGGATGATATTGGTAAGCGTGGATGAGAGTAAGGAGAGTATCCATGCTCTTCTTTGAACTCTTCCTCCTCTATACTAAGAAAGATAGATTTATTATATTCCATGCTCAACCCACTGGATCTTCCAAGGCCAAAGTTCTAGTCCCATGTGTCACTTCATTTTTACTCATTTGGGTTTTGGTTAGATTTAGATTTAGGTATATTTATTATTTGTTTAAGAAGTGCCCTGCTTTTGTGATTAGCATTTGAAGAGGATGATCTCTTTTCTTATTTTGTTTTTATTTGTGCAGACTCACTTTGTGTCATTCCTGACAATAAACACATTAAATATATTTGAAGAGGATGTTAGGAGGTCTACAAGGAGGCTTTTTCCCACAACAACAAGAAAATTCATTAAAAATATGAAAATTTGATCATAGTCATTTAGGATCAGTTCAATCATAACCTTTTTTGAATGATTATATTATGTGAACTCATTTGTATCTTCTATTAAGTGAATACTCAAGTCCCTAAGATCTTTCTATACAAATCTAGGTTAGGTATGATATTGTTTGAGTAGTATTTAGAGCTGATTGGATTGAATATATAATGCAATCCTTTATGTAGTGCCTGAAATCAATGGATCAACATCTTTCAACTTGTTGGAAAAGTTGAAGAACATTGTTCATTGGTTAGGCCCATTAATGGTATTTTTATATGAGTTGTTAGTAAGATCTTGCTACAACCATAACTGTCCCCACAATGTTCATGATGCCAATACCAAGGGACTAATTTCAAGGTCACAATGATCTTGCTCTAATTTATAAATTTTAGTTTTGATTTCTTTTTCTTCTTTTATGACTTAGTCCAAGAATTAACATTGTTTCCCAAATCCATGAACTAAAATTTTGATCCTCATCCTCGACTTTTTCCTACACCCCTACCTAAGACAGGGACTCTAGCTATGTGCAACTTGTGTTCTATTTTGTAAATGAGGCATTAAGCATATCTCTCCCTTCTTCTTTGATTTGTTCAACAACCCCCTAGATCAATACATCCTCTCTAAATAAAGCCTCCCCAATCCTTTACATATAACTGCCAAATGCTTGGCTTGGTTGTCTTTCATCCTCACATGGTGTTCTACCTTTGTGCAACTTCCTTGCTCCTTGGTTGTTCCCACACTTTATCCCCTTAGACTCTTGGTGTGTCACCTTTTCGATGCCTCCCCTCTACTCTTTTTAATTTGACAAGGATTCAAATCTCCATCAATTCATATTCTATCAGATCTTTCAATTCTTTTGTTGATATCCTTTTTAGATTCTCAGACCAATTTCCAACTAACGAACAAATATTGGATGTAGGTAAAGGTTGTGGAATTTAGTGTTACTTGTAGCATTTAGATTTTCTTGGAAGTTTATAATGCCTCTTCAATAAATTTCATTTCTATAAATTTATAGGAAAGTCTCTAAAGCCTTTTCAACAATTTTAGTTAGTTCATATCCTACGATCATTGCAAATAATGCAACATTTATCTAACAATCTATGTGTCCTATCTATACTTCCACATTATACATATACTATTATTAGGGAAATTATGACTACAATATCTGACAAAAAATATGTCCTTTAATACTCTAATGGATGTTCATCCTTTATTTCGAAAGCTGCACGTTTGGCACACACAGGGATAATACTTTCTCATTTGTGCTTTGAGATGAGAAGCATGTCAAGAGTTTGCATTCTCTTTAGAATTCACAGAGATGAAAAATTGAGCCAAAAAAGATTCAAGGAAGCAAATTGAAAAATATATTTTGGTGATGTTGATTGCCCTAGACCAGAGATTCTCTTGCATCAAAAACACATTAGACACATCGAGTAGGAAATTTTTTTGTGAGTAGAACTCACAAAATGGAGTGGAGTAGTTGGACTAGTCTTTCAGGTTGCTTGCAACTTGTAGTGAAATCCATTGCTATTCTAGACAAAAATAATTTCTTCCTTTTCCTCTGCCTCTTCCAACACTTAGTCAGAATAGTTGCCACTATTTTTTGAGAATTTCACTTTGTATTCTTGTCTCTTAATTAATGTGAAGTTATCTCCACCATAACCCATCCTTTTCCACTTGGGATTTCTTCCTTTCTTTCCTCTTTTAGTAGGTTTCCACCAATATATATCTGCATTGGTCTCTGCACAAAAAAAAATCCATCTGTATTAACTCTTCTCTACACCATTACTTCATTTATCTCATCTTTCTTTATTTCTTCCACTAGTTCCTTTGTACTTACAAAATATGTTTACCAATTCATATTCAAATTTTCTTCACGAACATTATAGAAATTCGCAAATTTCCATTTTTTATCTTTTCTTCTACAACATGACTTCATCCTCCAAGGGACTAACTACTACTGTGATTTGTCCCTCTTTAGTGCCAGCTATTTGACCAAATATTATTTTCTTCATTTTTCCTTTGAAGAATATTTCTATGCTTCTCATCTCCTCTTTCTACAAGAGATAATATTCATCCTCATCAACTCTCACATCAAAATAAGGATTTTATAGGTTCCTTTCATGAATTGTTCTCTCTTCTACCTCAACTTGTGTGATATTTTTAGCTTTTTCTTTACATTCAACTACATTTATATTTTATAAAACCTTCACGCCCTTCAAAGGACACATGTTCACATTCCTTTTTCCTCTCAACCTTGACCATAGTTTCTTTTCTTTCATCTTTACCTAATTCATCATTATACTTTCCTTTTATTTCTTGCCTTCGTTCTCTAAGTCTTTAACAAGGCATACTACTGCAACTTCTTTTCTCACTTCCTCTTATTGATACTTCAATGGCTTCAAGGCATACTTTCTCCCATCCTTTATTATGCTATAGGTGTTGTCTCTATTGTTATGTATAACTTCTCTATCATGAAGCCATGGTCGACCCAACAAAACATAACCTATATTCATAGGTGCTATATCAAATACAATTTCATCCTTCTATCTACGAATATGAAAATCAACATCACATCGCTCACTTACCCATATCTTATGACCACCTTGCAACCAATAAATACTATAAGCCCTTAGGATGCTTTATTCTGTTTAGTTTTGGTTTCTTGACCATCTCTAATGACACCAAATTATTTGTGTTGTACTTCTTTCTACAATCAACTTGGAACATTTTCCCCTTACCTTGCAAATAGTTTGAAATACACTACTCCTATGGATGGGTTCTCGTTTCTCCTTTTGTGGATTGAAAAATTCTTTCTTCATCACAAAAAGTTCTCTTGGCTTCCAAGACATTCTATCAAAAACACTTGTCGTATACTCTTATTCTCCTTGTTGTAGCCTCTACCCATAGGTCCTAGTAAAACACTATACTCTTAGGATGTTTTATGATCTAATTTCAAAACTCAAACCTACAATAAGGACTGCAGAGACTCTCTACAACAAAAATAACTCTCAGATTGCTACAAGAAACTTATTTAAATCTACAATTAATAATTACATATTTGGCCTCTTTATTTATATCTATAATTAATAATTATATATATACAATCTTATCTTTTCCTCTCACTGCTAACATTCCCTTCGATTTTAGAGGTGCATCAATGATATCTCTCCCTTCTTTGATTGGTGCAACAACCCTCCAACTCAAGAATCTCATTCAAAACTAAAATAAAAGAAGACTTCTCTTAACACGTCATTCCATTAATTTAGAAGAAGGCTTTTTTTAAAAAAAAAACAAAAACAAAAACAAAATCCTTCTTACTAAATTAATGTTTAAATGTACACACTTGTGTCAAATTTTAAAGGAGTGATAATTTCTTACTAATTTATTTTAGAATGGTTACATTATAGTTAATTAACTATTTTATGTGGAAAATATTATATAAGGGAACAAATACAATTGATTTTGTTTCTTTTGTTATATAAAATAATAGATAATATTAATAGGATCTTTGGTGAAAATTTAAAATTAATTTCTTTCATGAAGAGCACTCTTTTATAAAATTGAAGTGACTCTTTATTTCCCACAAATGTCCATTCACATTCCTCATTCCCGTCTGTTCTCATTCTCCATTCTCGTCCATTCATACTGCCAAATCTGTTCGTTCACATTCCATTATGTCCGTGCATAATAAAAAAATAAATTAAAATTAAAAGACTAATTTTTAATAAAACATAATTAGCCGATAGGCTTTACCTGCGAGGTTGCTCGCGTACGGAGATTTCAAATACCTGTCTCACGCTTAGACTGCTGGTTTTCTTATCTCACGCATGAAAACGGTATTAAAGCCGGTTTTCGGATACCATCTGACACTGTTCCAAGAAAAAAGTCAAATCAGCGGGCATATATTTTTGCTTTTGCATGCCGAAACTTGCAGCGAGCAGTTCTTTTCCTAGAAAATGAAGACTGATTTACTCGTGAACCTCATTTTCGTGGGTACGGATATCATTATGGCGGGGATTAGTGAAGAAGCGAGGCGGGGGTATTTAACAAAAAAATATGAGCAAGTGGGACTGGAAAAGACATTGGATAGCTCAGTCACTATTTTACAATTTTTTTTAACATTAGCAAGAAAAATCTCAACCCGTAAGACGTCCATTCAAGTCTGAAATCCATCTGATTGGAATGTTTTTTATTTTAAATAAATGAGAGCTGCAGTCTCCGTTCACTGATGTTAAAATAGTTTATCAGTCCATCAAATAATGTAAACATGGTTTCCAGTGATGTATGGTATAACATGTTTTTTCTTGGTCATTTAGTAAATTGTTTCTAATAGAAATATTGAATTATTTAATTTACTAATAGAAATATTGAATTATTTATTATTATTTTTTTTAAAAGGTAGGTGTGAGGGTTCATATAGGGGAAAAGATTTAGTATTTGTATTTATCTTAATAGTTGTGATAGTACTTGTCGATAAAATGTCTAATATTTTTTACAATATTGTATCAGTTTTATAACATTAACATTGTTATTATTGATAATGAGTGCCTATAATTAAATGAAACTCATTCCATAGATCTAAAGCGTTAAAAATCATGTGATGTTACATCAACACACTAATAGAACATGAATTAGTGCACAACTATAGGTCTCACTCTATCTATATCTTAATATCTTAATTAAAATTTTTTTATGTATATCTTATTTTCAAAAATTTTATAAAAAATTATCTATCTAGTATAGGGGCTCACTTGGTTCTATCTATATCTTAATTTCAAAAAAAATTTAAAAATTTTTAAATTTTTTTTTAAGTACGTTCATTTATAAAAAATTTGTCAAACAATGTCAAACAATTTTATATATTATTAAATAAATTAATAATTATAAAAATAATTAAATATAAATTAAAATTTTATGAAAATAAAAAAATAAATCTATTTTTCTAAATTTTCTAATAAATTCTTTTATAAAAAAATTTAGATAATGTAAACAAATTTATACCTTATTACATAAATTAATTATATAACATAATTATATGTTAACATATTTAAGATTTTAAATTATTATAGAAAAAGAAAATTAATTTTATAACTTAAAATAAAATAATTTAAAATTAATAATTATAAAAAAGAAATAAATATAATTTAAAAATTTATGATCATGGTCATCCTAATTTCAAAAAACTAATTTTATAAATTTTTGAATAAATTTGTTTACAAAATTATTTTATATTTAATATATAAAAATCTTAAACACGTTCAGTTTCGGCCTGCGACATATATACCCAATCGGCTAAAAATAGTGATTTGACCTTTTGTGTGGAGCAGTGTGTCAGATGGGCATGGTAGGCCATGGAAGGGCATACGGTTTAGGCACTTTAACTAGGTGCAAATATGTTGCACCATAGTTGGTGCCTCATTCAAGCAGGAGAGATTGAAAGCACCCTACCTCCCTATGCTCGCGGGATCCCCCTCTTATATACATGATATAAATAACGACTGATATGAGTCATATCACGTATCTAGTAGTGATGCCACCACCCTTCTTTCTCCCACTTGTATCCCTATCTATAGTAGCACCCTACTATCTTACAAGGGATGACGATAATGATGAAAATCAGAGAAAGCAAAGGGGCAATTTGGTAATGTGAATGTGGCCGAATCAGTGGCGGGAATTCCTGCTCACACCAGCAAAATGGTACACAATATTTGGTAAGTTTACAGAGCAATTGCAATTCTAGGGCACACAAAATTTGGTAAAAGTACTTAATTTTAAAGGGCAATTAGAATTCTTTTCTTGGGGTTTACATCTATTTGATCATTTCACGGCTTTTGAAATAAAAACTAATTATTATTGGAAGATGTTTTGTTAATTCAAATAGTTTCTATTACAACATTTTAAATGGTGAATTTTTAGTCCTTGTCTATATAAGAAGATACTAATTATACAATCAGTTCTGTTTGGAGTACTCTATCAATTAAAAATTAATATCTTTACTCAAAGGTTTGTAGGGGTTTGATTTTTTAAGTCTTATTTCTTTAAAAATTAACATGTTTACCCAAGGATCCATTATAATGGACACTTAATGGAGCATGAAGGTGAAGGATGAAGCAAAATTCCTTGCATTTTCCTTGGTCAACAAGGCTAAAGGCTAGGCTAGGCTCTAAGGCATGGATGTGTAGAGAAAGAAAGGGTTAGTGTTTTATCTTCAAGAAATTTTTCTTTATCTGATGTTTAATGAACTATAAGGTGGTTTAAGGAATTTGCATATAATTTTTTGTATGCTTGAATGATGCAGGTTACCTTGGATCCATCCAACCCTAATGATTTGAATGAAGTTGTACTGTTTACTGAGAGTGTTGATGTGGAAAGGGTTAGTGTATCAAGTCGATAATTGACATTAGCCTCAATCTGGATGTCAAGTTAGAGGATGATAAACATCACAAGGGCATTCAAGAAGAAGCTTATGTTGTCCTCTTCAAATGGCACAAGAATGGGAGCTAGAAATTGAAGATCAAGTTCCATTTTGTAAGTTTTGTATTCAACTGCATTATGGGGAAACATTTTTCTTGGGTATGGCTAAATGTAAATGGATTAATTTTCTAGTAAAATTCATGCTTTCATAAAGGGTTTGGAAACCAATTTCACAACTTAGATTACTTGTAACGTTGTATTCCAAATTATAACGTGTCCTCAAATTTTTAGTTTATATTTATTTGAATATGTAAGTTGGTTCTAAATATTTTTGGAGACTAATCTAACAATTCATATATAATGTGTTTCTAGGCTTGAAGCTTACAATTATCTTGAGGCTGAGGCTTTGTTCCAGAAACTAGAGTGGGGAAATTAATAGAACTAATAGTTGGCATATCTAGAATTTTTTGTGGATTGTGTTTTGATCTCTCTTACATGGTATTTTCATAGATATAGTTGGCAGACTACAACCACAATAATTTGGTTGAATCATTTATTTCCAGACCATAAGTGCAAATGTTGGGAATGGGTATCAATGCCTCAAGTCGGTGAACAACATTCGTCTAAATATGGATGCAAAACAAGCTAATGGTGAAGATAGTTGAGTCCATGATGGAAATGAGCTCATTCTCTTCAGTTCGAAGAACCAAAGTAATCAATAATAAAATTTGTAGCCCTTTAATTTTAAGTAAATTGTAACTCAAATGTAGATTGAAATTTAGTTGGTAAAAATTATTCTTGTAGGTCTACTTCTTCTTAGGTAATTTATCAATCATACTTTTGTTTGATTTGATTTAGCTTAAACATAGTTGAAATAGTTTATTTTCAATGTCTTTAGTTTTGTATGCAGAGAGGAAATATTATACACTATGAAAATGTTAAAGCAGGGTAAATAAAGGAGCAGTAGCTTAGAGATGCATTTTTCCATATAGACTATTCAGTGCACCACATGTGTATATGCATACTTAGTGTCTGTCTAGCTCATGTTGTGATGAAATGAAAGTAGGCAAGTAGGCCCTAGGTCTTATTGGATGTAAAAAAATATATGGTGTATTATGATTGATGTTAAATTTATCAATACATCTTCTGATTAAGCATCAGTTTCTTTTTGTTGTGTGAAAAATCATGTTTAAATATTATATTAAATATATGGTTCAAATCACGATCTTAAACATAGTTGAAATAGTCTATTTTCAATGTCTTTGGTTTTATATGCGGAGAGGAAATATTATACACTATGAAAATGTTAAAGCATAGTAAATAAAGGAGCAATAGCTTAAAGATGCATTTTTCCATATGGACTATTCAGTGCATCACATGTGTATATGTATACTTAGTGCTTGTCTAGCTCATGTTGTGATGAAATGAAAGTAGGCAAGTAGGCCCTGGGCTTTATTGGATGTAAAAAAATACATGGCTTATTATGATTGATGTTGAATTTATCAATACATCATCTGATTAAGCATATTTTTTTTGGTTGTGTGAAAAATCATGTTTAAATATTATATTAAATATATGGTTAAAATCGTGATCATTTTACATTATATTGAGAATAGGTGGTCTATGTTATTTTTTAATGAAATCAAATGGTGAATGTATCTAATTTGCCAACAACCCATATATATTTTAAGAAATCTTTCTGAACTAATTTTTTTGATATTGTAACTGCTTTCCCAGTAGTCATACATATTTTAAGAAAATATTTCTAAACTAAAATGTGATATTTTGATATAGTCTTTTATTTAAATCATTCTTCTTCATGAGGCATTTAAGAAGGTACTAAGGAAGTTTTGTCCAAGGTAGGGATTATGGAATTTTTTAGAAAGGACCTTGCCCATTTCATGGTGCCTAATTCTATGATTTTCACGTAGGAATGTCCAAGACTAAATATTTAGAAAAAACCATAAATTTTTTCTCAAGGAACGACTAAAAACTTATCTAATATTTCCTCCGAAGCTAGAAGTAGAATTTGAAGAAAGGAAACTGGAAAACCAAGTGAAGGGATTAAGCTTCTTGATGGATATTTAATTTAAACAAACTTGTTGGGGTGTTCAGTTTGACATCATTACTCTTAGGCATTTGTGAGAAAGAGTAACACGAGTACTGGTAATTTCATGTATGTTGAATCCATTATATGAATACTTAAATGAAAGGTCCATTTCATTGCGTGCACCAGTGCTACTGTTTATTTCCAAGGAAGGAGGATATTTTTAGGATTAGGAAGATGCTCGATTGGATCCACTTGACATTGGGGGCTAACTTGTTGATGGGTAGAAACCATAAGAGGATCACTATTATAGTGAATATTTTTGGGCAAGGAAATATCGCTGCAAGGTATTTTCCCAAAAGAAGGAAAGGTAGACCAAGGGTTTTCCAAAGACCAAAGGACCATTGATTATGTGAAGGAAGTATTTGCTAGCCAATTTTATGCAATCCAATTTTTGAAACAAAAATCCATGTTAAAAAATGACATTGATTGAGGAATGGGCAGATCCCTTGAGACGAAAACACATCCTTGTTAAATGGGTCTGCATGAAAAAATAAGCTTAAATGATGTTTTGTATTTCCCTAAACCTTGAATTATTTTCCTCAAATAATCATTGAAATTTTTGTACTCAAAAGGTGAATTTGGCAAAAAAAATTATCCATTAAAAAAATTGAGGTCTTTTTACATGATCTAATTCTAAATATAGAGACCAAAAATTAGTGAAAATGAGTGAATCCCCAATAAAGAAAGGACTATTTTCAAGAAAATTTCCCCTTCTCGTTTGGCTATTGAAAACAACTAACACTAGATTATCTGATAGCATTGAATTTTTTGATACATATAGCCAAAAATCAAGGATTCAATCTTGTAAAGTTGAGAAATACATATCATTTGATCCTTAGCTTTCTCCTATAGCTTCAAAACTTAAGAGACTAAGTGAGCACTCTGAAAATCTACATGTGGATAAAATTTTCCTTAGGGCCTTCTACATAGCTGGACGGAGCTATACAAGTCTGTCACTTTGAAAACTCCATAATTGTTTTGTTGAATTAGCTAGTCCATAATTAGAACTAACTACCACATGAGCTATCAGTATACACAAATCATAAAGCCTAACACATTCATCCAAAGTGGATGTTGCTATGTACAAGACCTCCTTCTACAATGACACATGTTTGTAGAATGACACTTTAATACACTTCCATTATGTAAAGCTTCAAATATGTTTTCACATGAAAGACCTATCGGCGTATCATTGCACCTTCTTTTGGTGCAAGTGCTAGTGATATGTACTGGTAAACAAGCCAATACCCCCGTCCACCAAAAAATAGCACAGAGGCCATGCTGCTACTATCATGCAACATTAGTTGCTAGCAGACTGGCAGTGACCAGTGTCATGTGCCTAGGGTCGTGTGCACGACACTGGCCACTACCAGCCTGCCGGTAGCCAAGGCTACACGGTAACGACAATGGATTGCTACATGGGGCCCCACGGTCTTGTGAAAATGACACAGGATTCTGTGGTGGGTCTCATTGCGCTCGGCCAACGGTTTTAATATTTTTTTAAATTTTTTTTATTTTTTGTGTTGATTGCATTACGTGGGGTTTTTTTAATTGCCACACATTTTTTTGATTTTGGTATGTGATTTTTTGATTTTGTTATTACTATATTTGATTTTTTATTTTGTTATTACTATTTTTTGATTTGATTTGATTTTTTTATTTTTAAACTTTGTAACTAGCCTTCATTCTTTAATATGTACATGGCATATTCCTTGGAATATGTTGTGTTGGTGTCCTCATCCGCTATGCCTATATCAAAATCCTCTTGATGTAATAAGCTAGTCTTCCAGAACTTGACTCTTAGTGATATCAAGTGTCTGAAGAGCATACTAATTGATGGAGGAGGAAATTTTAAATATTTTAGGTTGGATAGTTGTCCAAAGTTGAAAAAATAGGTTTACATCAGAGTTGGCTTGATGAGCTAAAGATGTAATATCTAAGCTCATTGGAAATAATTAGTATTATTTTCTGTGAACATTTGAAAACTATCTCAGGAATATCTAATCTTGCATGCCTTGTAGAATTTGAAATTTCTAATTGTAGCGATCTAGTCTTTGAGAACCTGTCTCTCAGTGACATGGAATGTCTGGAGAAGATAACATTTGATAGAGGGGTAAATTTAATTTTTTATATATTAGATAGCTGTCCAAAGTTGAATACAGTCCGGTTACATCAAACTTGGCTTCTGGAGCTAAGACTACAACATTTGAGCTCGTTGGAAACACTTAGTATTACAGACTATAGACATTTAGAAAGTGTCTCAGGAATATCTAATCTTGCAAGCCTTGTAGAATTAGAAATTCCTAAATGTAGCAAGCTAGTCTTTGAGAACCTCACTCTCAATGGTATGAAATGTCTGGAGGGTACAACATTTGATAGAGGGGTAGATATGAAATGTTTTAGGTTGGATGATTAACCAACATTGAAAACTGTAAGAGGGATAGATTATAATAGGCTTGTAGAATTAATAATTCATGATTAGCTGGATCCTGAGGAACTCCCAACTTCAATAGGTCCATGTTTCATCAAAAGGATTATAATTGATGGATATGGAAAGTTGAAATATTTTGAAAATTTGAAAAACACGGCAAGTCCCAAGCTTGAGGAGTCACCAAATTCTTCCATACTGAGTGGTTTAGAGTAGCTTAAGATCTTATGTTGTAAGAAGCTACACAACATTACTTTGTCAACAACAGTCATCAGTCTATTTGTACAAAGTTGCAGAGCTATAAAAATAATATCGGGTGTAGACTACGGTTTTGATCTGTCTCTGTTCAGAACAGGCATAAACAATGCAAACGTTAATTTAATTCTAACATTTATATGAGTCTAAAACATAAACATAAAAGACCAAGCCACCTCAGATTGAGCCAAGACAGATGCATCTAAGCACAGTTTTATTTTCTTTGATAAGAGGAATGTGGGTATGCTCTCTAAGCTCCTGGAGCTTGTCCCTAAGGCTTCAAAGATCCTAATGATGCTAAGAATGATTAAGCTAGATTCATTTTAATCTAAATGAAAGTATGATATTGTTGAAAATGATGTGAAAATGCTACGAAAGAGGTTAGATTAATCCATTATGCTATGCTAATGTGAGTTAGAAAAACATAGAAATGAAGTAAGCTAACAAAGTATGCTAAATGTGTAATCTCTAAAATAAAAATAACATTATAAAAGATGTGAATTCGTTTATTGCTCTTGGAAGAGGAAGGTATTTATGGGATTTGAGAAAACTCTTGGGTTAGGAAGGAGAGTTAGGGTCAGAGGTATGGTTTGGGGTAGAGTTTGGGATATAGTTTGGGGTATGGTAAGGTTTAACCTTGGTCAAAGTTGCTCACACATGTGTGAGCAACACTAGGGAAGTGTGCAAGGGGAACAAGAGTGGAAGAGGAGACATGGGCATCATTAATGACTTGTAATCTTGAGTCATTAATGAGGATGTAAGAAACAGTTATGAGTATGTAAGGCTCATTTATGAGGGCTTTTGACCCAAAGTCAAAGTTTGAAGGGTTTAGGCTAAAAAGAGTAGGAATCACTTTTTAATTAGGTTTAGGGTGAGATTAGGAAATTGTAGAAGAGGTTAGGGATTTCAAGAACATTTCTAAGGTTTTAAGATTTAAATAAATATTTTATTTATTTAAAAGATTTTTGGTCAATTGATCAATTAATAATTTTAAAAAAGGGGAAAATCACTCGAATTTGATTTAAATGATTTGGGGAGGGATTATTTAATTAAATATGTTTAATTTAAATAGGAGGATTTAGTGGCATAAAAGTAAATAAATAAATAAATTAATAAATAAATGATGATGTCATCAGGGGTTTTCAGAAAATAAAAATATTTTTATTTTCTAAAGGATTTTTATGTGTCTACATTTTGCCCCTCTTTGATGCAATGTTGCAAGTGGCGTGGCATCAAAGACAAGAAATAAGATGCCCCTGGCTAGGATTTAGAAGAATAGGGGGTTGTGCCCCCATGAGAAAATAACACAAAGAGGAAACATTGTGGAATTTTCTCGAAAGGAAATAGAAAGGAAGGGGAAGGAAGGATGGAAGAAGAGAGGATAAATAGCCATACTTCCAAGAGAAAAGATGGAGGAATGCAAGATAAGATGGAATGCAGAATGCAAGATGCAACTATATGCAAAGATGCAAGATGCAAGAGTAATCTATATGATGCAAGATGCAAGGGATTTGGGGAGCTTCAAGTGTAAATGTGGAGAGAACAACCTAGTTTGATATAGCAACATTAGAGACCTGCCAAGGATATTGGGATCACAAAGCCTTATTGCAAGCATTGCATACCTTAGGACTGACGTGAAAAAGACATGCAAGGTTTTGCCATCATCACGCATGAACCCAAGAGAAAGCATGGTAGAAACAATGTTGGAGAAACCACAAACAAACAAAATTTCCAAAGTGTGCCATGTAACCCAGAAGATCATATGTGAATCATGCAAGGGTCATGTTTGACTAACTCACAAGAAGAAGTAAGAAATCAAAAAGACCTTGCCCCGGATTGTCCTCATTCGTAGTGCACCATGATGTAAAGGAACATGGTGACTTTGAGGAGAGGAACACCAATAAGCTGTATTAGATTAACAAGATCCAAAGGACAAAATCCAAGACCCAAAATGATATCTCCAATAGACATCCTTTTCCAAGGAGAGAGATTGATTTGATTGACAGGGGAGATTTGGTCTGAATGTGAAGAAGGATACATCAACATGGACCTGGATTGATTGGTGAAAGATTAGGTTGGACAATACATAAGGATACATCTGTGCAGACCCGTGATTGATGATGAGAATGTGTGTTGTTCATTGGAAAATGACAAATTAAAGAATAATCACTGTGATCAAGGATAGTTGAAAAAAGATGTTGCAGAAGTACAAGGTTGGATGGGACAAGTTATCTGATCAAATACTACTGTAGGACGAATGAGGATATGTACAAAAAAATGCAATGATATGTACAATAGACAGGAAGATATTTAGAACAAATATGTACAGAAGCTCAGGGATTTGGAACAAGAAGATCTTGCTATACATGATATATATAGAAAGGATTGGACTATACAAGATATATACAGGAAGCTCAGGATTGGGGATAGGAAGATCTCGCTATACAGGAAGTATACATGATATGTATAGGAAGCCCAAGGTTGGGGATAGGAATGATTTTTGCATTGGATAGGCTTGAGGATAGAACACCTTGGTTGATGAACTCATGGTGGGGATGGGGATTAGATAAAGATGACTAGGATTTGGCATGGGGGGATGAGAGTTTGATAGATAATGACTCAGTCCACTATGTATGGCACCTGTTTCCAGGATTTAACCAATATACTTGTCCAAGGCGCTTGAATTGCCAAGTTTTCACCATTTGGACGATTATTTTTCTTTGATTTTTAGCTTTTTTTATTTTTTTTGTACTTTTATGGTTTTCTAATTTTTATGGATTTTGTGAATATATAAGATCTAGTTCAGGCATAGAACCTCTTCAGATGTATGATGTTGATAGGATCCTTCAAGTGCTCACCTTCTGGTGTTGATAGTTGATAAGCTCCAAAGCCAAAGCATACTATGACAACATAAAGACCCAACCAAGTAGGTTCAAACTTGCCTTTATTTTCTCAATGTGCTTGGACTTTTTGATTTTCCTTTAGGACCATGTTGCTGACCTGGAACTGTCTAGGATGGACCTTCTTATTATAACTCCTTTTGATTTGATTCTGGTATGCAACTAGGTGATCATATGCTTGTTGTCTCTTTTCATCTAATAGGTCCAGCTACGTGAGATGTGCCACATGGTAGTCTTCATTAGTGGTGTAGTTTTTCATGGAGACTTGCAAGGATGGGAGCTCGACCTGGATCGGTAAAATAGTTTTAGCACCATATACAAGGGGATATGGAGTGGTTCCTATGGGAGTACGATAAGATGTATAGTAGGCATAGAGGACATGATTTATTTGGAGGTTCCAATCACAACCAGAATCATTGAAAACCTTCTTGAGGATTTTTAAGATAGTTTTATTGGTTTCCTCAGCTTGGTCATTTCCTTGAGGGAAATATGGAATGGAGAAATGATGATGGATGTGGAGTCTGGCACACAGATCATCCACATGTTATTTTTCAAAAGGTGTTTCATGGTCTGTGAAGATGGTAGATGGTATGCCAAAGTAGCTTATGATATGGTATAAGATGAACTTGGATATCTGGATGCCAGTAGTGAGGGTGAGCAGAATCACTTCAACCCACTTTGTGAAGTACTCTGTGGCTATTATGATATACTTATGTCCATCTGAGGAAAGGAGAGTGATTAACCCAATGAGGTCGAAGCCCCAACATGAAAATGGCCATGATGGTGCAATAGGATACAAGTTTTGTGGTGGTGCATGAATTAGATTTGCATGCCGCTAACATGGTAGACACTTCTTGACAAATTCATAAGCATCATGTTCCATTGTAGGCCAATAGTACCCGAATCAAAGAAACTTCTTTTATAGAACCATGCCACTCGTGTGGGCACCACAAATTACAGTATGGACCTCTTATAAAGCTAGGATGGCCTCATTTGAATCTAAACACCTAGAGAGGATGTTATGATATCATCGATGATAAAGGGTGTTGGCTGCAAGAGTGTAGCAGGAAGCTCTTCAAATTAATTTTTGGCATTATTTATTGGTGAGATGGGGAGATATAATACCATTGTTTAGATATGCATGGATGTCATGGTACCATAGGGACTGAGGACCAACCAAGACACACACCATTTTTGAATCGACATTCTCATAAGTAGGCATGTGTAGCTTCTCGACTAAGAATTCATATTGTGATGAGTCACGTGGGATTTCTAATTAGGATTCGATGGTCGCCATTGCGTTGGTCACTTTATTATGAAGCCTTGGTATCTATGTGAACTGTAGATTCATGAAATGATCTTTTAGTCTGTCCACCAGTTCTTTTTATGGTAATAGCTTGTCATCCTTTGTCTGAAATTCATCTAGGACTTGCTTGATAATCAACTATGAGTCTCCCAATACTTATAGTTCTGTTATATTCCATTGGATGACAATTTTGAGGCTTGAGATGAGTGCCTCATATTTTGTAATGTTATTAGTACATGGGATCCTAATTTGAATGATTTTGGAATATAGTCACCTTGATGTGCGACAAATAGGATTCCTACCCTTGATCTATGTGATGTGTAGGAGCCATCAAAGTATAGCTTCCACATCGTCTATTCTTTGATCATATAGAGATGCTCATCAAGAAATTCCATGATTTGAGGATAGGCATCCACTAGAGGTTCTTTTTCTAGCTGATCAACAATTACTTTCTCTTTGATTTCTTTTCGATCTATGTACTCGATGTCAAACTCGCTGAGTAACATAACCCATTTTGCCATATGGTCTATGAGAGTTGTCCTAGATAGCAGATATTTGAGAGGGTCCACTTTTGAGATTAGCCTGATTGTGTGGCTAAGCATGTAATGTTTGAGCTTCTTAGTGGTGAAGACCACTGCAAGGCATGCTTTCTCCACTGGTGAGTAATTGAACTCCTAGATGACTAGAGTTTGAATGATATAGTAAATGGCTCTCTCTTTGTTGTCATCATGATGCTATGTTAATAGTGCCCCCACTGTTGTAGTGGTTGTCGAGATGTATAATATGAGAGAGCATCCTGAAATTGGTGGTACAAGAATGGGAGAGTTGGCTAGATATTTCTTGAGTTTCTTGAAGCTTCTTTGACAAACGAGATCTGATTTGAAGCTTGTGTCCTTGCGGAGCAGATGCATGAAAGGCTAGCACTTATCTACCAGGTGTGATATAAAGAGTCACAGTAATTGGATCTTTCCTTGTAGGCTCTTGAGCTGCTTATGTGTTCTAGGAGGAGGCATTTTCGTAATGGCTTTGACCTTTATATCACATTTGAGGCATTTTCATTTGTTGAAGCTTCTTTGACAAATGGGATCCTATTTGAAGCTTGTGTCCTTGTCGAGCAGATGCATGAAAGGCTAGCACTTATCTACTAGGTGTGATATAAAGCGTCATAGTAATTGGATCTTTCCTTGTAGGCTCTTGAGCTGCTTATGTGTTCTAGGAGGAGGCATTTTTGTAATGGCTTTGACCTTTTTGGGATCACTCTCTATGCCACATCGTGATACTATAAAGCCTATAAGCTTTCCAGATGTTACATCAAAAACACATTTCTTTAGATTCAGCTTCAAACCATAATGATGTAGATGATTGCACATGCTCTCAAAGATGTCTAGGTGTTCACCTCATGTCTTAGATTTTGCAAGAATATCATCTACATAGTCCTCAAGGATCTTATGTATCATATCATGGAAGATGGTTGTCATTACTCTTTGATATATGGTGCCTTCATTCTTTAGCATGAACACCATCATGTTCTATCAGAAAGTACCCCATGGTGTGGTGAATACTATTTTGTGTTGAGCTTCTTCTGCTATTCAGATCTGAATATAGCCTGAGAAGCCATCCATGAGTGACAACATCTCATGACCCATTGTAAGATCTACTATCATGTCTATGTTGGGTAGTGGGAAATCATCCTTCAAACATGCTTTGTTTAAGTCCCTAAAGTTAGTACATATTTTGATCTCACCTAAGGGTTTAGTAACAGATACCATGTTGGAGATCCAATTTGAATAGTCTATAGCTCTGATGATCTTTGCCTGTAGGAGCTTTTCTAATTCTTCTTTCACTAGTAGGTCTACTTTAGGATGCATCTTGCATAGCTTCTTCTTTACTATCTTTGTGTTAGGGTCCACTGCAAGATTGTAAACAACTAGATTTGGATCAAGCCCAAGCATATATGTATATGACCATGCAAAGTTGATGGTGGCTTCTTGGAGAAGTCCAGTGAGAGCCATTTCTTCACCCTCTATTAAAGATACTCCAATGTAGGTGATTCTCGGGCATTCTTTTGTACCCAAGTTCACTGGCTTGGTTTCCTCAATGATGATAGGCGATTTCTCTAGTCTATAATCTTGGATAGGAGAAAGAGGCAAGTCTCCATCTTCTAGCACCTTAGAGAGGTTTTCACTAGAAGATACGCCCTTTATTTTCTCTTTTTTGTAATTAGAATGTTCCCTAGAGGGGTTTTCACACAAGGACTCATTCTTTTCTCTCTCTATTTTAATTTTTCCGCTAAAGCTTTCCTCCTCCCCAAAATATCCTTTGGGGTCAAGTTTGCAAACATGAGTTTCTTCTGGATCTTAATCTTCTTGTTGGCTTGATGCTCCCATGAACCTTAAGAGCGCTTGTGTGCTTTGGAACTCATTGATGTGTGTGATCCTTGGTTGGTCCTAGTCTATGACTTTGGGATGGGTGACAGGAAGTTCTATGACATTAATGCAAAGTCGATAGAGGATAGAAGCATCCAATAGGGTATCATCATTGAAGATGTCATCATATGATTTCTTTTCTCCCTCTACAGGGATATCTTCAATCTCTATGATGTCATCCTGGCTATTCAAGAAGGGAATGTTGGTCATGTTGGTGCCCCTAGTTATGGTATTGGGCTCTTGTGTATGTAAGCAAGGGGTATTAAAGCCAATAAATTGATGCTTTAGATTATTTGATGTTGTGATGGGGTCTTTTCTTCTACCTTCTTGTGGTCCTAGACCACCACCTTGGTATTTCCATTGTTCTGTGGCATACTTGTGTGATTGTGGATATTTGTCTTTGAAGTAGCCGAGGAGTTGAGTGTTAGGTGGTGGGGCATCTCTGTACAACCACCTATTGATGTCAAGGTCCATCTCTTGACTATCTATGTTTCCACGGGAAATAAAAGTCATAGGTCCCATTTGCTTGATTTCATGATTTACTTTAGTGGACCTACTTTGGGGACTTGGGCACCCTTGTTTATGTGGATCAAGCAGGAGGACCCCTATTGAAAATGCATCATTTAGGGTGCATTTGCCACATCCTTGGTTGTTGATCTTGATGGAAGAGAGAGTGGAGGTGAGGATGGTCTCTGGATTGCTATGGGATCATGAAGAGCTATAAATAGAAGTGCCAATGTCGCTTCTAGGATAATGGGTGGAATGAGGGAATGATGCTTCCATTGCATGGCAATATGCAAAGGGTTGGGGATCAGCATGTATGGTAACCTTAGTGCCTTGATGTGGAAATTTGACATACTGATGGTAAGTAGATGGTACAACCTTGATGGAATGAATCCATGGTTAGTCAAGGAGGATGTTAAATGGTAGATCAAGATCAACAACATGGAATACAATGTCTTGATTTGTAGGGCCTAGCTTGATAGGAAAAAGAATGGTACCTTCAGAGGTACACTCAAAGTTATTGTATGCCTTGATGGTGATGACCTCATGTGATATGTTGGCCTTTGTGAACTTGATTTTTTGAATGAAATTCAAAGTACATAGGTTTAGGGCTAAGTCATTATCTATAATGACCCTTTTTATGGAAAATTCTCTGACTATGACAGTGATGTGGAGAGGGTGATTATGGTCAGGTGAAATGGCTAGTATGTCAAATGGCTTGAAGGATAAAGTGCATGATGTGGATAGATGTCCCACAAGGTTTTCAAATTGGATGGTGTTTATATCTATGGAGACATGTCCTTCATGGAGGGCTCAGTTGTGGATTTCTTGATGGATGGGTGAAGTGTGGAGAAGGTCGAGGATTCAGATTTGGGTAGGTATATTCCCAAGGTGTTCTATAAGGTTGTATTGTGCATTGTGTACTGGCCTTGGATTTGCACCAGCGACAAATATCTAACCTCTATGGGTAGTAACAACACACTGACTGTCTGCTCCCTTGACATGGATGATATTGACTATGGATTCAACTTGGGCTATACATCCAAAGAATTTTTCATAGTTGATATGGGCAGTCGTATAGTCTTTATGATCAACATGATCTCCTTGCTTGCCTTTTCCTTGGTTTTTGGGTGGAGGATTAGCATTGGCCTAATTATTCCCAACATTGTGTTGAGGGAACACATTTTGATAGATCTACAGATTTGCATTAGGCAAGGCTTCGAATGGTGTGTCCACTTGGATCTCATTTCGGTCAACGAGAACTTGGATGTAATGGTTTAATGCCATGCACCTTCGGGTAGTGTGTCCTTTCACATGATGAAAATCATAGTACTCCTGATCTTTGTACTAGTTAGGCTTAGGAGTGGCATCATCAAATTGATGAGTTGGTGGGTACGTGATGAGATTGGCCTTGGCCATGCGATGAAAGATGACATCCAGAGGTTCACCAAGAAGTGTGAATATTCTCTTATGGTGAGTTTGGGCTTGAGGCATATTCTGATTGTGAGTTGTTGATATGACATTAGTCTAATAGGTTGGATTCAATTATTGGTTTTGATGATGTTGTATGGGTTGTTGATTAATGGGAGATTGTTTTTGATAGTTCTGCATAGACTGTTGATTGTTCTGAGGCTGTTGTTGTTGATATGTAGGAGTTAGTGTAGGACTGGCCACAAAAATTTGGACATTCTTAGTGTTTGTGGCTCCATCAGTGATAGCATTTTTATTTGGATTCTAGTAATGGATCTTGTCATTACTGGACTTGCTGTGGGAATTGTACTTGTAGTGCCAAATTGTGCCTTCATCTAGGAGGCCTCTTTTGATATCTATCCCCTTGCTTTTGATATCTTGGTATATTTAGATGTAGCTCATCCTCATGAAGTGGGATAATTTGGGATGTAGATTATTGATAAAGATCTTGGTTTGATGCTTCTCAAGTGGTTGATATGATAACCTGGTGTGAGGTAATACCATCGTTGCAAATAGCCAGCTAGGATTTCTCCTCCTTTCTCCTTTGAGTTGAAAAGGTCTAGTAAAGACGACTCATTCTTGACATTATGGATGTACTAGTAAATGAACTTCTCAGAGAGCTCAACAAATGTTGAGATTGTCCCATAAGGTATTTTGTAGAACCACTCAATAGCAGTTCCTTTCAAACTCTTGGGAAATAGGCGCATGAGATAATTATCATTATATACCACTTCTTGACATGCCATTTAGAACTCTTTGACATGGTTTACATGGTCTCCTTTCCCTTGAAATTTATCAAATTTTGGTGTCTCAAAGTGCTTAGGGAAAGGCACAATTGTGATTGATCAATCAAATAGATAGGGACACACTTCTTCAAACTTGAAGGTCTTGTTATCTATTTTGACTTTTAGCTCCTTAAGGGCATTCTTCATTTCTTCCTACTCAGCATTGATCAAAGTTTGAGGGGGTACTCCCATTTGGAAAGGATCTAGTAGTGTTGGTGAATAAGGGTGATTTTGTGGTGGATATCGTGGAGTGGGATATGGAGATTTCCCAACAAGATAAGCGGATTGGAATAGATTTTGAGGTAATGATTGATGAGGATGATACTATTATTGAGGTGCAGGAGCCTACTATTATGGGGGATATTAAATGACTTCCTACTAGGGTACAATAAGATTTTTTTAGTGTTGTACTAGATATGATAAAGCTTTTTGCTGTTGGGGGATGATGGGATGTTGTTGCTACTGTACTGGGAAATGTTGCTGGAGTGGAGGCTAATGGAATGATGTAACTTGCTGATAGAATGGTGCTTGGTGCATTTGGATTGTTGATGTAGGAGGGATGCATTCCTACATTTCTTAGGGGAGGAACATATGTTGGGACATTGGAAGTAGGAGGTAGTTGCACAAGATAGCTGGCAAGATGAGATGAAATCTATTGCTAAGGTGGTAGAACTATTTGAGAAGTAGAGGGTGGAACAGATAGGTAATTAGTGTATAAAGGAAAAGATGAAGTTGGTGGATGTTGCAATCATTGTTGTTGCGCTGCTTGAGAGAAGGTGACTTGTTGGATTGTAAGCATGGATGTGGGAGAGTGGGTTGGTATTCCTAATGCTTGTATTTATTCTTGAGTAAGGCCCTAATGAGAATCAGTTCATGGTGGGAGTTGTGATGCAGAGGCTACTAGAAATAAAGATGTTAGGATTTGGGATGTAGGTGGTGGATTTGGAAATCCCATGGAAGGCATGCTTGTTGTGAAAGAAGTTTTTTGGGTTTGTGTATTGTAGATGAAAGGTGGAGGTGGAATGTATGTTTGGGAAAATCGTGGTTGGGAAGTGGAAGGAGATGCTTGTGTTCCCCACAAAAATGGTGATGTTGATGTGGAAGCTTACTAAGTAGGAAAGGGGAATGATTGTGTTGTCCCTGGAAATGATGATACTGAGGTAGAGGATTGTTTGGAAAAATAAGGAAACGATTACATTGCCCCCAAAAATGATGATGTTGCTTGGCTCATGGATGGTGGAGGAACTGCTTGTGTGGTAGCTTGTGTAGGAGGTGAATGTTGGTTTTTTGTGATTCTTTGGGCCTGGGTAATGGCTTGAGATTCCATAGAAGGTGATGGTGTTACCATGATGGAAAACAAAGTGGATTTTGTTAGGGCTTGTGTGGTGGGGCTTGTGAAACTACTTTGCAAGAAGTGGGGGATGGATGAGGCTTCCTGAGATATGTGCAAGTTGGGATCAGGAATTTTTTGGATGATGGGGGTGTAGAATTATGTTTGGATTTGGATGGATTTGATGGGTATGAGGGGTTAGAGATGTGGTGGAATGAGAGTACCCTCTTGTGAAAAGTTGGCCAATATGGCTTGCTGATTTTGATCAATAAGTGGACACACTATTTGTGCATGCCCTGGATGATTCATAAAGGTCTCCATGGAAAATGAAGTGGTTGGTCCATTTGGGTCTTCCCACACATTATCAACTTGTGGGTTATGGGGATTGTAGGTTACCATCGCACTGGTAGGATTGTTAAGATTTGATGAACTAGCGACCCAGTTGGGATCCATATTCTTTCTCTTCCTAGATCTCATCTTGGCAAACATGGAATACAAATCTAAGGATGAAAATGAAAATGATGGATGGATGCAAGATGTTTCTAAGAACTCCAAAGATAGTGGATTTCTAAGATGGAATGCAAGGATTTGGAACAACTAAATGATGGTAGGATGATGAAGGATTGTTGAGATGCTCTGATTTATATCAAAGATGATGGAGGATTGGTGGGATACTCTGATTTGGGTCAAGGATGATTGAAGCTTGGTGGAAGATTGTGAATGATTACAAAGAGTTGGATCAAATGAGTTGCTACTTCCTAATGTAGGATCAAGGAGGACTAACAACCTAAGATAGACTTATGATCTTCACAAGACTAGATTCTTTATCAATGTATGACAATATCTTTCTCAAAATGATGAGGCTTACAAGGACAAGTAAGGATTCCCTGGACAATGCTTAGTCAGAGGGTGAAGATTTCTGATTTGGGATAAGGATTTGAAGTAACTCAAAGGATTTAGACACAAAGTGGATGGATTTGGTGTTGGAAATTTGGCTGAGTTAAGTACATGAATGTTTTCATTATGGCAACATATGACTCTCATGAAGAGCACACAGGTCAGAGAGCAAGTACAGAAGAGCGCATAACAAATTTGTCTAAGTGTAAGAGAGTGTTTTCACCAGTGTACTCAGACATAGTTTTTGTTTGTGACACCGACTGGAGTGAGTTCAATTTTTGTGCACTCCAACATAGACTCTTTGATGACTAATGAACACCCATCTCAGAGTGAAAACTAGTATGACATGTACGGAAAGAGTTATGGAGATTTTAGCCAAGACAGTGTTAAGCTGACAGTGCAGAATATGAAGACAGTTTTAGAAAAAAGGCTAAGGGATTATTTTGTTTATCAAAATAATGACTTAACAATATGAAGGGATGACATCCTAGATGTTAACTCTTAGAAAAATTCATTTTTTAATATGGCAGCCGACCATGTGAAGTTGTTAGCCTTAATAACTTGTATAAAATGTAAATATGAAGAAGTAGAAAAAGAGAGAAAGTTGTGAAAGAAAAAGAACATATAATTGTAGTTACATGATGAGAAGATAATAGAGAATTGATATTGATAAGGTTATGTACCCTGAACCATTTTTTAATTAGTATACATTTTATATTACTTGTTTGGGTAGTGGGCTCATCTGGTAATCAGTTTTGTATTGACAACTTTCTAAAAGGGTTGAGGCTTCTAACAAGGCCTAGTCCCTTAATCAAGACTGATACACTATATGATTGTAATAGACTCCTAACAGGATCAATATCCTTAACAGGATAATTTTGATTAGTGGTTCTTTGTGGGTACCATCCCCACCAAGATTTTCCCTTGGCCAAGGTTTCCTCGAGAACAAATAATGTGTTATGAGTTCTTTGATTTTATGCATGTTATTTAGTATCTTATGTTATGCATTTGTTAAGATAATCTGTTATATCCATAAGTGGGCAAAAGTTAAAGTTTGTGGAATACTGATTCACCCCCCCTCCCCCCCTCTCAGTATTCCCTATTTCTAACAATTGGTATCAGAGCTTAGTTACTCAAAGAAGGATCATTCAAAGAAAGCCTAGCAGCTTGAGTAAGATATCTATGGATATGGATCAACTACAAAAGAATCTTGAAGAAGCCCTTGAGTAAATTGACATGCTTACTAATGAAAGAGACATTTTAAAAGAAAAGTATGATGATGCAAAGAACCTTACTGAGAAACTAAAAAACAAGTTGGAAGATCTGAGATCTAAAAAGGAATCCAAAGTTCTTATTAAGGATTGTAATGACAAATTGGAAAAAAAAATGATATCCTAAAGCATGAACTAAAGATAGCAAATTTGAAATTTAGTTTGAAAGAGAAAAATAACAAGAATGAAGAAAATATGAAATTAGAGAATGAAAGGCTAAAGATTGAGAATGAAGGATTAAAATCCAAATTTGGCAAGGTAACATCTAAACTTGAAAAAGTCAACTTGCAGTTTACTGAACTTGAGAAATACAATACAATTGTGAAAGGTGAATTGACCCAATCCAAACAACAACTCAAAAGGTTATATTTTACTAGTGAGAAGATTGACAAGAAAATATCATATCAAAAACCATTCTATGATAAAACCGGTCTTGGATTTGATACATTCAAGATAAATGATGAAAGAAAGAAACCAAATCTAAAAACACCTGAAAATATAGATGAGAAAAAGTCAGATGAGATCAACAAATCTGAAGATGTACCCAAAGAAGAAGAACCATCTAGGAAAGAGGAATCACCTAAAGACATGCAAATAAAATTTAAAGGTAGATGCTTTATTTGTAACACTATTGGTCATATGAAGAAAGATTGCATAGGTAAGTAATTCAAACCCCTTAAAGGTTATTGTTATAATTGTCATGGATTTGGACATAGAGCTATTGAATATAAGAAACCTAAATTTATTGAAAATAACAATAATAGTAGAATGTTTAGGAGCACTAACAATGCAAATCAGAGATCTATTGAACATATGAATAGAAGAAATAAAGTGATATTTTATAGATGCAACAAGGTTGGACACATTGCTAGAAACTGCAAATCGAAGATTAATCCACCTAGACTAAGGTATGGGAACAATAGAATTGTTTGTCAAATTTGTAACAAGATTGGACACACAACAAAGTTTTGTAGAATGAACAATGAAGTTTTTCATCCTAACCCTAACCTTGGAAGTTACACAAGAAAGAATGAAGATGAAAGTAACAAACAAAAAGAATGTTGTAGCATTATAGATGAAGTAAAATTTATCAAAAACACAAATCAAGGAGGCATATTCAACATTGAAGACAATTAGGAAGGTAAAGTATCAAATGGTAAGAGTGAATCTTTACTTGACCTATCTCAAAGCACTTAATTTCTATAAATTACAGTAGATTAGGAACATAGAATTTATGTAGAAGTAGATTTATGATGAATTAGGTTTTGTGAAGTTAATGCAATATATTTTATGATGTACTAACCCTATGGTTAAGTGCGCAAAAGAAGATATCATGTTTTGTGAGATTGTAAATGATTTTAAGTTTTACAGAATAAAAGAAACAATTTTTTACAAAGAGGTGACAAATGTATTGAATGTGATGTCAGATCTTGGTGACATTAAAGCAATAAAAGGTTATAATCCATGTTATTTGTTCATCAAAGAGAATTAAAGTTTCAAGGAGAGCAAAGAACCATGATTGAAAGCATTTTGAGGAAGATTTGAGCGCTGAGTTCACGAAAGCCCTAAATTACGGAATCAAGGTATTTTTCTTGATATATCTTTGAATCAGTACAAGGTATTGGAAGCAATCATGGATGTGTCTTTGATTCACAATGTCAAAGACAAAAATAGACCTAGATTAAAGAAGGAACCATTTGAACCCTTGGAAAGAGATCCCAGGTTAGCATTGTCATCCGCACTAGACAGAGTATTGCATTTGGAGAATATAAGAAGTTATCTAGGATGAAAATTGGAAACCATCACTGATAGTGACCTTACAAATGAATATCATAAGCTTTACAACTAGGATATGTCACTCAAACTAGGGTATGATCATTCGAAAAAGCAATGAAATCATCAAGTATGTATTATAGTATGAGTTTGACAATGAAGAATGCACCAAAATCACCTTGAGAAGAATACATAATGGAAATTTTTGGCTTGAAGATAGAGTAATTGATAGTACAGTTGATTTAATCCATGAAGTCACTGGATTATCTAAGGTTGGTACTATTCCCCTAAATGAGAAAAACATGAGAAAAATAGTCATAGATAACATAGGTTCAACTTATAATGGCAGAGGTATTGTGATTAGCAAGATCAAACAAGATGATGTGAGATAACTATGCAAGATCCTAGCCACCAAATTTTGTACAAGTTCTAGAGAAGATGACATGGCAGCTGGAATGGTACACATAGCCTATTTGATGTGTATTGAAAAGGCACCAGTTGATATGTGTGAGATACTAAGGATTCAATTGTTTGAAAATCTTGAAAAGATTAGAAAGTCTAAGTATGCACCATTTAGATTTTCATCTTTGATCACATACATGTTTTTCCATCTCCTAAGAAGATTTCCTTACACCATTGCAAATGATTGGAGTAATGGAAAATCCACTATGGAAAGAATCAGTAAAGTATACATGAAATATGTAATTGACAAAATTAATGAGAGTGCTATGTTAGTGATTAAGACATTTTAGAACTTGGTATCTAGCAAATCAAGGATACCATAGTCACTTGTGGAGAAATACAAGGATGATATATGTTTCTTGGTTGACACTAATTTTACTTATATTGGAGCAGTGGAGCCTAGAATAGAATTCAGAGACCCTCTTGGCTATGAGATATTTGAGGTTGAAACAGAAGAATATATTAGCAGGCTACTCAAGTGTAAATTAGACACCCAGTGTGAAAGATTTGGAACTTTTGAAGGGAACTTCAACTCTGCAAAAGCCCTAATTGAAAAGAAGAAGTCAAAAGAGAGAGTTGCCAGCACTATAAAGAAAATATTGAAAGACACAGGGATGACAGAACATGAGTTTGAAATTGCAAAGAAGATAGTAGTAGCAATCAGAGGTGTAGGATAGGAAGAGATCTTGTCAGTGCCACCCCTATCATCTAGTGCAGAACTTCAAGAAGCTACTCAAGTAAAGGTAAAAGTAGAGAAGCCAAAAAAAGAACAAGAGGCAAGCAAGCCAACTAAATCAACTTCTTCCACAACTAAAATGAGAATTAAGGAAATTGCTACTGGACTAGGTAAGAAACAAAAAAATATAATGTCACCTATTCCTAGGAAAGTTGCAGATATTAAAGATGATGACTCTTTGGTTAAGAAGAAAGCATGGGAACCTAGAGTTGAGAGAATAAATGAAGAGATTATTGAGAAAGGAGACTTCACTAGAATGAATAAGTACTATAGTCTTTATGATTATTTAGACATACTTAATCTAGAAAATGCTATTGTGAAGCATATGATTTTGACAGATAAGAAATTTGATGCTATTCAAGATCAAATACCTGATGACTTATGCAATAAACTTGTAAATAGAAAGCAAAGAGCGATTAAGGAAGATAAAAATATCAAAGAAAATCTTGTGAGAAAGCTTTGTGATGTGAAAGATGATGCACATCTTAAGCAGATCTTAAAGGCCTTGAGCACCCATTTGAGAGCCAAAAAGAGAACCATTCTGATCATGGGAGGCAAGTATGAGGAAGTAAATTTAGACACAAAATAGACAATAATCAAGACTATGGCAGAAATTGTTGAAGGACAATCAATTGCAGTAGGACAAGTAGAACAAGCTAATGAAATAGATCAAGAGGATATACCCTCCTCTCTAGCTATTGTTATTGAAAATGAATCTATGGATATTGAAGGAACAAAAGTCACTTTGGACACTGATGACAGAATATTCAAGAACATAGAGAACATTGTTGACAATTTGGCTCTTGATGAACCAGATAGAAATATTGAAGCAAAACAGACTCCTAATGTCAGTGAGAATCCCAAAACTATAGAGATTCAAGCACCTATTTCCACCAAAGAAGACATCAGTCTTACTCCTGAGACTAGAAAGAAGAAGGAATTTGAAGCCTTATTTGAAGATTTGGGAAAGGAAGTTGATGATGATGATCAGTTGGAGTTGATCACATCTCTGAATAAAGTCATTAACAAAAACAAGAAAGTGAAAAATCTAGAGGGAAGTCTAAAGGAATTGACTGAGAAATTACAAAGCATTGTAACTACCCAAATTTCAGAAGCAGACCCCTTGGATAAAGCTAAGAAGGTAATGAGCACTTTTGAAAATGAATTCACTAACCTATCAGATATTGCAAAAGTAAGAGCTCAAGCAGCTTATGAAGCTAAAATGCTTTTGAACATCAGTCAGAATATCAGAAATGATATTGTAAATCTTGATGTTTGTATTAAGAATTTGAGAAAGATCTTGGAATTAGGGAAGCTATTGTACATATAGTGTACCCAATCAAAAACCTAGATAGCAGAGGAAGATTAGAAGATAAAATTGAGAGAGGTAGAAATTCAGAATGAAACTAACCTTCTCTCTAGCCCTAATGTGAAGGTATGTGATGTTGAAAAGAAATTTCACAAACTATATGATGAAATTAGAAATTTGCAAGATGAGAAAGACAAAAAAATGAGAAGATTTACTATTCTAAGAGAGCATACCTCTATGAAGCTAAGTATTATTGAAGAGAAGCTAGAAGAATGTCATTCAGCAAAGACATCATTTCAGATGTTTAATTTTGAAAGCCTTCAAGCATGCCAAATAGCATCTTATGGACTGAGCACACCACTCAATGTGGTAGATTCCATTAAGAAATCATAGGAAAAGGAGGCAGAAGCAATGAAACCTAATTTTGTGGATTGTGTTGCAAGCCTGCTGGCCTTGAAATAAGGAACTATAGGTATAATATTTTGTGGTACAATTTTGTAATCCTCTCTACTTTATTTTATCATTGTTGTCAAAGGGAGAGAGATATAACAGAAAATTGATATGTATAATAAGGATGAATACTCTTAGGGGGAGTATTGTATTTAAAGAAAATATTTGAGATAAATTTTTGAGGAGTTATAAGGATAGTATATACATCTTATACTATGGCCACAATTTTGATACAATTTTGAGATTTTGAAGTTGTACACTTAGCCAATTTTCTCATATGTTGCCACCAATGATAAAGGGGGAGATTTTTGGAAATTTGGGTAAGTTAAGTACATGAATGTTGTCATTATGGAAACATATGACTCTCATGAATACAATTTTGTAATCCTCCCTACTTTATTTTGTCATTGTTGTCAAAGGGGGAGAGATATAGCAGAAAATTGATATGTATAATAAGGATGAATACTCTTAGGGGGAGTATTGTATTTAAAGAAAATATTTCAGATAAATTTTTGAGGAGTTATAAGGATAGTATATACATCTTATACTATGGCCACAATTTTGATACAATTTTGAGATTTTGAAGTTGTACACTTAGCCAATTTTTTCATATGTTGCCACCAATGATAAAGGGGGAGATTTTTGGAAATTTGGCTAAGTTATGTACATGAATGTTGTCATTATGGAAACATATTACTCTCATGAAGAGCACACAAGTTAGAGAGAAAGTACAGAAGAGTGCATAACAAATTTGTCTAAGTGTAAGACTACTTTCACCAGTGTAATCAGACATATTTTTTGTTTACGATGTCGATTGGAGTGAGTTTAGTGTTTGTGAACTTGAACATAGACTCTATGATAATTAATGAACACCCATATCAGAGAAAAAACTAGTATGACATGTACATAAAGAATTATGGTGATTTTACCGAAGACAGTGTTAAGCCGACAGTGTAGAATATGAAGACAGTTTTAGAAAAAAGGTTAAGGGATTATTTTGTTTATCAAAATAATGACTTAACAATATGAAGGGATGACATCCTAGATGTTAACCCTTAGAAAAAGTCATTTTGTAATATGGCAGCCGACCATGTGAAGTTGTTAGCCTTAATAACTTGTATAAAATGTAAATATGAAGAAGTAGAAAAAGAGAGAAAGTTGTGAAAGAAAAAGAACATATAATTGTAGTTACATGATGCGAAGATAACATTGAATTGATATAGATAAGGTTATGTACCTTGAACCATTTTTTAATCAGTATACACTGTATATTACTTGTTTGGACAGTGGGCTCATCTAGTAATTAGTTTTGTATTGACAACTCCTAACAGGGTTGAGGCTTCTAACAAGGCCTAGTCCCTTAATCAGGACTGATACACTATATGATTGTAATAGACTCCTAACAGGTTCAACATCCTTAACAAGATAATTTTGATTAGTGGATCTTTGTGGGTACCATCCCCACCAGGGTTTTCCCTTGGCTAAGGTTTTTTCGAGAACAAATAATGTGTTATGAGTTCTTTGATTTTATGCATGTTATTTAGTATCTTATGTTATGCATTTGTTAAGATAATCTGTTATATCCATAAGTGGGCAAAATTTAAAGTTTATGGAATACTGATTCACCACCCCCTCTCAGGATTCCCTATTTCTAACATTTGGATCACTGGATTTGGTTCAAGGATGGTGGGTTTTTGATTTGGATGATGGATGCTAGATTTGGATAAAAGATGATGGTGTTAGAAAGAAAAGATCCCCAAGATAACTGAGAGGGGGGGGGTGAATCAGTTATCTGATAATTAAAACAATTTAACTTCTTTGCAGCAATTAATCATATAACCAATACAGTAATCAACCATATAGCAATAACCATTCACAATTACACAATGACACAAGATATGTTCTCGAGGAAACCCAGTCAAGGGAAAACCCCGGTGGGGATGGTACCCACAAATGAGATCACTATAATATAAGTATCTTGTTAGGGATATTGTGACCCTGTTAGGAGTCAATTCAGTACATACAATGATATGTCCCTGTTAAAGGACTTTGGGCCCTGTTAAAAGCCTCAACCCTGTTAAAGGTTGTCAACCCTGTTAAAGGTTTAGTTGCAAGATGAGCCCACTGCCCAACCATGCAATGCTGATTGCTAGATGAACCCACTGTCCACCTTAGCAATACTGATCACCAGATGAACCCACTGTCCACCTTGGCAATATGGAACAAATACTTTTTACTTACTGTGCCAAATCTGCACTATGCCAAAACCGCACTCACAATACCTCAGAACTCTGATCTCTGATCTCACTGATCATCAAACACTGCTACACTAACTCTGTTCATCACCTGTTGCCAAATTCGCAACCTTCTCATCAACTTCACATGATATGATCGTGTCAACTCATTCATTTAATCACTTTACTCAATTATCTACATCTCATTTCATACTGAATAATGAAAATCAATCCTTCATATATACCATACTCAAACAATTACAATTTAGTCATCCCTCAAATTCAAAATAATATTTCCAACACGTTACACATAAAATTGTCGGCTTTCAGCTGCTATAACTTTCTCAATTCTTATCCAAACATTATGCGCTCTTAAATAAATTTCCTTCACACATTCTAGATGCTTCACCTTACTCCACAAATCAAAATATTAATTTGATAAAAAGATATAACCATTTTACCAAAACTGTACACGTTACATCAAAATTCATATAACACCGTTGGCTTCCAGGTGCTGTAACTCTTTCAAATCTTATCCAAACTCTTTGCATTGTTAACTAAAGTTTCTTCGCACACTTTAGATACTACATCTGACTCCGCAAATGAAAATATCATCCCAGTGAGAATATATAGCTGATTTCCCAAAACTGCTCATCAGAAACACTGTTCTGTCACACTGTCTTTACTCAAAAGCTTGTAATTAATTCATATCAACTTGAATCCTCTTGTGCTATTAACCATAGCTCAATAACATCATTACAATGCTACAACCTACTCCGCAAAGCCTGATTCCATCAAAATAATCTTCTAAAAAAATATTTTCTTCTCGCGTGCACTGTCTGCCTATCTGTCACTGAATATCACTAAATCATCTCTAACTTTCAATCTGTTTCACATAAAGACTTGCGCTATCAACTAAACATACCCAATATCATATTCTAGCTTCCATTAACTCCACATAAGCCAATATTCAATAGAAAATTACTTATCACCAAAAGTGTTCTCTGCTATCCTGTCAATACTCTGCAAATCATACTGTGTTGACATCAATGACAATCCAGTCATGAATGCAACACTCCACTACTACAGAATGATCATAAATCATATCCAAACAATATCTTGATGCTTCACAAACTCTCCATGCATTCATTTTGCATTCATTCCTAACAATCTCCCCCATTGGCATTGATGGCAACACAGATGAAAAACATCCAATGTTCCAAATATCCAATTTATTAAATCTTGCTTTGTTGCCCTGTAAATATCAGTCACAACAACATTCCCAATTGCTTCATTCCTAAAAACATCTCCTCAAAATGTTTTTATTCTCCCCCATAACATATGGTTCACTACTATAAATTTCTTCTCCAAAATATATGCATACTTACTGTAATGTTTTTCATGAATCTCTCCCCCATTGACATCAATGACAGTGCCAAACAATAGCTCAATGTCAACAGACACTATTCTAAAAAATACATGTACTAGAGTCCTCAATGACTCAGCTCAGTCACAGATACTCCCCCATTCAGGAAGTACCAACATCCAGTCCAGAAAAAGATAGGTGCATAAACCACTGGACGGATGCAATCCTCTGCATCTCTATTCAATACAAGGTTGGGGAATAACCCCAAGCATACCTCTCAGGTACTCAAATGTATCCTTCAGAAATGGTTTAGTAAATATGTCTACTACCTGCTCATTTGTACTGATGTACTCAAGTCTGATCTCCTTCTTCTCAACTTTCTCTCTCACAACATGATACTTGATCTCAATATGCTTTGTCTTTGAATGTAATATTGGATTCTTTGATATACTGACTATACTTGTGTTATCACAATGTATAACAATAGGCTCTTCAAATTTTATCCCAATTTCCTTTAACATCTGCTTCATCCAAATAATCTGATTACAATTGTTTTCTACGGCAACATACTCTGCTTCTGCTGTACTCTGTAAAATACAACTCTGTTTCTTACTTAGCCACGAAACCAATCTTCCTCCAAGAAAGAATGCTCCACCACTGGTGCTCTTTTTTTCATCAACACTGCCTCCCCAATCTGCATCTGTATATGCACATAATGTAAAATCATCAGAATTATCATACCACAGTCCATAATTCACTGTTCCCTTCAAATATCTCAGGATTCTTTTAGCTGCTGCAAAATGTAGTTCTCTAGGTGCTGCTTGAAATCTTGCTACAATCCCAACTGAATGTGCTATATCTGGTCTTGTATGTGTCAAGTACTGCAATCCTCCAATCATAGATCTGTACTTCTTATGTTCAACTTCTGCTAACTCATCCTGACTAGACAATTTTAGTCTGGTTATCATAGGTGTTCCAACTGGTTTACAATCTTCCATTCCAAATTTCTTCAACAAATCATTCAGATACTTAGCTTGACTGATAAATATACCATCTTTGCTCTGTATAATCTGTAATCCCAAAAAGTACTTCATTTCTCCAATCATACTCATCTCAAATTATGTCTTCATTTCTTCTGCAAATTTGTCACTAGCTTTATCTTCACCTCCAAAGATAATATCATCAACAAATATTACTATGATCAACAATCCATTGTCAATTTCTTTTATGTACAAGTTACTATCTACCGTTCCTTTCATAAATCCCAATTTCAGTAAATACTTATCCAATCTAGCATACCAAGTCCTAGGTGATTGCTTCAAACCATATAATGCTTTCTTAAGTTTACATACCATGTCTCCTTCATGAGTTAAAGGAAAACCTTCAGGCTGCTCTATGTAGACTTCTTCTTCTAACTCTCCATTTAGAAATGCTGACTTAACATCCATTTGATATACTCTGAATTTCTTATATGCTACATATGCCAAAAACATTCTAACTGCTTCTAGTCTTGCCACAGGAGCAAAAGTTTCTTCATAATCTATTCCTTCTTGCTGTGAATATCCCTTACATACTAATCTTGCTTTGTTTCTGATCACTTCTCCTTGTTCATTCATTTTATTTCTGAATACCCATTTAGTTTCAATCACATTCCTATCCTTAGGTCTAGGAACCAATTCCCATGTTTTTTTTTTCTCAATCTGATCTAATTCTTCTTTCATTGCTTTAATCCAACATTCATCTTCACATGCTTCATTTGTAGTTTTAGGTTCAACTTGCGAAATCAAACATAAATGTACCTTATTCCGAGTAAGAACTCCTCTGTCCAAGCTTCTAATTATCTGCTCTGGTGGATGATGCCTTGTAGTATATATGTTAGGTGTCATAGTCTCTCCTCTTGTAGTTTCATCAATTGTAGTTTCTTCTCTTGTCTCACTTGCAGACTCTTTCCCGCTCTGATCATTGCTATCTTCAACATTGTTCTCATTAGTCAATTCACTATTAGCTTCATAGAAATGTTCAGAAATTTCATTATTAGGATGAGTAATAGTTCCTTCATCAGATTCCCAATCACTTATTCTTTCCTGAATTCTGAATTTCTCATCAATTCTGACATTAGCACTCTCAACAATAGACTTAGTTCTCTTGTTATAACATCTATATGCTTTTCTTTTCAATGAATAACCAAGAAAGATTCCTTCATCACTTCTAGGATCAAACTTTCCTATATCATCATCTCTCTTAATATAACACTTGCTACCAAAGATTTTGAAATACTTAACTGTAGGTGTGTGTCCAAACCACAATTCATAAGGTGTCTTCTCTATTCCTGATCTGATCTGTACTCTGTTCATTGTGTAGACTGCTGTATTCACTGCTTCTCTCCAAAATATCTTTCCCAAGTCACTCTCAAATAACATAGCTCTTGCTGCCTCAGTCACTGATCTGTTCCTTCTTTCTGCAATACCATTTTGTTCAGGTGTTCTAGGTGCTGAAAACTGTCTTTTAATGCCATTCAACTCACAATAGGTGTCAAATTCTCTAGATGTAAATTCACCTCCTCTATCTGATCTTAAACATTTAATCTTCATTCCTGATTCATTCTCAAGTTTGTTCTTAACGATCCTAAACTTATCAAATGCTTCAGACTTTTCTTTCAGAAATGCAACCCACATCATTCTTGTAAAGTCATCAACAAAAATCATAAAATACCTTTCACCATGAAATCCTCTAGTTCTTGTAGGTCCACTTAAATCTGCATGAATGATCTCCAACTTCTCAGTAGATGCAAACTTCTTGCTTGGAAATGAACTTCTTTTCTGTTTTGCCATCACACATTCTTTGCACATCATGTTAGTAGGCTTTACAATCTTAGGCAAATCTCTTACTGCAAATGTAGTACTCACCTTCACAATGTTATCAAAATTTATATGACAAAATCTTCTATGCCACAACCAACTGTCATCAATCTTAGTCATCAAACATGTCATCTCAGTAGGATTCAACTGAAATACATTACCTCTAGTTCTAGATCCTTTTACAATTAGATTTCCATCCTTATCTTTGATCATACAAGAGTTTTCAGTAAAAGAAACTTGATATCCCTTATCAACTAACTGTCCAACACTCAACAAATTATGCTTCAATCCAACAACAAAGTAAACATCATCAGTGTTAGTCTTTCCATCAAGAGTAATAGATCCTATACCTCTAATTAAGCAAGGTGCATTGTTGCCAACTCTGACTACTCCTCCATCATAATTGTTGTACTTTATGAACTTCCTTTTATCACCTATCATATGATGTGAACAACCACTGTCTATAATCTAATCTAATCTCTTTTCTACCTGCGAAACCAAAGCCTTTTCTTCTACAATCTTTGCTTTAGGTGTTTCTTCTTTTATAGCCACAAATCCTATGTCATCACTATCATTATCACTGTCACTTGAATTTCTTTCAATTCCTGTCTCAATTTCCTCATCATTAACATAATAACATTTTTCAGGTTTTCTAAACTTGTTCCTATACTTCTTGACTCTCTTAGGACATTTAGATGCATAATGACCATATTCTTGACAAGTCCAACATTTAAATATTTTCTTACCATCAGGTTCTCTTTTCACAAGTAATGCAATACCTTCTTCAATTTTCTTGTCTTCCTCAGATCTGATTCTACTGCTGCTTGCGTAATCTCCGCTCACACTTGTATTTCTTGACAATGTAGGTCTGATGCTCAAAGTGCTGAATGCTGTTTCCATCTTCAGTAATTCTCCTGTCATTCTCAGACTCATTTCTGCTGCTTCCAACCTTCCAAGTAGGGTTTCTTTTGAAAAGTTCAGTGTGCAAGGTATCACTTGTTCAATCATCTGTGTTGTCTGCTTAAACACTGGTGTCAATGTTCTTAAGATCTTCCATATTACTTCTTGTTCAGTTTTCGTTCCTCCACAAGACTTAATTCCTGTCACAATCTCAGATACTCTTCCCATATAGCTTCTAATAGATTCATCTTCTAACATTCTTATATCTTCAAATGCACAAATCCAATTATGTAATCTAGCTTGCTTTGCATGTTCATCACCTTCAAAAGTTTTATGTAAAGCTTTCCAAATATCATTAGCTGTAGATAGATCTTTTACCTGACTGTATTCATTTTCTGGTAGGGCTGACAAAAGTGCTTCCTTTGCAAGAATGTTCAACATAAAGACATCCCTTTCCTCATTTGTACAACTTTCAAGTTGCTCTTCACCAATGATTTGCTTTCCTTTGCTTGTGATCAACCAATAGCCTGGTCCTAAACACAAAAGATGTACCTTCATCTTCTCCTTCCAGCTGTCAAAATTTACTCCATCAAACTTAGGGCTTTCTTTCCTAAAATTCGCCATGGATCTCCTTAAGCTGTTAAAATTTTCCTTCAAGGACCTGCTGCTCTGATACCAATTGTTAGAAAGAAAAGATCCCCAAGATAACTGAGAGGGGGGGAGGTGAATCAGTTATCTGATAATTAAAACAATTTAACTTCTTTGCAGCAATTAATCATATAACCAATACAGTATTCAACCATATAGCAATAACCATTCAAAATTGCACAATGACACAAGATATGTTCTCAAGGAAACCCAGTCAAGGGAAAACCCCGGTGGGGATGGTACCCACAAATGAGATCACTATAATATAAGTATCCTGTTAGGGATATTGTGACCCTGTTAGGAGTCAATTCAGTACATACAATGATCTGTCCCTGTTAAAGGACTTTAGGCCCTGTTAAAAGCCTCAACCCTATTAAAGGTTGTCAACCCTGTTAAAGGTTTAGTTGCAAGATGAGCCCACTACCCAACCATGCAATGCTGATTGCTAGATGAACCCACTGTCCACCTTAGCAATACTGATCACCAGATGAACCCACTGTCCACCTTGGAAATATGGAACAAATACTTTTTACTTACTGTGCCAAATCCACACTATGCCAAAACCGCACTCACAATACCTCAGAACTCTGATCTCTGATCTCACTGATCATCAAACACTGCTGCACTAACTCTGTTCATCACCTGTTGCCAAATTCGCAACCTTCTCATCAACTTCGCATGATATGATCGTGTCAGCTCATTCATTTAATCACTTTACTCAATTCTCTACATCTCATTTCATACTGAATAATGAAAATCAATCCTTCATATATACCATACTCAAACAATTACAATTTAGTCATCCCTCAAATTCAAAATAATATTTCCAACACGTTACACATAAAATTGTCGGCTTCTAGCTGCTATAACTTTCTCAATTCTTATCCAAACGTTATGCGCTCTTAACTAAATTTCCTTCACACATTCTAGATGCTTCACCTTACTCCGCAAATCAAAATATTAATTCGATAAAAAGATATAACCGTTTTACCAAAACTGTACACGTTACATCAAAATTCATATAACACCGTCGGCTTCCAGGTGCTGTAACTCTTTCAAATCTTATCCAAACTCTTTTTGCTGTTAATTGAAGTTTCTTCGCACACTTCAGATACTACATCTGACTCCGCAAATGAAAATATCATCCCAGTGAGAATATATAGCTGATTTCCCAAAACTGCTCATCAGAAACACTGTTCTGTCACACTGTCTTTACTCAAAAGCTTGTAATTAATTCATATCAACTCGAATCCTCTTGCGCTGTTAAACATAGCTCAATAACATCATTAAAATGCTACAACTTACTTTGCAAAGCCTGATTCCATCAAAATAATCTTCTAAAAAAATATTTTTTTCTCGGGTGCACTGTCTGCCTGTCTGTCACTGAATATCACTAAATCATCTCTAACTTTCAATCTGTTTCACATAAAGACTTGCGCTGTCAACTGAACATACCCAATATCATATTCTAGCTTCCATTAACTCCGCATAAGCCAATATTCAATAGAAAATTACTTATCACCAAAAGTGTTCTCTGCTATCCTGTCAATACTCTGCAAATCATACTGTGTTGACATCAATGACAATCCAGTCATGAATGCAACACTCCACTGCTACAGAATGATCATAAATCATATCCAAACAATATCTCAATGCTTCACAAACTCTCCATGCATTCATTTTGCATTCATTCCTAACAGATGGATGATGACAAGGATTCTGATTTGGGATTTTGAAATGGAAAGATGATTAAGGATGAAGGAATGATGCTATTTCTACGAGGATGACCTAGAGGCAGCTAAAAAGGATGACCTATGATGCACCTAGGAAGATGATAAATAATGCAATGATGAAACAAAAAATGGCTTAGCATGCAACTAGGAATGGATGGTGATGCAAAGATGAATCTAAAAAAGGTCTAGGATGCAAAGGATGTCGAGATAGGATTGTGGGATTTTGAAGGAATGAAGGATACAAGATGGGCCAAACTAGTCCTCTCTCTCTAGATTGACACAACAACGATTAACCTAGAATTGATATGCAAATTGTTTCACTCTTGGGTATGTGCAGGATCATGGTATGCCAAACTAGGCCCTTAATTGGAAATGAAAATTAAAAAAATTAGGTTTAGAAAAGTTGACGTAAAAAAATTGAACAAGTTATCAATCTTATGGGCATGTGCAAGATCATGAGGGGCCAAAAAGTGGCAATGTCAGTTCAAAACTTTGACAATGACATTGATGACTTTTTTTCAACCCGAATTTGATGACTTTTTAAGGATATTGTCAGCTTTCTATCGATATAATTGCTGTCAAATTTTGAATTCGTTAAGTAATTATTAGTTATTTTCTAATCGAGCTTCCTCTAAAGTGCTGATTTAGATATTGATTGAAAAATGACTATATCTTTCAAATGGTATAACATTTTTGAAATCCAAAAAATGTGTCACATTCTATGCTTAACCTACTATAAGGGAAAAAAAATAAAATGAATTTTGTAAAGTTTTGAATGAGTTAAGGTGGTCAGACATGAGAGTTTTTTAATTCTAAAAAAATTGTAGTAGAAAATTCATAATTAATTATTATTTTTGAATAAAATTACAAAAAAATTTGCGTCACATCCAGGCATGAGTCTACTACTTATATATAAAATCTTATAATAAAATATTATCATTTGATTATGATTAAGGTGGTCAGACAGACACCTACTTCTTATTTTTTTCTTGAATTTTTTGTACTGCTGGATTGAAATCTATACTTTTCACCAATCATACTAACTTTTTCTCAAAAAAGGCCTAGTAGTTTCGAATCTACATTCAATTTTCTACAGATTCTATTCTTACAAATTTTTTATATTAGGTTCATAGCTAGTTCAAATTTTCACGTCAAGTTGACTAACCCTGATTTGCTGATTTTTCATTGCCACTTTTGGGCATAGTTTGGCCCCTCATGATCTTGCACATACCCTTATTTAAAAAATATGTAAGAGAATTTGTAGAAAATTGAATGTAGTTTCTAAGATACTAGCCCTTTTTTGATAATAATATTCTATATGGTGAGAATTTTAAAGTTCAATGCAATAGTATAAAAATATTAGAAAAAAGATAAGAAGTAGGTGTATATCTGACCACTTTAAACATAATCAAAAGATAATATTTTTTACAAGATTATAGATATAATTAGTAGACTCATGTTCGAATATGACACATATTGTTTTGTAATTGTTTCCTAAGTAAATAGTTAATTATGATTTTTCTACTATAACATTTTGATAATATAAAAACTCTTGTGTCTGAGCACCTTAACTTGATCTAAACTTTAAATTAATTTTTTTATTTATTTTTATTGTATTAGGAAAGAATAGAATTTCACACATATTTTAGATTTAAAAAATGTTATACTATTTGAATGTTATATTTATTTTTCTATCAGTCTATCAATAGTATGGAAATTTCAAGAAAAAGATAAGAAGCAGGTGTATGTCTGACCACCTTAAATACAATCAAATGATAATATTTTTTTACAAGATTCTAGATATAAGTAGTAGACTCATGTCCAGATGTGACACATATTTTTTTATAATTTTGTTTCTAAATAAATAATTTATTATGATTTTTCTACTATAAATTTTCTAGAATATAAAAGCTCACGTGTCTGACCACTTTAACTTAGTATAAACTTCATCAAATTGAAAAAAGAAAATTTATTCGTGTAGTAGGAAAAGCATAGAATGTGATGCATGTTTCATATTTCAAAAATGTTATACTATTTGAAAGTTATAGTTGTTTTTCAATCGGGACTTCTTTTTCACATCACCACTTTTTGGCATACCATGATCCTACACATACCCTCTTGCATTATACTATATGTTGTCCAGTCTCTCTTGATTCTTTTCTTCTACTTGGATCGCTTTGAGGGAAGTTTGGTGTTCTTTGAGATTTCTCTTTTCAACTTTCTTCTCTTGATAAACTTGGGAATTGGGAAGTCTAGATTTCTTGTGTTTGGATAAATTGGACATAGCTTGAGAAGATTTGGTAATTGGATTTGAATCAAGGCTCTTGGTCATCTGATTTTTGAAGGATCTTTTCTATGAGAAAATTTTGAAAGATTTGATCAAGTTGTGTATCAGTTTGATATTTCCAATGGAAAAGGACAAAACTCAAAAGAGACACTTTGAAAGCAATCCTAACAAAGGACAAGACAACTTTGTGGGATACAAGAAATGAATGACCAGTGAAAAATGATAGTTTTTCCAAAGAGAGTGTATGTTCTAAAAAATATTTTCACTAAGTTCGAACTTTGAAAACACTTCAAAGATAACTACTTAAGAGAAGGTTAGTGTCAAAATTGTTTCCCACAACTTGATACCCCTAAAAGGGATACATAGAGTGAGTGTATTAAGGTGATCTGGGAAACCACATGGATCGGTCCTTGCACAAAGATTTTGATACCTTTGGGATTAGATCAGGTAGCTTTTGATTTATTATGTAGTTGATCCCTGGAGTCCTCCCAATTAGTTTGTACATGCATGACTCAGTTAAGAGCCTAGTTGACTATGCCAAAATAGTAGGGATATTAGCCTACCTTGGGCTACCATCAACACACATAGCCTAAGCTTGAGCAGATGAAGCGAGATTTTTCTCAGCACTTTATTTCTATACCAGTCGGGGAAGTACCGGTTTGAAGTCATTCTCCAAAGAGGAAGTGCTTTTCTCTTTGGACAGGCTTCTCTAAGGGTGAAATAGGTGAACTTGTCCAAGTCCAACTTTTTCTACATTATTTAGCTAACAAGGCTTTTACAAAATTGGAAACTTTTTAACAAACACATCAAGAAGATGTTCTTTCCCAAATTGATTAGTGAGTTTTGGAAATGAAAGCTTGAAGACACATGTGTTTATGAGTTTGATCTATCCATTTCCTTGAAGATGCAAAAATCTTTAAAAGAGATTTTGCAAGTTGGTTCACCTTGGCATTCAAGATTGAGTTGCAGCTTTTAGGAAATTGATTTGAACTTTTGAAATACTTTGTTTTCTAACCTTAAGTCATTCAAGATTTTGTTCTTTTTTTTTTAGAACTGAAATGAAATGTTTCTTTGCAATTTGATTCAATTTATTATCTTCACTCAAGATTTAGTACTCTAAATTTTAGTTTTTAAACCACAAAAATAGGTTCCTAGATTGATTTTATGCATGAAAATTTGTGAAAGCATTCAAGATTTTTTTCTTTCTAGCACTAAAAGACTGAAGTTTGGTTCAAAATTTGCCTTTGATTTCCTTTTGTTCACTCAAGATTGAATGGGATTTAAAACTTAAATGAAATAATTGTTTTTTATTTGGTTCATTCTTTAGAGTCATCCAAGATTTGTTTGATTGATTTCAAGCACTAAAATGAAATACATTGATTTTCTTTTATCCCTTAGGAATTGAAGACTTGGTTGTTGTTCATTTTAAGAACCAAAAAAAGTGTGTAAGATTTGCATTGTTCAATTTTATCCTTTGTTAATTTTAAGCCCAAAATGAAATGATGAGGTGTTGTGAGTTCATACAATGTTTATTTTATGACCTTAGGATTAAGTGTGTTAATTCTATTTTTTTATGATTAATTCACGATCCCGCTTAATCTTTCTTATTTTTTGGACAAAATATGGTAAATTTGTTTTCATATTTGGATAGACCTCTAAACCATCTTTCTGGTGCTTTTTGAATTGTAAAAAATGGAGCTCATATGAAAAAGTTACAAAGATTTTCGTGAAAGTGCCCCTTTATGTTTTTTTCTAGAAAATAAGCCAAGATCCTACAAGAAGAAGAAGAAGAAGAAGAAGTAGTAGACAGAATAGAAGAAGAAGAAGAAGAAGAAGAAGAGGAATTCCAAATGTTCACTCAACCTACAAGATGGGAAAATTAGAAAAGCACTCCAAATATCATCAGAATGTTAGTAAAAACCCCATGAAGTAGGTCCCACTGGGCGTACCAAAATGTCAAGTATGGTTTTGATCTGTATCTCTTCGGAACAGATTTAAACAGGGAAACCATTAGATTAAATTCTATAATTTATATTAGTCCAAAACATAAATATAAAAAACCAAGCCACCTCAGATTGAGCCAAAACAAATGCATCTAAGCACCGTTTGATTTTATCTGATAAGAGGGATGTGGGCTCTCTAAGCACTTGGAGCTTGCCCCTAAGGCTTCAAAGATCCTAATGATGCTAAGAATGATTAAGATAGATTCATTTTAATCCAAATGAAAGTATGATGTTGCTGAAAATGACGTGCAAATGCTATGAAAGAGGTTATAATAATCCATTATGCTATGCTAATGTGAGTTAGAAAAACATAAAAATGAAGTAAGCTAACAAAGTATGCTAAATGCTTAAGCTCTAGAATAAAAATAACATTATACACTACTCAATGTAAAAGATATGAATTGGTCTATTGCTCTAGGAAGAGGAGGGTATTTATAGGATTTGAGGAAAGGCTTGAGTTAGGAAGGAGATTTAGAGTTAGAGGTAAGGTTTGGGGTAGAGTTTGGGGTATAGTTTGGGGCATCGTAAGGTTTAAGCTTGGTCAAAGTTGCTCACACATGTGTGAACAACACTAGGGAAGTGTGCAAGGGGAACAAGAGTGGAAGAGGAGACATGAGCTTCATTAATGACTTGTAAGAGTCATTAATGAGGATGTAAGAAGCATTTATGAGCATGTAAGGCTCATTTATGAGGGGTTTTGACCCAAAGTCAAACTTTGAAGGGTTTAGGATAAAAAGGGTAGGAATCACTTTTTAATTAGGTTTAGCATGAGATTAGGAAATTATAGAAGAGGTTAGGGATTTCTAAACATTTCTAAGTTTTTAGGATTTAAATATATATTTTATTTATTTAAAGGATTTATGGTCAATTTATCAATTAATAATTAATAAATAGGGGAAAATCACTCAAACTTGATTTAAATGATTTGGGGAGAGATTCTTTAATTAAAGATGATTAATTAAAATAGGAGGATTTAATGGCATAAAAATAAACAAATTAATTAAATAATTAATTAATTAATAGCTAAATGATTTTTAGGTGTCTACATCGGGAATTGGTGATCTTATGAAGCTTACATAATACATAACTGATTATTTGTGACTATCCCGAGCTTGAGGCATTGCCAATATTTTCCAGCGTGAACTGTCTGGAGCACCTTAAGATCAAATCATGTGAGAAGCTAATGAATATTATGCTGCCAACATCGGTCCTCCTTAGTTTTTTTTAAAAAGTGTTAAAAAACCACACACTGAATATAGAGAAACCCAAATATGGGCTCTAAGGAATTCAATCCCAGTCAATTAGATTTATAGATCTAAACATATATTAAATTCAATACTGACCACAAATTAGAGTTAGCTAGAGTATTAATGGTGGACGGTGCAATGAATGGCTGCATGTGTTGGGCAGCTAGGTAGCTAGTCGGTTGGAGTTGGCTCTTGTCAGCACCAACAACCAATCTTTATCAATGTAATAAATTTACGCATTCTAACATCCCCCTATAAATTAATTATGTTGATTATTTTAGATATCCCCCCATAATCAAAAAACATGGGTCCTAGTTTGAAGCCTTTTTAGGTACCCATTTACAATTCACTTATCAAATTTTTCACAATGTTTTCCCTAATCATAATCACTTTGGGTTTTCATGGTTTACCCCTAGGTATATGTAGGATCATGGTATGCCAAAAAGTGACGATGTGAAAAAGAAGTCTTGATTGAAAAAACAACTATAACTTTCAAATAGTATAACACTTTTGAAATCTGAAACATCCATCACATTCTATGATTTTCCTAGTACAAGAAGAAATTTTATTTTTTCAATTTGATAAAGTTTTGACTAAGTTAAGGTTGTCAGGCACGAGAGCTTTTATATTCTAGAAAATTGTAGCAGAAAAATCATAATAAATTATTCATTTAGAAATAAAATTATAAAAAAATGTGTCACATCTAGACACGAGTCTACTACTTATATTTATAATCTTGTAAAAAAATATTATCATTTGATTGTGTTTAAGATGGTCAAGCATACACCTACTTCTTATCTTTTTCCCGAAATTTTTATATTATTGATAAATTGGTTGGAAAATAGCTATAACATTCAAATGGTATAACATTTTTGAAATATAAAATGTGTGTCATATTCTATGTTTTTCCTAATACAAGAAAAAAAATATAAAATAAAAAATTTGATGAAGTTTAGACCAAGTTAAGGTGGTCAAACACGAGAGTTTTTATATTCTCAAAAAGTTATAGTAGAAATGTCATAATTAATTATTTACTTGGAAAAAATTACAAAAAAAAATGCATCACATTCAAACATGAGTCTACTACTTATATATAGAATCTTGTAAAAAAGTATTATCTTTTGATTATGTTTAAGGTGGTCAGACATACATCTACTTCTTATCTTTTTCCTGATGCTTTTATTGTATTACATTAAAATTTGAAATTTTTACCATAAAGAATAATTTAATTTTAAAAAAGGGCTATTATCTTAGAAACTAAATTCAATTTTCTACAAATTCTCTTCTTACATATTTTTTAAATAAGATTGATAACTTGTTCAAATTTTAACTTTCCTAACCCTGATTTTCTAAATTTTCATTGCCACTTAAGGGCCTAGTTTGGCATACCATGATCCTGCACATGCCCACCTAACCGATGCAATTTTGAAGTGGTTTCTCAAGCTCACCACAAACTCAACAAAAATCACACATGTGGTTTCCAAAGCACCAAAAACTTTACACTGAAGTGGTTTTGGCTCACCACAAACCTCAACCACAAATGGTTTCAAGATCACCATAAACTTTTCACTCAAGTGGTTTTGGATTACGACAAACCAAGAACACACTGGTTCTAATGACCTCAAATCATCATCATGGAAAAACCATCATCACTCTAGGATTTTCTCCTTCTATACCTGCATCAAAATTGATTATTGAGTCCATATAAAAAGAAATCTATCCATCGAGATACATGGGTACCCAGCTATTGTACTCGTTAGTTCTATAGGAATCCTTTTTAGATACATGGTTCACCAATATGTTAAACCAAAAACCTTAGGGTGTCAGGAACAACTGATAATGAACCCCTTACAATAACTCAGGTGCAATACATTCTTCAACTTCGTGATTGCACATTGTTTGGGAGTGACCTCTTTTCAACAACGATCCAAATTATATCAATGAGATAAAAACTTAACCATTTTGGGGGATATTGATCTAACAATAGTCAATTACACAACCACTCTTGTCATTGAAATAACCTTCACAATTAGATAAACATTCTCTCATCACCAACTTAAACACTTTGCATCCCAAATTAGAACACACATTTCAGATAGCTCTTCATGCCGAGACAACAATCTCTAGCACACCTCTATGAAATAAGCAATGCTAACTCCTATAATTAACTTATAACACTAGATACTCATACAATTCACTCACCTAGTACACAAATAGGCAAGGCCAAAAACTCACAGTCAATATTTGTTACCAAATTCTTCTTGGGTTGCAAGTGCCTATTTATTTACCGATTTCCATCACTTATTACAAAGAGTGCATTAATCTTTTAGCTAACTTGGTCCAACTTCATCCTCATTTATTTGTTTCATTCACTTTCTTTCATGCCAAATTTTTGCGCTTGATTTTCTTAGATTCCGGCTACTTCAAACTTTTCAAGCCGACAACCTCTCTTTAGCGGTTCATTTTGGACATGCCCCTTTAGTGGGTCTAAATTTTGGCAGCTGTAACTTGCACGAGTCTTTTTCAAATTGCTACAACAGATTGAAACCAACAACTAGCCTTACTCCACACTACAAGCACAAAGACAACAAAGAAACTAAGAGACCTTGGTACTCCTCAACCAATGATCTAAGCCTTACGAGTTTGATAACATTATTTCTCCACAATTTCTTTGTACCATTTAAACATTTTGAATGCTTCTAATTTTTCTTTTAAGAATATGAAAATCACCATCCTAGAGAAATCATCAACAAATAAGATAAAATATCTATCTCCATAATAACTTTGAGTTCTCATTGGACCAAACAAGTCAGAATGAATTAAATCTAGAATAGCATTAGATGAGTAATGTTTTCTCTTGAAACTAGATTTTGACATCTTACCCATTTGAAATTGTTTGCACATTACATAGTCAGGTTTAGATATACTCGCTAATCCTCTTACTTTCCTTTTCTTACTGATCTTAACCATGTTGTCAAAATTCACATGACATAACCTTTTGTCCCATAACCAAATATCATCATTTTTGGCCAATAAATAATAAGTTCCATCATTATCCAAATATAATAGGTTACCTCTAGATTGTTCACTAACTTACCAATAAATTTTCCAACCTCATCATAGATTTTCACCTTTTTGTTATCAAATGCAGCTTGATGTCCTATATTATTTAGTTGCATGCTACACTCAACATATTATAATTAAGTCCTTTCACCCAATATGCATTCTCAAATCTGATCTTATTGTTCAGTAGTATAGATCCTTTACCTTTTACTTGACAGGGTGTACATCATTTCACATTTTCACAAATCCTGCATGATAATATTCAAGACATTCAAATTTTTCTTCATCACCGGTCATATGATGTGTGCAACCACTATCAATAATCCAAGTATCATATTTTCTTAATGTAGAAATAAGTTTCTTTTCAACATACCTTTCTTCTTCTTCAAAATCTTCCTTCAATGCTACAAACACCTCTATTTCATCATCAGTTTCAGACTCGGTGTCATCATATTCATCTTCAACTAGGTAGCAATCCTTCTTACCTTTATCTCTCTAGTCACGGTTGTCTATGTTACCTCTCGGGTGGTTTCCTCTCTGATCTCAATAATATCTTCTGTCATTCTTCTTTTCATTGGATCTTTCACTTTTCCTCTCATCATTTTTCTTTTTTGGACATCTTGCAAGAATATGAGTGATCTCTTTATAATTAAAACATACCAAGGGTAATTTAACTCTATATCTTCCTTTGCCTTTTGTATCCTTCTAGCCATTAATGTTTAAAGTTCATCAAGGTCATCTTCTTCAGTTTCATCATCACTTTCATTTCTTATCTTATGTGTGTTGCTTGATCTTCAATATTCAAAGATGATACAAATGTAGATTCTACCTTAGGCAAAATAATGTTGTCATAGTTGTTAAGCTCAGATGCAGTCAATCTACCAATTAGACTATCAAGTGAACACTATTTATAGGATGTTCTCTCATTTCATGAATTGTAGAAACTCTAATAGCATATGCAAACAATAGCGTTCTTAGAGTTTTACTTACCACATTTTCTTCTTCAATAGTTTCACCTGATCCTCGGATAACATTCCCCACTTCTTTGACTTAGTTGTTGTAATGAGTAATGATTTCATCTTCTTTTATTTCCATATCATGAAAATTTTCTCTTAAGTTTTCTACCTTTACCCTGAGCTCATTCACATCACCTCCATGAACTTGTGTAAGCTTGTCCTACATCTGTTTTGCAGTTGTAAATTTCTTCCTATCTTCAAATTCAACATTTGATAAGGAAGAATCAATCTCAATCATTATTGCATTATGTTCTTGTCTTTCTTTCATTTGGTTGATAGTCAAAGGACCAATAGGAGTTATAAAATCATTTTCCAAGTAGTAAGGTGCAAAATCTCCAATCCTTGATAGATACAACTTCATCCTTCTTTGCCATGTTGAGAAATTATCTTTGTTCAGATTTGGTACCTCTCTCTTGTATACATCTTGTGATCTTTAACTTAACTCCAAAATAATTTCTTCAAGTACTCTCTCTTTGATATCAATTGTTAGATAACTGAGAGGGGGGATGAATAAGTTAAGTCCAATTATCCTATAGTCCCAAATACTCTCTAATGTATAATACCAATTCAAGAAATAAATATAAATAGATCGATAAAACTTGTCTATTTCTCTTTTGTTCATTAACTGACTGTCACTAAAATTAACTAGTGTATACCGATCAAACTAGTAAATGTAATGTGTAAACTAACAAAACATCACATGCATACACATTTAATACTTTGATTTTTAACATGGAAACCCCGTTAGGGGAGAAACTACCTGAGATTGACACCCAAAATAATTTCATTCTTCTGAAGTGAGCTTGGTTAAGAGACAACCCTATTAAAGGTTACAAAACACACTGTAAGATGTGACCTTGTTAGAGGATTTATCACTAACAGTTCTCTGTCACCATACATTCACTTGGGTCAACAAGAAAACAATCAACATTCATTGAATGTCATAATGAAATAATAAAGACTGTTAAGTCCCACTTGGTTAAGAGATTTTTTTTGTAGAATTGGTTAGAATGCAACAATAAATTATCTAATTCAATTACAACTTTCTTTGCAGATATTCATATCTATGCTAAGATCAATATACCTTTGACCAATATAATCTCTTCAATATCTTTTCATCCACCAACTCTGTTCTACCTGGTTATCTCTTTTCTGACGCTTGGTGGAATCTACAAAATTGCTCGGTTCTCTCTTCAACCTATTTGAATAGCTACACATGAGCATAATCTTCTCTTCATGCACATACATATTTTGAATCTCTTGTCTCCTTTTATAGACATGACAAACCCTTTTCTTCGGAGCCATAGATTTTGCCTCTTAATCTTCACCATTGATTTTGTCGCTTCAACCTTCCTCAGAACTTGTGTCATTACACATTTTCAATCTTCATCATTTGATCAACCTTGAATTTTGTTAGCCGTAGATCTTCATAACAAACTCTATCTTTATCCTCAAAATTGTCCCAATTTGTCCAACTCATCGTCTTTATTTGGAAATCATATGTTTCTCCTTATTTCTCTTCCTCAGTTAATACTGTGATGTATCGGTAACTTCCTACTTGGTTCATATTGTAGTCGGTATACACTACACTTGCTCGGTGTGTATAGATTCTTCATTAACTGACTACATAAACTTATACATTCTTGATATTCCATTTTTTATAGAATCATGTAATATGTAATCAAATCACTATCATAATGTAATAGACTTATTAATAAGTTACCCAGTGAATACCATATCCATATTCAACTTATACATCTCATCTTCATGTTAATATCTCATTCCTTCAACATTATTTCATTTTTTAGATGTTTGTAACTATCATGATAAATACAGTCAAAACTGGTTGAAATCAATAAAAATATAATACCTTATCTAATGTATCACATATACCATTGTAGCTCAATGATCATCATCACATTATGTTCTCCAAATAGTTAATCAAATATAGTTTAACATATAGAAGCTTCATTTGGTTTGTGTTACACATCTAGTATGAGCAGCTAGTCTATGCTTGGTTGGCTACTAAGTGGTCTATTGTGACAATAGTGGGTAGATAATTAATTTACTCTTCTAACATCCCCCAATAAATTAATTATCAGGTTATCTTGATATCACTCCATAATCTTGAAATGATTGATCTTGGCCTAAAACTTTCTTAAGTACCCATTTACAATCACTTATCAAATTCTATGTTTCACACTACTTCCCCTTATCATAATCACTTTGAATTTTCATGGCTCACCCCTAACCGCTACAAATTTGAAGTATTTTCAAGCTCACCACAAAATCTGCACTCAAGTGGTTTTGGATAACAAAAATCTCGCTTACAAAATGGTTTCAAGATTTCCATAAACTATGCACTCAAGTGGTTTTGACTAACCATGAACCTCTCAACAAGTGGCTTTTAATTATCACCAACCAATAACACACTAGCTATAATCACCACAAACCATCATAATGGAGAAACTATCATCACTTTGGGATATTATTCTTAAATTGTACATGCACCGAAATTAACTATATAAACTGATTATTGATTCCATATAAAAAGAAATCCATCTACCAAGATATATGGGAACCCAACCACTATACACGCTAGTTCTATACTAATCCTTTGTAGATGAACAAATGTTAGTAGAATAAAGCTCTATGCATCACTAATAACATAACTTGTACATACAAGTAAACTCTTGATGATCTTTTAAATCTCCTTTAGTTGCACCAAACAATCTTTAGCATACCCTCTAGAAAACACAAACTCCAAGTAGGAACCTTGATTAACATTTCTTCTATTCTTGATCAAGAAGAAAAAACTTTATTTGTACGAAATATCTATATTTCTAATGTTAAACATACTGAAGCTACCTTTCTCTTTAAATCTTGTGGCTAGAAGTTAGTTCAAGTGTTGCAATCTATCTTCACAAATTTGAGATCCTTGCTGGTAGAGTCAACCTGGCAGCAACCTTCTTCTTCATCTGCACATTGATACTTCATTATCTTCCTTCAACCTTGAGTGGCGCCTTATCTCTCTCTTAGGGATTACTATCTCCAAACACATGGCTTAGTTTTATTTGATAACATACAACACACAAATAATCTCCTTTGTTAACTTGTAATATTTCATTCCACTAGTAATTTCAAATAGCTACTACAAGCTATTTGTTTCAAGTGAAAACTCTCATGCATAGATACAACTCCCACTTCAACACACATACCTCAGATTTCTATAAATCTCTATTTTTCTTTGAAATTTTGTTATTTCTCTATGATCTCACACTTTTAAGGAGGCAACTTGATATACATGAAACTTTGTCCAACCACTACAATTTCAATATAGAAATTGCATCAATAAATGAGATTGTGTGCAAAGGCCAACTCTGTGAAAAGCGTTGTTACTAGAGAAACAAGGAGATTGCAACATTTGAGGAAGACATAGATGAAATTGCATCAATTAGAAATATGCTCAATAAAGTAGAAGTTGTTCACATAAATTACCACTAAAATCACAAAAGTACCACCCAAATCTGTTCCCATAAATTAGATTGCTTGTAGGAGACGAAAATAAGTTGTTAGTTTCTACTCCAAGTAATAGGAGAATCCATAGAATATTGCAGAAAGTTGAGGATCTTGGGTGCTAATTTTATTACTAGTAATAATTGGAGGAAGTTCATATTGTTGTTCAGGTCAAAGAAGGCAATTTGGCCTATGATGTGTCCAAGTTTGGGTTTAGACATGTTGACATTTCATTGTGGGTGTCTATTTGGATAATTTTAAGAATGAAGTATTCTTGTTAGAGTGTTGTGATGTGTTTGTTCGAATCATTCATCTTGAAAGAGTTCCTCGTGGATCTTGATAGTGCACATGCTCAAAGTTTATGGTGATTGTGTAGTTCTTGTTGAGTTATTGTCATTGGACTATTATGAAGAATTTGGAAAGTTTTTGACATTTTAAAATAAATTAGTTGTTTTTCCTATGGTCTATTATCTTGTGAAGCATAGATGTTTTATATGTTAGTATACAAAGCATATATGATTGGTTTGTGAGAACATTATGTGTGCCTATAATTATAAATATTAGTTGGAGTTTGTTGTGATTGTATTAGGTGAAAGTGTTTGGGTTAGACGTGAGACAAATTTTATGTCTAAATGTGAAGGGTATGTTGTTGTCAAAAGTGGTCATGTAAAAGAAGATTATCAAAATGATATCCCTCAAGAATTGATGTTTTAATCTTGCGAAATTGTTGATAGTAATTGGGAGACTATTGAAAAGATGGTAGTCCCAATAATGTGTTGAAAGTTATGAAGATTGAATTACTACATGGTTGTTAATGGGTTATGTATTTTGTGTAATTATTTTAGTGCTAGTTACCTTTGTTGTAAGAGGTGCATCATCAGTTGTACCTGACACCTCAAAGATTTTTGGTTTAACATATTCATGAACCATGTATCAGAAAATGATTCCTATAGAACTAGTGAGCACATCCGTTGGGTACCCATGTATCTAAATAAATGGGTTTCATGTTATATGGGCTCAATAATCATTTTTGATGTAGGTATAAAAGGAGAAAATCTCACAATGGTGATGATTTCTCCATTACTATGGTTTGCGGTGATCCAAAACCACTTGTTAAGAGGTTTGTGGTTAGCCAAAACCACTTGAGTGCAAAGTTTATATGGCGATCTTGAAACCATTTGTGTGAGAGGTTTGTGGTTAGCCAAAACTACTTCATCACAAAGTGTTTGATGAGCTTGAAACCACTTGAAAATTGTATTGGTTAAGGGTAAGCTATAAAACCCAAAGTGAATATGATGAGGGGAAGTCGCATGAAGAATTCGATAAGTGATTGTAAATGGTACCTAACAAGACTTTAGGCTAGGATCCATCGTTTTTAGATTATGAACTGATATTGAAAACAATTAGATAATTAATTTGTGGGGGGGTTTTGGAAATGTAAATTAATTATCACGTGTAGGATGCTTGAGCACAGACACATTGACACCGACCTAGCAACTCGTTCAGCTATCTTTTCACGTTGCACCTACCTACCATTAATGTTGCAACAAACTTTGATATGTGACTTATGTAAGATTTAATATGTAATCAGCTATAAATTGAGTGAATTGATAATGGGTGCGGCTATCCTCTAGATAGAATGCACCATTGATCAAATTTGAAAAATCTGAAAACACAACAGATTTTCCTGAAAACTTCAACATTTGTTATTCGTGATCTGATTGTTTTGAATTGAAAACAATAAAAAAATTTCAAAAAAAAACTCTCCATTTTCGCAAATCTGAAATTTTTTTTTTTATTTATGATACGTTTTATCAGAAACTTAGCCACCGCCATTGATAATAGGAGTTGAGAGCTTATATTTAGGTTTCTCCTCCGTACCATAGTTTTTAACTGTGTACTCTCGGTACTGTTTATTGTATTACACAAGGATATCGATGTAACTAGTCAAATCAACAGCTATTACAAAGCGTACAAGCAATTTGGAAACGACTATTATTTGCGACCCCACCGTTCTACGCGTTTTCTCTTTACTTTTCTGACACAAATTTTCCGAGATTCCACTATGCTCTAATAATCTCGTGACATAATCGAGATATACGCATCAAAAATGAAAAGTCGACCATTTTCTAATTGAATAGAATAATGTTCTACAAGACTTAGAGCTAAGCGGTGAGCACATGATGACAAATATTCCTCGTCGCTGGATATTGAAAGCATAGACAATATTCTTAATCGAATGGAATACTCCACCAAAATTGAGCTAAGCGGAGAGCAAATTATGACAATATTCGTTGCCGAGAGATGTCGAAAGCATAGACAATAATTTTACGATTCCATCATGGACGGCAGAGAGTTTCTTCCTTCTACCTTCTCTCCCTTGTCTTCACCCAATAAAATGTATATAATAACACAAATTATATCTGTAGATTTGGCCTTTATTTTTGTGTCGTTGAGCTATATTAATGATTCCATTCAATTATTGTGATTTTCGCATGAGCACATTAATCTTTCTCGTGGCTAGTTAAATTGAACTTCAGTGATAGATTTATCATGGGGACTTTCAAGTTCTTTTTAATTTTCTGTCTTGAGTTTAAATTAGTTATAATCTATTAGAATATAATGAAAATATAAAAGATAATAAGAATTTAGTTCGAAAATGAATTTGGTATGAAGATAAAGTTTTAACTATGTTCTAATCATATTAGCATCCTATTATTTTAACTATGTTGGTATGAAGATAAATTAGCATCATATTATAATCATGAGTAATCATTAAAAATAAATTCATGTAAATTTTTAAAGAAATGAAAAAAGAACAATACATGCACAATAGTATTATATTTAATGTATAGATGTCACATATTATTAAATGCTCTATATCAAATGATTTATCATTAATCCGTGAAAGGTCTACTATAGTTTTAATTATTTAAGGAGAAATTAACTTTTAATGGCAACACATTGGTTGATTGAATACTCAAAAAAAGTTTGAGAGAAAATAAATTTGCAAAAGTTGCATTAAAGATATTTAGTTCTCAAAACTTATATTTAAGAAACAACTATGTATTTATACACAAAGAATCTTGCAAGTACATAATTGCACATCCAATTACTTAGACAACATAGTAGATAATAACGATATCAAAGCCTAGCATTGATTTGATCCTATGACCACAAGTTCATGATCATTAAAGCATACTGATATATGAATCTCATCTCCTCAAACATATCTATCCTTTTCCAATATCTTGAATAGATTTGTACAGTTCATAAGGAGTTTGGATTTTAATTCAATAAGAATAAATACCTTATGCAAAAGAATACATTATCTCTAAAATATAATCAAGAAAAATATTAAATGTTTAAATACAAATGCCAGTTTTGCATCAAAAGAGTCAAACATTGATGGTAAATGGCTTTAAAATTGAATGACTTGAATCTTGGTTTTTCTCCAACACCCACAAATTCAATAACAATATTGGTGTTGAAAAAAAAAATTACACTTTCATAATTCATTAGAGTTAGAATCACATTACTCACATCAATGTCCCTCCCATCTATAAAATATGTTTGCCACATTGGAAATTTGACATTATTTTGTATGCCTCTCTCATAATTTACTTTTCAAGTTCACTAATGTGTTAAAATTTATTGTTGACATCACATCAAGTCAAGGGTTCCGATTGAGGGCATATGCCTCTAATTAACACTTAAACTCATCCTATTAAATATGTATTGAATCTAAATTTCCTTTCACCTTGTCATGCACAATAATGAATTTATCAATTATTTTAGATTTATATGTTATTATTTCATCCATTCACTATGTGTTAGTAATTGAAAGACACTCACATTTCATCTATAGAAAGGGTGACATATAGATAGTTTCTTCATATGTAGGATAAGCTAAATAAGGCCTATCATCTATTATACTCTCTTGGAGAGGATTTTCTTCTCTAGTGCTTCGCATATTTTTAGAATATTTTTTTCAATAATCTTTATGTTTAATAATAGTAACCTACTTGTAATAAATTCTTTAAAAAATACGATAAAGTTAATACAAATATCAAAAACATATTTAAAAGCACAAGTGCTACAAAATATTATTTTTAGATATTCATAAAAAATTAATATTTTGTGTTCATATATCTACAAAGAAAGGTTGGTTTCTTACAAAAAAAAAATTGGATTTAAAATATTTTATCTAAAAAAATTTGATCAAAACTTTATCTTACAAATAGAGTCTAATTTATACTTTAATAACAAATCTATATTTAATAGTTCAATGATATAATTTTCTACCTAGAATGCTTTATGCCACATAAAAGTCAAATACTTATATTGAAACTGAAACCATTTTCATTGTCCAAAATGTAAAATTTCTAAACCTTCCTTTAATAATGTTGATGAAATGTCACATCCAATAGTAAAAGCACTTGTATGTTATAGTGTGATCCATTATCTTATTTAAGAGAGTTATCAAATAAATCAAGTTCTAATGAAAGAGATATTTATAAATTTTGTTTAGTCATTTTGTTGTTGTTGGAGGTTCAAAACTTCTTCGGCTAAGGGCCAAGGACTGAGGGGTATCCATTTTGTCAAAATTTGTCTGGGGCACGATTCCAACCTCATCCCTTACGATATCAAATCCTTTATACTCAAAAAGACTTGATCTGTGATGGACTCATTCAAAACTATTCAACTTTACAAATATACGAAAAGACATTGACTTCTTTGAACCATTTCATTTTAGCTACCATCTCAGATTTATCTCTACATTCTTTATAATATTTTTTAAGCATTTATTTGTTAATTAATATTATTTATTGGTTCTCTAATTTATTGATTTGGACATATCAAATGGCATCTTCTTCCTAGAACTTAAGACGACAGCGACAATGACTATTGCTTTCTCGGAGACCTTAGATTACGCATTTGATTATATCTTCTTTAAACCAATATCAAGAACAGTCTCCTCCAGTTTTCTAGGCCTTGCCTTCCTTCAACTTAGTATTTTCCTTTTGTTTTCTTTCAAAGTTTCCCGGAAAGGACCAGACACATAATTATGTTTCTTAATTTTTGATGTTTTGTTCATTTGAATACATCAAGAAAGGATTACCTTGCGTCTTCTGTGTACATGTGTCAGCGATGTATAATTTCTTAGTGTTTCCATTTAACTATTATTTTCCTCGATGTTTCCAAAATTTCTTCATCGACTAAATTACCCTCCTGCAATCAAACAGGTAAGTTTTGTATTTCTACGTTATGTAATTCATTCAAATCTTGTTTCACAGTTTTCTCAACATATCCAATTTTATTTTAATATGTTATTGTGATGGGGATTTCCAAACAATAGTAGCATCTACATGCATCTACATGTTTGCATGTCGCTGAACATCTAGTACGGCTTAACTATCTTGTGGAAGACTTTAAATAATTAACTTTAATGGTCTTATGTTGCTGTTCGTTTCCAATAAGTTAATGTTTTATTAAATATTTTCAAAGTGCATAGCTTAATTGTGGGGTCCGATGAAAAGTTAGGTGTCATTAGCATTAGTGAGAGAGAAGTGTGCCACATGTCACAAGGAAGGAAGCTTAAATTTATTTTTTGAGAGGAAGCTCCCAAGAGTTACCTCCACGCGACAAGTGGGGCATAGGTTTCTCTCTCTCTTGTACATGTTTTGTGAATGTATTTTGGTAGGATCATAATCTTTCACACAAGAAGACTTTGAAGGAAAAATTAGAAAGTTGTTAAAAAGTTTTGACATTTATTTTGTATATGTTGACAAATAATATTTGTATTAAATTATTATTTTTTCAATTCTTATGTGAAAGAGTTTATGGAAATGTGTAGATAATAAATTGAATGTGAGTGGTTTTTTAGTAATCACATTCTTTCATATTGTAAACTCTATAAATACAAAGTGTTGTAAAAGAGCTATTTCAAAGGGGTTACACTATTGGATTTTTCTAGGGTGGAATAAAATGTAAATCTCCATGTATATGTTTAGAGCCTGAAGATTATATTTTTACACACCTAAAAGTGTCTTCATGAAATCAACAAAATTGTTCTATTAAGTAAACATTTATTCCTATTTATTTAATTAATTCATTATCCTCTCCATCTGATATTTAAATAAATATTCCTATTTATTTAAACAACCCACTAGCCTTTTCAATCCTAAAAGTTCAATAAATTCTTATTTATTTAAGTAAACCATTTCTAATTTCCTACTTCTCTTATTTATAGAATAAACACCTCTATTGATTTTATAAATTCCTAAATCCTCTTCTTTTCATTTCCACTAATCACCTTTAATTTCACATGGATCAACTCTTGAATTATATCCTTGTGCTACTTGTCAATTGTCTTTTCATTTGACAATTTTGCACCTAACTTGCGTCTAAGTTCAATGCACCTTGAAAAGTCAACATACCTAATCTACCTCTTCAACTCAACCACTCATTCATGTTGCCTCTTAATCCCCTTCACTCCTAGCACAACCTTGTCTAATCTTTAATCTTAACCATTCATTTATTGCCCCTTAATCTCAAGGATTGGTTTTCATGAGGTTTCTATAAAAAATATATTCTCCTTAAAACCCATTCTTAATTGTGGATATTAAGAAGGTTCATGTCATCATAACCTATTTTCTTTAAATAAGACCTATTTTGACACTTTTAAAGGCCAAATTCAAGCTCTAAATAATTTGTTTTTGTCACACACACACACAACTTCAAGATGCATGGTTGACACACCTTTCATAGCATCCTTTTTATTCTCAACAAAAACTTTGGTTGCTTAAAATTTAAATTAGAAAATTATATTACAATTTTGGGCAACTTATTAGCAGAAGTGAGTTTAAGAATTTACAACTAAATTTAATTTTGGTTAAACATATAGTTTAGCTAGATTTATTCTAGCTAAGTTAGATATGGACCAAAATTTTACATTTGGAAGTGCTCATTAAATACATATTATTCAAGAAAAAATCTTCAACAAACATGATATTTTAACAACTCTTATTCTTATAAATGACATTACTCACTCTCTCTCTCTCTCTCACACACACACACACACACACACACACACACACACTCATTTTAAAAAATTATAATTATTTTCATATTTCATATTTCATATGTATTTATGCATGCAAATTTTAAGATATTCTGAAAATATATCTTTATCAAAATAGAAAAAATAACTATGAACTAAACTCTCAAGTTATAAATACACATGAATAAATTGAAAGTTTTTTTTGTTTGTTACATATAAAGAATGAAGTCTCATTTAAATTGATTTTTAGCTAAATTACTATGTGTGTGTGTGTGTGTGTGTGTCTATATATATATATATACTTTATAAAGATTAAAAGTTTAAAATATACTAAAATATATGCATATTATTAGTTTCATTATTTTAAAATTTGAAACACATATATCATTTTTTAAGAGTTCTAGCTCAAAAGTTGGATCATTGTTAGTTGTTTATTTTAGAAAATTATAACATAGCTTTGTGTTTTTACTCTTAAGATCTATTAGTATCTTTCTTAATCATATATATTTATACTAGAATAAATTGTGAGCTTGTTGTAGCACTTTGATTTTCAAATCATCATTTATGAAAACATAGAGCCATCTAATGTTTATTTTGTACAAATCAATGCCACACTAAGTCAAAAATCCCATTCATAATATGAGTTCTTATATCTTTTCAACTTCCATAAACATAGTGCACGAAGTGAAATAGAGCAATTTTTTTGAAATCAATAACAATAAAGGCAATACAAACATTACTAAATATTCTCTTTACAACCTCCTTGGATGTTCAACATTTCAATTCAAGAAGGAAAAATTCTACAAATTGTCGAGCATCAACCATGTTATTGCCACAAAGACATGATCCTTTCAGTGAGTTTTTAAATTATTGAACCTTTGAACTCGTTCAATCATTTGAGTTTGTATTGAACCTGTGAACCATTTCAACCCATTAAACCCGTGAACTATTTGAACCCTTCAAACCTTTCAAACCAAAACCTTTGGTTCGATGGTTTGACATGGATTCTAAAGTCCATCACTTTTCTATGGAATTGCTATGGGAAATCTTATAACTTTTAGTTGGAGTTTAATCACAAAAATTGGCCATATCAAGAAAAAAGAGGTAACGACTATGTCTACAAAATGGTTTTACACCATATTTCATAGGATTTTGAAATTAATTTCTTTCATGATCTTTCAGGAAGGAGTACATGAAGGTTCTTAAGATTTTAAAAATGGGTTGGTCATGCATGGGGCTCTGTATGGGGACATGGGCTAAAATGACATGGAGAATATAAGATATCTTTAGTAGAGACCAATGGCAAGCTCCATTAGTTTAAAGAGTCTAGGAAATTATAGAGAATATGGAGCTACTTGTAGAGGGTAGAGAACAATAGGGAAAATCCATAGAAATAACAAGACAAAATAAGTTGCAACTAATTAACAACAATAATTTTATTTACAAAAGATAGGGAAAACATCGCATACCTTTGAGAATGCACCAGGCTTCTGACACAAATCCATTAACAGGATGGGAGGAAAAAAGACCCTTTGTGGAATAGAGGATGGTGGCGATATGATGTGACTAAAAACTAATGCCATCTAGAGATTGCATCATTGCTACATTTCAGATTGATAGCATGAATTTTTTTCTATAAACACATTCATGTACTAGCCACTCTTCATCATATATTTATGGATCAGAATCTTCATTATGTATGCACCCTAAAATGGTCACCTAGACTTTGGGCCCCCATTCAGCAATTTATCAAATCCCTAAATCAATATTTTTAAAAATCAACATTTTCAATTATATCAATTTCATTGATCAAATCCTAGTTTTATCATTTATTTGATTATTTTCTATAGGTTAACCATTTTATCCTTAGTATTTATTTAATTAAAATGAATTTCCTCCCCATTTATTAAATAAAAAGCCCCCACTTTTCCTCTTATTTTAAGTTACACAAATAAAGCATTATTCTTATTTTATAAATAAAAGAAAAAAAACTTTTTGTCTCACATGGACACAAAAGTCAACTCTTATTTTCTCATTGGAGGATATTTGTGCACATGGATTGCTCCTCTTTCAAGCCCCATCCTTGATAAAATCTTTTGCCTCTTAATCTCCATCGTCCATTGTTTCATTCTCTATAAAAGAAGAGCTCTCTTCTCATTTTAAATATAGAACTTTTATGCTGATCTTATGCTACAGGATTTCTTGGAGACTTGTGGAGCTTTTGGAGATCTTATTGTATTTAGCCTTCATTTTTGCATTCTTAGCTTAGATTCATGTTTATGCTTTCATGGCATCTAGCTTAGTTTCCTTTCATGCTTTAGATTAGCTCACATAGATTAATTAGCAAGGCTTGTAATACTTTCATTTCCTTTCATAGCTTAGCTCACATCTTCATTCTTTGCATAGCTTGAATTGCATTTTCATTTGATTCTTGAGGATATTGGCATTCTTTCCCTTGTTTCCATTGAATCTCCCATTGTGTTGTTTACTAGCAAGGTTACATGCTTCAATAGCTCTAGCTGAGAGCAATATTCAAACAATCTTGTGACTCCATGCTTAGGGAGCTCTAGGTCGCTTTCTCAAAGTTTCCCATCCATAGATTCTCTTGGAAGTAATGACTTAGAGAAGTGCACTATTTGAGTGCGTACATTTTTGGCACCCAACGTGGGGCATAACAACTCTATTTTGTCCTTCTTTTCATGCATTTCCACACATTTTTCATCAATTTTTGCTTGCCGTGTCATCAAATTTTTGCTCTTTGGCTTTTTCTTACAGAGTATTGTATGATAGTTTTCTAGTATCATGTGATAGTTTATTATATACCAGTATAATATTTTACAAGTTAAAATATCACACACTTTGGAGGATTGTATGGCACTCTTGTTCTATATTTTGTTGCACATAGGTAGCAGGAATTATCACACGGAGATAAAGTATCGCACCAATATAGGACAAAGTATCGTACGACTGTTCCTTTGACAAAAATATCACCCAGGCTTGGTAGTGAGCAATTTTTGTCATTTCTTTGCAAGTTTTACTTGGTTTGATTCAGATTTTGGATTTGTTGTACTAGGACAGGGGTCTATTTACAGATTTCATTTGGTTTTTTATGTGCTAACCCTTGTAGGGATAATAAATTGTGCTTGTAGGTGCTCCTATTGCTTGAAAATATTTGCTTAAAAGAACGCATGTCAAAGCTTCAGATGCACAAGGGCTACTAATGATTTTTGCAGGGAAAACCAATCAAGTGCTTGTTTAATTACTTTTTTTTTAATTGTGGCATATACTAGTTGCTTCATTTCATAGGCACTTAATATCTTGTTGTAGGAGCCTTTTGGTGGTAGGAGAAGTATGCTCTTCACCCTTTTGGTGAACCAGAAAATCTTGACCCATCTTTAGATTTTTAAAACAAGAGGGTAATTGAACCTTTGCTTGGTGTGTTTGGGAGAAATTTTTGAGCTAGGAGATTATGCTCTTCACCCTTGAGGTGAACCAGAAATCCTGACACTCAAAGGTTGATCCACTCTTTGTTTAGTATAGAATCCTTTAGCAAGCCTACTCTTGAGCAATCAAGAGGAACAACCCAAGTGGGGACAAGCTTTTTGCTAGCTATTCTGACCCATTATAAACTCAAGGCTATTAAGGACATAAAACCTTGGTAGACGTAGTACTTATCTTCAGTTGATGTGAGTACTTTTGGGATTGTAACCATGAGAAAAATGTTGAGCAAGAAGGCTTAAGGTACTCTTGTGGCTGCAAGGTCCGTTACTTGCTGCAAGGTAAGGAGTTCCTTTGGGGAGCAAGAGGGGTATTACGAATGGAAGCCCTTATTAAGAACCATAGATAGAAGCCACCCTAGTTTTCCACTTAACTTCTTGGTGCAAGGATTGATCCTAGTGGACTAACCCAGATCGCCCCAAGATTACTCACCATCTATGTTCCTTTCGTTGTGTCATTGGCACTTCCACAAAAAAGCCAATAACTATTGTGGGCAACCACTTTGTGTGAGGCAATGGGACATCAAGTGCAGGCCAAGTTGTTAAGTATTGAGCCTTTGTCTTTTTAGGCTAGTAAGTGCTTGTAGTGTTCTCGTTGTGATCTACCTATGTAAACGTTCTCTAACATTCAAACATCACATTAGCATTCATTGGATTTTATTGCTTTGATATCACAATTGCTTGTCTTGGAAAGGTTGCTTTTGCCCTTGTGCAAGTGTTTTATGACATGTTTGATCACCTACTGTTTGCAAACCTGTCTATTTACTACTGTCGTTGTGCTTGAGATCAAAAAATGCAACCTCTAGATTGAAATTTTGACCAAACTACCCTTAAAACTGAGATTTTATAACACTCACTAGTCAAATATCATACGACACTGAAGTTTCATCACACACTTTCTTGAACTTTATCATGCGATACTTCATCCCTGTAAAACTATCGCATTGCCTGCCTGGAAAGTATCACACTGCTTGCCTAGAGAGTATCACACTGCTTAGCACAAAATATCGCCTACTTAGAAATTATTATACTGTTTGCCTAGAAACTGTCGCATAGAGTCTTTTTACTACTTATCTAATTTTTGCAATTTTTAGCCTTTTCCTAGTCGACTGGATTTCAATAGGCAACTTACTCTACTGCTGGAAACTTGTTTGTACCTTGGGTTCCTATATTTAGATCCCTTGAAGTAGTATTCTTTGATTGTTTGAAGTAGTCTTGCTTGGCATCGATAAGTTAGGAATTATCCTTGTTGAAAAAGTACACATTTAGATTCTTTAGTAACACACTTGGAGAGTTTCAGTACTCTTTTGTCCAAATCACTTCCATCAAAATTCAATTTTAATTTTAAATATATTTGGGTAAGTCCATCCTCCTGGTCCATATGTGTTTGGATACTTATCCTTTCATTATACACCTCCATGGTAGTGTTGGTTTACACCTCTGACAATGTTTCTATCTTACCATCTCGTTTTGACAATTGAACACTTCTACTATCCTAGTTTGGTACTAACATTTCGTAAGGTCATCTTATCACCAAGGGTATTTTTCTTTCATGTTGGTTACGACAAGGTACCAAGTTAGTTAAGTAAAATGACCTCACGTTATCTTTGATCAGTTACCCTTAATCTAAACTTGTCAAAAGTGAAAGGGAAAGGAGCCTATTTTTTATCAATCCCCTAGGAGTGAGTATGAGGTTTGGTTTGACCCAAAGAGAAATCCTAGCAAGTTGAGTACCTCTTTAGCACATTCTCTATCAAATATGGACATGAGTTACACCATGACTAGAAAGGAGAGAGAAGGAATAAATCAAAATCTTGAAGACATTTTCCAAAGACATAGGGATAACATGCTACTTGGTGATGACGATCAACTAGAATCGCCCCCTATCAACTCAAGATATTTAGATGCCCATCAAAGAGCTAAAAGACATTATAGACGAGCTCACCAAGATGAACGGTCACAACATGAAGACCAGAACAATGAATCTTGTGATGCTCATGTGAATGCCGCATTTACTAATGAATTGTTCAAACATTCAAAGCCCAACTCTCCGCTCAAAACAACCTCAATGTATGCAAATGAAATACTCTAAAGGATTGAGCACAAAAAGAAAGATTTTTTGGATGAACAGGCCGCTAAAAATGAAAGGTTTAGACACCTAGAGGCAGAACAACAAGCCTTGTTAGAATTGAAAAGAAAGGCATTCCAAGAGGAACAAAATAGGCTTTTCGCCCAGCAACTTGATGACCAAATCAACAATAGGGTTATCAACAGTGGAAATGACTCTCCACCATCTACTCCCTCAAGAACCCTAAGAAGTAGAAGATGGTCAAGGACCCCTTCAAGATCTCCTAGTCCTAGAGGAAGGAGGATTTCACAACATAGGAGAAACACACCTCCTAGGAACTTGAGACAACCCTTCCAATGAGCTTATCATGGCTCTCAACATGGAGGAAGTAGTGCAAATTTTGATGATCAAGATTTTATGAGAATGCAACAAGAGCCATTATTCCAACAATATGTAGAGAAATATCTTGATCAAAACAAGGATAGGTTCCTAGAGAGCTTGACTGACAAAGGTGCCAGAGTCCCTTATGATTTTGATGTGGATACAAGAATCAGGAAACAAGGACCTTCTCAAGAAGAGGAGATCAAACAACTCAAATTTATGGTGGAAAAGGTTTTGGCACCTAAAAGTTCCTTTTCACTTGATTCTATTTGTCCCAATCCTTTCGACAAGAGTGTCATCATGAAGGATTTTCATAGAAAAATGGAAATCCCCCAATATGACAAGTATGACAGAAATGGTGACCCACATGACCATGTGTGTCAGTTCTACATCATGAGTTTTGAATTTCACCAAGATTACTCTTATCTTATGAGATTATTTCCAAGGAGCCTCAAGGGCCAAGCCATGGAGTGGTTTACCAACATAACCCTTCCTGTCAAAACTTTCAAAGAACTTGTCCACAAATTTGTTCAACAGTTTACATATAACTTGTCAATATCAGTCACTATGTTAGACTTGTGCAATTTGAAATGGAACTAAGGGGAATCCTTTGTTACCTTCTTACAAAGATGGAGATGATCATGCTCTCACTATTCTAGGACTATTCCTGAGCATGAAAGGATTGATATTATTGTTAGCAATTTAGTGCCTGAAATGTGGTATGAGGTTCAAAAGATGGTCTTTGATTCCTTCAACACTATGGTCGAAACTACATGTCAAATTGAGGATGTTTTAAAAGAACAAGGAATTTTGACCAACAACAACAAGAACAACAATAATGGTCAAAACAACAACAATGCTAAGGACAAAGGTAAACACTCGCACTGGAACAAGAACAAGCAAGTAGTCAACGATGGAGCTATGGACTCTTCCCAACCCAAGGATCAAGGAGTCCTCCATTTGTCTAGTGCAGTCCAAGCTATGAAGCTTAACACATCCTCAAACCAACAAGAGCATAAACTAAAGTATCAAGATAAACCTAAAAAGGAGAAGTAACAATTTTCTAAACTAGTTGATTCCTATGAGGATGTTTTCAAGATGCTTGTTGCCAATAACCTTGCACAACCACAAGATCCAGCAAATTTCTACATACCTGATGTTAAGCCACATTGGTGGAATGAAAAGGCTTTCAAAAAATTCCACAATGCCATTGGACATGACATTGAACATTGCTAGAGACTTAAGCACCTTATTCAGGATCTTATTGAGAATGCTAAACTTTAGATTGATGGGTTGAATACCAATGTAGACCATAAGGCATTCAAGGAGCCTTTTCCCAAATATGAAAAGGGGGGAACCTCTAAATCCAAGAATGGCGAGGCTGAAATCAACCATGCCTATGTAGGTACAGAAAATGTGATCAATATGCTTGAGGTTATTGAGGAAAGTGTCAACATGATGAGAGACAAAGATCCTTATGGTTATGATGTGGATTCCCCTCCTATATTTGATAAGGAACCCGTGATTGTGCTTAGAGGTCCTCACTCTCAACGGTCATCCAAAGCCCTTAACACTATTAGAAGAAGTCAAAACCAAGGTCCTGTGGTTATTAGAGGTCCTAGTTCCAACCAATCCAACAAACCTAAGTAGGTGGCATCCAAGAATGTCACCACCAAATCAGCAGTCAATCTTGACATGAGCTATAATCGTGTTGACCAGTTACAAAGAACACCAACTCAAATCTCAATCTTTGAACTATTGGAATTGTCTCCAAGACATAAGCGTATCCTTGAGGATACTTTGCATACAGAAAATGTTCCTAACAACATAGATGTTGACCAATTCCAAGACATGGTTAACCACATTACCAGACCCATTACCTGACATTCTCAGAAGGAGATGACAAAGCTTTGAGCCATTCGCATAATATTGCCCTCCACATTGAAGTCATGATTCACAAGACCCGTGTCAGGCGTGTGTTGATTGATGAGGGTGCTAGGCTCAACATTTGTTCCTTGAGTCTGCTGAAGATACTAGGTTATTCTGAGCAAGTTATTGATACCCAAAAGAGAATTACCATTAAAGCCTATAATGAGGCTGAAAGAAGTTCTAAGGGGTTAGCAGTCCTTCCTATCAGAATTGGTCCTATTGAAAAAGACATTTTGTTCCAAATTGTTGATGCTAGTCCTTTAGCATATAATATCCTACTTGGTAGACCATGGATCCATGACATGCAAGCAGTACCATCCACCTACCACCAATGTGTCAAGTTCCTCTATAATGGAGTAGAAGTCTATATACCCAGGATAGCACATTATCTGTGAATGCAATTTCAACAGGGACTCATGTTCCTCTCAATAGGGAAGCAGAAAATTTTGATGTAGCTCTAGAATAGTGCAAAGACAAGTTCAAGTCCGTAGACCTTGGTATGGGGGGGTATTAAATTGAATCCTTTACAAAACTACTAGTCTCGCCTAGGTCCAATCAAAAACCTTCACAAGAGATGCATCCTTCATCCTTAGCTATGACTCTATTTGATATATTTGTAGAGTCCTCAGTACCCAACTAGGATGAAAAAGAGGAGGTAGCTATTAGATATTGGATTTACAATGAGGAAAAATACAAGCATAATAAAATTTTTTCCCCGTCTCCTAAGACTAATGGGAGAGGATACACTTTGGTCAAGAAAATGGGTTATCCAAGACATGGTCCTCTTAGTCATAGACTAGATGCTAAAGATGAACTACTCGATCATGCTCTTTTTGGATGCAAGTCTAAAACAATGGTTGGCTTAGGTTTTGAATGTCAGAACCAAAAAACTACTTCTATCCTCATTGTGACGGTTAGTGATGATGAGTCAACCTACATGCACAATTTACAAAATCAACAAGATAGGTGTGAAGACCCGTTCCCTTTCACCAATCTCCATTTGGGAGATTCATATACTTTAGTTGTCAATCCAATAGTTTCAGACTTAGAGAAAGAAGAATCCACTGTTGAAGACCATGTTGAAGATCCTAATCAAGAAACTCAATACACAAATGGCATTCAAGAAGGTGTTACCCTTGGTGACATTAATGCTTCTACCTCAAGGCCTCAAAAAAATGCTTGGTGTAAACATCCCAGTCGGGATTCAGATACAGACTCACATGAGTATGAGTGGGAATCTCTCTCTGATGCTTCTACAGTTGACTTAGACATTGATATTATTCATTCATATGGTTCCCAACCTGATGTAGCTAACAAGTCTAGTGTAGGACTAGAAGATTTGAATCTGCGAGTTGCTTTAGTGGATGATGCTTCATTTGGTAGGATAAATCCTAATTTAGGTACCTTAGGGGCATACTTGATAGACCCTAACTCTGCAATCACTAGAGATGATACATTTCACATCCATAACATTGAACCCATCATTGACTTACCCCTTGCCAATCCTCACCTAATTGATTGGTCTTAGTGCTATCAAGAGCCTCAGCTCCTAACTCTCTAAAATGACTATGAGATAGCATGTTACCTAAATGCTCTTGAACCTATAGTCTCTTCCACCAATGAACCAACTATAAGCATGACAAAACTAGATATCAAGTACCTCAGTCACAAAATGAAAAGAAAATTAAAAAAAATAAGAGTTCTGAAGGCAAAAACCACTATGTGGCGGTGTCAGAACCTAAAAAAGTAAAAATAAATGATGTATCTGAGGGTGAAAACCTCTTCGAGGCACCTAAGGATGGGGTACTTGATCATCTCCCAAGTTATTTTCAAGAAAAATCCTTGGTGCTTGTTGAGCCTACACAACCAGTTAATTTGAATATAGAGGAGGTTCTACAAATAGTGAATTTGGCTCAATCTCTATCAACGCCAGAAAAAAGAGGCATATACCAAAATTTATACAGAGAAAGAAAATTAATTTTTCTTGGACCTACTCAGACATGCCATGGTTGGACACTAGTCTCATTATGCATCACTTGTCCATAGCTCTGGGTATCAAACTAGTAAAACAAAAATTGAGGAAAATGCATGCTCACATAGATCTTCTTGTCAAAGCTGAATTAGAAAAACTCCTCAGTGTAGGGTTTATTAGAGCTATTGATAATGTCAAATGGATATCTAATATTGTACCATTTTCAAAACATGACAAGTCCATTTGCATCTGCACAGACTTTTGAGATCTTAATAAGGCATGCCCAAAGGATGATTTTTCACTTCCAAACATAGACATGATAGTGGATATGACCATGGGATATGATATCTATTCCTTAATGGATAGTTTTTTCGAGTATAAAAGTAGCTCCTGAAGACCAAGAAAAGATCACATTCACTTGCACATGGGGAACCTATTGTTGGAATGTCATGCCATTTGACTTAAAGAATGCAAGAGCTACTTACCAAAGAGCTATAACTACTATCTTCCATGACATGATGCATAAGAATATGGAAGACTATGTGGATGACACCTTGACAAAATCTAAAAAATGAGATACACACCTAGGAGATCTAGAAGTCATTTTAGATCGTATGGGATAGTTTCAACTGAGATTAAGTCCCAAAAAGTGTGCATTTGGAGTCACTTCTAGAAAGCTTCTAGGGTTTATCATTTTAGCCAAAGGAATAGAGGTGGACCCAAAAAAAGTACAAGCAATCTTGGATATGCCACCTCCCAAAAACATCAGTCAAATGAGGAGTCTTCAAGGACATCTTCAATCAATTAGGAGGTTCATTTCACAACTGGTTGATAGAGCTCAACCCTTTAATAAGACATTGCACAAAGGGGTTAAATGTGTCTGGAATGAGGATTGTTAGCAAAGCATGGACCAAATCAAATAGTAATTAGACAATCCTCCAATCTCAATGCCTCCTATCCCAGGAAAACCAATCATATTGTATGTCTCAACAACAAAATCTTCCTTGGGGGCATTATTAGCTCAACTTGATGATACTAGAAAATAAAGAGCTATATATTACATCAGTTTTACTCTTGTGTCATATGAGGTCAACTACACTAGCATTGAAAAATATTTCCTAGTGGTGGTGTTTGCTTCCCAAAAGTTGCGACATTACATGCTTGAGTATGCAATACACCTCATTGCAAAGATTGATCCTCTCAAATATTTGCTTGGTAAGGCTACTCTCACAGGTAGACTTGCTAAGTGGATGATGGTCCTATGAGAGTTTGATATATAGTATGTTGAGCGTAAGGCCATAAAAGGACAAGCCATTACAGACCAATTAGCTAATTTTTCCAATTTGAGACAAGGCACCAATTCAAGTTGAATTTTGAGATGAACGCATAGTGTATATGACTACAAGAACATGGAAGATGTTCTTTGATGGATCTTTCATGAAAAATGGATCAAGAGCATGAGTGTTATTTGTTTCTCCTCATGGGTACACAATCCCTAAGTCCTATAAACTATTATTCCCATGCACAAATAACATTGTTGAATATGAGGGCTTAACAAATGGACTAAAAATGGCTATATAATGGAGAATCACAGAGCTATATATTTATGGGGATTCACAATTAATAATCAACCAAATTAATGAAGAATACCAAACAAAAGATGAAAAAGTGGTACCCTACAAGAAAATGGTTGATTCATTGCGACGATATTTCACTTTTGTTACATTTCAACAAATCCCTAGAATAAAGAATAAAGTAACTGATGCTATGGCTACATTGGCTTCACTCCTTCAGCTAGAACAACATGAGTCCAGATTCAAATTCTTGGTGGAAGAGCTACGCTATCCTATCTATGACTCCCCAAAAAGCCAAGTTGTTTGTACCCTTGTTGGTCACGAGTCATCCCGCTATGGTGCCATTTACTTATACCTTAGTGATGGCATTATGCCTGAAACCTTCAATCATTGTGAACAATGAAACTTAACCCAAAATACCTCTTGCCACACCCTTATCTATGGTGATCTGTATAGGAGGAATTTAGATGGGACACTTCTTAGGTGCTTGGAAAAGGATGAATCTGACTGAGCATTAGCTGACATTCACAAGGGCATTTGTGGAGGATATTCTAAAGGTCTTGCCATGGCCCAAAGGTTGCTTAAGGTAGAGTACTATTGGCCTACCATGCAGACAGATGCAATAGCTTTTGCTAAATCCTATGAAAAGTGTCAGAAACATGGTAACTTGATACATGCTCTAGGAAAAGAGCTTATTCGTTCTATTTCTCATTGGCCATTTCAATGCTAGGGCTTTGACCTTGTTGGGTAGATTAATCCCAACTCATCAGGTGGACATAAATTCATTATTATTGCTATTGATTACTTTACCAACTGGGTAGAAGTTGTCCCACTTTCTGTTGCCTCGGGCAAGACAATTTCTTCTTTTATTTTGAACCATATCATTTGTCGGTATGGAGTGCCTTCTGAGATCATCATTGATAGTGGAGGTTAGTTTAAAAACAAGGACCTTAAACATCTTTGTAAGAAATTCAAGATAAAACAACATTGGTCCTCCATTTACTTCCCACAAGGAAATGGACAAGTAGAGGCTTCAAATAAGACCATTCTTAAGATTCTCCATAGAATAGTTCACAAGAATGGTAGAGATTGGCATCTACAGATAAATCTATCCTTATGGGCTTATAGAATGAGTATTCATTCTCCAATAGGGGCTACTCCTTTTTCCCTTACCTATGGTGCTTAAGCAGTGTTACTTTTAGAGGTGGAAATTACTTCACTTAGAGTTTCCATCAAAGGTCTAGTTACAGATGAAGACTACTATGCCATGAGACTACAAGAACTAGAACATCTAGATGAAAAGCATAAAACATCATTTGATCACATGAGAGTCTACAAAAAGTGTATGTCTAAAGCATTCAACAAGAAGGTTTGCCCTAGATAATTTCAAGTAGGAGATCTTGTCTTACAAGAAAATCCTAAGAACCAACAACATAGAGAGAAAAAGGGAAAAGTTGAACCTAATTAGCTTGGACCATACATCATTACTACTGCTTTTGGGATAGGTGCTTATTTACTATCTAATCCAGAGGGAGAATAGCTCCCTAAGCCAATGAATGTCTTGCACCTCAAGAAGTTCTATCCATGATGCCTATTTTTTCTGGGGGCATCCTTTGTACATATTTATTGATCCTAAAAAAATCCAAAAAAGCATAAAAAGTCCTAAAAAAATACAAAAGAATAAAAAATCACAAAATTCAAAAAAATAGAAAAAGTGCCTTGATGAAAACTTGGAAATAGGCACCTTGGTAGCGAAAATACCAAAAAAAAATTAAAAATTAAAAAAAATTCTTTCAAGTGGTGAAAACTTGGAAACAGGCGCTACGTGAGGCCTTTGCACCCTTGTTTCATAGCATGCATCCTCGACACTTAGCCTTTCTCCATCATGTTATTGACCTTGTTACCTTGGTTTGGAATTGGTTTTTGTCTTTTTCTAAGGGGCAAAACTGTATTAGCTTTCATCTCTAGGATGTGTTTGTCTTTAGGACACTTTGCAAATGGTGTTTTTCAACACCACCCCAATAGTGTTTTCTCAACACTACCCCAACATCAAGTGTTTCTCAACACTTATCAGATATCCTACCCACAGTCTAGCATGATATGGTATTTTACACTGACAAATGTGATACTTAAAGTTTGATTGTTTGACCTACACACATGCACTTAAACACTTTACTTGCTGAGACTTGTCTGACTTTATTTCTTTGTGTGCTGTCTATGATGATTTCTTTGATTAGTGTTTTCTCCCTAATAGTTTTCAATGATGTTGAGCTAGAAGACTGAGAGCATGAGGACATGTTTTATTGCTTTTTCTATTTGTGGGTATATTTTGTTGATCTTGGTTGTCATAAGCATTTATGCTTGTTCCACTTGACTCTAGGATCTACAAGGTATTATCCTTGACTATTTTCTCAAGTGCATACTTCTATTCATCTTGACTTCCCTTGTATCTCGATGCGAGTATAATCTTGCCATATTAAACTTAGGCAATCTCACTGCACTAGTCATCTTGACCTATATGTCTTTGATGCCTAGGTGGGATTTCCACATATCTATCTGATATAGATCATAGTCAGATCCACATAGTCATACTAGTGTGTATTGTATGATCTTGTGATGCTACCAATAATGCTTGATGATGAATATTAGAGTCTAAAAGCTTTGTGACCTTGCAAGTAAACCACTTTTCATAAGTAGCTTCCATTTTTAAGTTCATGTTAGATTAGTTCTGCATCTTGCATATGGATAGAGCTCTCCTTTTATCTTTCATGGACTTGTCGATCAACTATGCTCACCTTTCCTCTTCTCAATCATGTCTTTCGCTCCTCATCTATCACATCACATCTTTTTCCTGTCATTACAAGGGGTTAATCTTATCATCATATCTATATCCTAAAGAGATCATTTTAAAAAACATGAGTCTATATCATCAACATGAGAATTACACATACATCTATGAGAGAGATTATACATGAGCATATATATCATACATTTTGAGCAAATATGACAAGACAATATAAACACTGAAACATCCATCACAAGTGGGACAAGTACACAAGATCTCTCATAAATCTAGTAATCTCATATGTATAAAATGTCATGATACAAATACAATGTGGGATCTAAAACTGTATGATGTCCCAAGATGTGTCTCTACACATCTACCCTAAGCCTAGACCTAGGACTCACTGGCACCATCATGTGGAGCTGGTGGTAGAGGAGGTGGTGCTACCGCTATGTCTGGTACCATATCAATTCTCCCAGCTATCACAGAGAAGGGGGATGCTCTATGTCCCTTTGGTACAGCCTATATGTAGAGACCATGATAATATGCAGCTCATGCTGCTTCTCTCCATGTCTCTATAGTGGCAATCTGTATGGATCTCTCTCCCTGATCTATCTCAGCTCATAGATCAGTCAGCTACTAGTCTTTGATGGCTATAGTGATCCGTAGCTGCTACATCTCTACCTCTAGGGCCTATATCCTTGCTCTTAGATCCTCTCCTCCTGTAGGTTGATCCTTCCCTACATCCACCTGGCAATGAGTTGGCCTCACCATGTCATCCCTCTCATCTGAAGAACCCTATCCCCATGACCATTTTCAACCACTGATCTAGAGCTCTATCCTCTATCCCCTCTCCCTCCACCTCTGCCATCTCCTTCATCTCCTCCATCCCCATCATCTCCCTCATCCCCCTATTTTTCTAGTTGTGCATCAAGTATAGTGAATATTAGGAATGGGAACCTCCACCACTCTACCCTGTATGCCGCATCGGCCCTTGCATCTGCCATGTCTGGGAGGTAGTCCCATGGCTCCCTATGTATTTTTTTTGTGTCATGTACTACCTACTAGTAGTCTAGCATCAACAACCACCCCTATCTCTCCTCATCCCAGACCCAAGCATAAGTGGTGGTCTTAGTGGGCACTCTCTATTGTTGCCCGAACTATCTCCAAACCTAGGTGATCACAAAATGCTCTACTATATTAAAGTGTCAACCTACCAATGGCCAGCTACATAACATATAATCTAACTCCTCCCGATCACCCCACTACTCACATGACCTATATGGTCTCCACTAGAATGAGGTGAGCTCATCCAGTACCCTATGGTAGTATGTCACATCCCCACTACATGGATGAGAGATTAATAATGTGTATCTATATATATAGGGGCATCTCCACTCCCTTAGCTACACTCATGGACACACAACAATGATGTGCTCCCACACCCAAACCTGTACTAGAATAGCACCTCATACCCATGTCCTGCTCTCTCAGTAGACTATCTCATGGAGATCGTGGTACATATCTACAAGGATGGCTAGCCCCCATGCCATTCATTGTTGGTGTGCCACCAAGTCTGCTACTAACCTCCCCCAGCCCAAAGGGAACCCTCTCTGGCTCCTGTCAGTCATAAGAGCTTGTGCAACTATCTAACATACAATGCATGGAACTGGGAAGTCCCTGCCAAACTCCTCCATCAATCGATCCTAGTTGAGGTGTTTGTCAATGGTCACATCCTAGAACATGTCCTAGATGGCCTATCATCCCTCAATCAGATCCTGATCATAGTATACCTATGCCAACAAATAATCATGTCAGTTTCTATCATATGGAAACTTTACATCTATGCATATCTATAAACATGATTATACTCACTGGATCACCATGGCTCAGAACTTGAAGGATCTAATAGATGTCCTCTAGGCTAATAGTAGCCTCTCTAGTGGGCAAGTGAAAGGTGTTATGCTCACTGTGCCACCTCTCAGTCAATGTTGTCAGTAACCCATGATCAGACTGAATGTGGGGTATTTGCAGCAAGTAGTCAAAGCCCATCTCCCTTAGATCTACCCGACCTAGATCATCCAGATCTTGGATATATCATAGCCCTGTCACTTGAGGCGCTCTAATAATTAGTACTGGAAAGTTCTCCTGCAAGCCATGAACCCAAACCAGATGTTAGAACATATCATGATGGATGTATAAAATTAGTACAGAACATCTTAATAGGAAAAAATTTTCTAGACCCATGTCATCATGCCCAAAACAAATAAAACATGTCATTTTTCTATACAGTGTGATACTGGCTTACATACCCATGCGATACTATCTCGACCCACGAACTATTGCACGACTGATATCCTCAAAGGGTGGGATAATTTATAAGTATTGTATAATTTTTCGTACAAGAAAAATTTGATAGATTTGAAAAACATTAACAACATGTTTTAACATGAAATAAATTCTCATAAATGACCTACAAGGTGAGTTTTTCTAAAAACATACCAGGGCACCATATTGCGGAGGCTGGTTATGCAATCGGGCATGCTCAAATCGATGCTTGTGGACTAGAATTGCTGCTTGCTGGGCCATTATCTCTCTCTAAGCTCTCAAGATTCTAAAATCACTATAACACAAATGATTTTAAAAATGACCTTTTTACCCCCTTTTACAACATTTTGACTTTTTGACCAATTTTCAAAACACCTTGGAATTGCACGAAAATTGCACCCCTAGCTAATTTCAACATCCTGGATCCATTTTTAGGATCGAAATCAAAATCCAAGTTTATCTTGCTAGTAAAAATCTCATTTCAAAATTTATCCTTCTTCTACGTAGTTGGCTAACCATTTGAGGCCTGATCCTTTGTTCTCTGCTGGGGCATCTTCATTTCTTCATCCCCATCTCTTTCAACCTTCTACTCTTTCATCCATCTTCATTTGATTGGTCTCTCTAGGGTTTGGCTTCATTTTTATCCAATATCTTTCTCTGTCAAACTAGGACATATCTTCACTGCTTGATAGTTATCCTATCATCTTTCATCATTCTATTATGATTTCTAGTGACTTGATCAAGTTTATTAGTTTACTGTTTCTCCTCTACCTAATTTCAATTTTGATTCTAAGGGGGCAATACCTATCAGCTTCAATTCTTGATTTAGCTTATCAATCATCTTTCCTTGATATTCTTATTTCTTATTTTAGACTTGATTACCACCTAGCTATACAGGTGTTGGTCTTGTCTTTCAATTTATTCTTATACTTGTCCTGATATGTTCCCATCTATCAAACACATGTCTGGATTGTTTTGTGATCCCAAATCGATCTCACATTTCAATTTATTCTTTGACTGCATGTGATCCCAAATTGATCCCAAATTAGTCAAAAAGGGGCAAATGTATGCACCCTAAAATGGTCGCCTAGACTTTGGGCCCCCATTCAGCAATTTATCAAATCCCTAAATCAATATTTTCAAAAATCAACATTTTTAGTTACATTAATTTCCTTGATCAAATCCTAGTTTTATCATTTATTCAATTATTTTCTATAGGCTAACCATTTTATCCTAAGTCTTTATTTAATTAAAAGTAATTTCCTCCCCTTTTATTAAATAAAAAGCCCCCACTTTTCCTCTTATCCTAAGTTGCACAAATAAAGCATTATTCTTATTTTATAAATAAAAGAAAAAGCACTTTTTTGTCTCACATGGACACAAAAGTCAACTCTTATTTTCTCATTGGAGGATATTTGTCCACATGGATTGCTCCTCTTTGAAACCCCACCCTTGATTAAATCTTTTTCCTCTTAATCCCATCATCCATTGTTTTCATTCTCTATAAAAGAAGAGCTCTCTTCTCATTTTAGATATAGAACTTTTATGCTAATCTTATGCTACAAGATTTCTTGGAGACTTTTGGAGCTTTTGGAGATCTTATTGCATTTAGCCTTCATTTTTGCATTCTTAGCTTAGCTTCATGTTTATGCTTTCATGAAATCTAGCTTAGTTTCCTTTCATGTTTTAGATTAGCTTGCATAGATTAATTAGCAAGGCTTGTAATACTTTCATTTCCTTTCATAGCTTAGCTTGCATCTTCATTCTTAGCATAGCTTGCATTGAATTTTCATTTGATTCTTGAAGATATTGGCATTCTTGCCCTTGTCTCCATTGAATCTCCCATTGTGTGGTTTACTAGCAAGGTTGCATTCTTCAATAGCTCTAGCTGAGAGCAATATTCAAACAATCTTGTGACTCCATGCTGAGGGAGCTCTAGGTCACTTTCTCAAAGTTTCCCATGCATGGATTCTCTTGGAAGTAATGACTTAGAGAAGTGCACTATTTGAGTGTGTACACATTCTTCTTAGCTTCATACATGATCTCTAAAAAAAGACCTGGATTGTCATTAATGGTGACTTTATTAACTTTATCACAACATGGGAAATAATTATCAAGAACCAAGCTTTCTTCCTCCAAATCACTAGATAAATCAATTTATATGCATATAACTCCTAGTTGTGGTTGGGAAAAAGAACAAATGTTACCTACAGTTAGAGAAGTTATCTTTTAATTGATAACTTTCTTTTGAAGTGAAAGGTATATCTCCATCTTAAAAGGTATGCAATGTATGAAATAATTGGGTATTCTTTTTTCTAGAGAGAAGAAAAGGAAAATTAACATCTACCCATAACCATGAAAGTAGATGTAAAAGATCGATTGAAATGAAATGGATGAAGATAAATAAATCAAGTTCTAGTTATCTACACTCGTGAATAAAATTTTAACAAAAGATAAATCAAGGACTCCTCCCTTTTGATATGATTCAATTGTAAAAACAACAATTTGAAATAAATTGATACCAACAACACAGTGTGATAGAAAAGACATCAATAAGCAATTGCAAAGGTTTAAAATCCCATTACAACTAGAAGAAGAATATCAACAATACAAAGATCACAAATATCATCTCCATTTTCTTCAGGCTTGAAAATAAGTTCAAATATTGATAATCTCTTTATAATAAGATTTCTTAGGAAAAGATACTCCTGTCCTAGAACTCCCCTTATGAAGTCCTTCTCATTACATATTTATCTTCCTTCCCTTTCAGTGAGACCTTTCAGTTTCAATAACTAATTCTTGGAAACTGAATAAAATAAAAGGTAAATTTATTTTCATGACTTTTGGGTTTTTCCCTCCTTCTAACTGAATCCTTACATCAATGCTATTAGATCTAGAAGTTTTAAGCACAGTGGAAGTGTTTTCTCTATTTGAGCATTAATGGATTTTCATTAGTATCAATTAGTTCTTCAGTAGGTAAAGATTGGTAAAAGGCTACAAACAAGATAGTCGATCAAGCATACAAAGCCTTCACACTGAGAAATGTCAACCCAAAAATTCAAGTTAATTGAACATAGGTTTGACTGAGCACACTTACCGAATGACACAAAATTATCGAGTACGAAGCTAGTGATCACCGAGCATTCATATGAATTGAGCATAAGTAATTAACCGAATGGTCACTATATTGATCACCGAGTAAAGTCAGAAATGAAATAGTAATTAGGAATGACACATATATCTATGCAAATGGTTCACACCAATCAGTAAATAGTTTACCAAGATCGAGACATATTTAATGGATGTAATCGTTAATTTTTGTGATGATTCCTATGTAATGTTAGATCTAGGTTATTTTTGTACACCATTGATCTTAGGTTTTCTAAGATGGTGTAAAACCTAATTAGGTCAAGTCAGTTTGATATATATAAATGTAAAGATGTCATTATAATTGTGTATCATAAAGCAGTAGTCATACTAAGGACATCAAGAGATCAGACAAAGGTTTTATGAAATAAAGTTTATGAAAAAGGCAATCGATTTTTCAAAACACATACAAGGTTACCAAGTAGAATAGAAGAGCATATACATCACATTGAGGTGATATTTATTTGATACTTCATAGATTTGAATCAGTCAAGTATAAGTTGTTATTTATAGATATTTTTACTATTATCAATTTACCCATTGTATCAGATCAAAATATCTTAACATTGAAGTGAACTTAGAAGTTCTTGTGTAAATCTCTTAACTGAGTACACACATACTTTGTGTTGTTAAAATCCTCTAACCAGGTAGATCTAATTAATCTTTTTGTTACTCCTAACGAGGTAAGATTATTAGAAGTGATCACAACTTGTATCCTTAACTGACATACTTTATTGCTACTTCTCCACCTCTAAAGAAAGGAGTAGTGAAGATTTGTGGGTGTCATCCCTAGTGCAATTTTTACTTTTTAACAAGGGTTTCTGCAATACCAAATATTTGTTTCATGAGTATGATTTATTGTTTTGTTTACATGCACTGTACATTTCTAGTTATTTGAATGTATGTTTCAAACAATGGAATTAGTTGGTTAATTGAGATCTACAATTGTAAAGTTTTAGTCTTAAAAGTTTTTAAAGGTATTGATTCACCCCTCCCCTCTCAGTACTTATCTTTACATAATTCCAACAATTGGTATCAGACCTAGATCTCTTGTTAAGGAAGTTTAACAATTGAAGAGAAAATATCTAAGGATGGAAATATATAAGTTGGATAAGACTATTGAGAATCAAAGGATACAGTCACAAATCTTCATCAAACAATTTAAGCAAGCCAAAGGTGAATTGAAGAAGTTACTCATTCAAAGGAAGGATATGGAAATTTAGTGTAGTGGTACTAATTATCATGAAGAAAAGATAGATGACCCATTTGGGACATCCAGATCTAGATCTGGTAGCGTATTTGATGCATCTGAAGGAACCATATCATATCTATCTAAAAAGAATAAAAATCTTACTAAACAACTCAAATCTCCACAGATCGGTCAAGAGACACAAATGGTTAGGATGATTGATGTCATCAACAATGTTAGGCAAGCCGAACAAGAAAGAAACTTGTCTATTGAAGAAAATAGACAAATGACTGAGAAGATACAAGAGAAGGAATTAGAGATACTGAGACTCATTGAGAATCACTTTGAAATCTCCAATCAGATGGTTGTCATAAGTTAGGAAGTAAACTGAGTAAATAGTAAGCTCACTAGGAAACTAGAAGTCATTGGTGCATTAAGAGAGCAAAATGAAAGATTGAAAAATGAGGTAAAAATGCAACAACATAATGATATGATCAAGAAAGCTAAAGACAATCCTAAGAGAATGGATGAATTTATAATAAGTCAAAAAAGATTGGATATCACAACTAGTTTGTGCTATACCAAGCAGGGAGAGTCATCTAGACAAGATGAAAAAAATAATACCTACACTAATCCAAGGCCAAAGAATCTATCATGTTATCATTGTGGAAAACTAGGCCACACAACAAATGTTTGCAGGAGAAAAGAAAAAGGTATCCTTAAATTAATGGTCATTACTACAATTGTAATAAGTATGGACATCATGCACATGAGTGCAGATCTAAATTGAATAGGACTAATAAGAAACCCTACATGGAGAAACATTCTCACACTTGCAACATGCATGGACACATTGCACAAGAATGTAGGACAAAGATGAAGCAAGTCTGAACATCAAAAGAAAAGAACAAAACTGATGCAGTGGCATCCTAGCTTGTTACTTGATGCCTAAAGATTTTGGTAGTCTCAGTAACTGTCTGGTGGAGTTTGGTTGCTTGGCTAGTGATTTCAGTGGAAGACTAGAGTTTCTCGATCTTGATGGTGATTCTTAGTTGGAATTACTGGTGGATCTCAGTGGATGTTGGTCACTTGGTGACTTGGAGTTTTGTTTCACAGTGCTTGGTTATTGACTGGGTCTTGGTGTTCATGACTATTACTTGGTCGCTGAAGGGAGCTTAGTCACTGAAGGAGACTTGACACTTCTGGTGCTTGGTGATGCCTGTGGTGCTCGATCGACATTGGTGCTTGGTGTATTTACTAGCGCTCGGTAGTTTGACTTATCAAAGGATGTTCTTGGAGATTTGGCTTGGCTAACTGATGCATTTAATTTGGGTTGCATTCCTCGACATATGGATTGACCGTTGGATGTATGGGGACCTAGATCTAGCATGTTGTATTCCCCTATGTGGATCTAGGGGCTGACTTAGTGTTTTAGATATTTGTGAATTTATTTGTGAGCTGATTGATGTTTGGCATTTAATATTTGTATCTTTTGGGAGCCGACTGGGTTTTGGGATTTAATATTTGTTTGTAAGGGTTATTTGTTTGATCTATCCAAATTGTGGCTTGGATTAGCATTTAAATAGATGCTTAGGTAGTTGTTTAGGGGCATCAATTGGGATATCAAATTTGAGGATTACAAATCCCATAGATTTGGAAGGTAAATCTGGAAGCGGAGTTAGTAGCTTGCGAGCTTAGGTAGAAAAAGATTGCTTGGTGACCTGCAGGTACAAGTTTAGATTCTTCTTGGAGTGCCCACTAGTGTCCTATTGTGTTGCAGACCTAGGCTAGTTGGAGTTGGTGATAGTAGAGCTAGTGGTTGAGGCTTGGAGACAAGGAGATTTCTTGGAAGGTTGTGAGTACAAGTTTAGATCTACCTTAGGGTTTCCATCAGTTGTTGATCTGTTTCAGCACTGAACTAGTTGGAGATGTCTTGGATCTTGTGTGATCTTGCATAGCTATTTCTTATGTTGTAATTGGTCACAACTAGGAAGGCCTTATAGCCTAGCACATTGCATGTAATAAGTTGTTGATGAATAAAGATACCTATTTTCCTTCAGATCTTGTTTGGTACTGTGTTATTCTACTAAGGTTGGTGTTGGTTGCAAGGCTTAGATAGTCCTTAACTGGATCCTCCATCCTTGACTGCATCAAGTGGTATAAGAGAAGAGTAGATCTTGTAAAGTGAAGGTTTGATCTTGTTGGAGTAGAAAGTTGACCTAGCAAGGCTGATCTTGCGAAGTTGATCTTGTTGGTGAAGAGATTGTGCACAATCTGAGTTACAGATCCGTGGCACTATACTTGTGAAATTGTGGCCTAGTTGTTTATGCAAGGTGGTAGGTTACGATTTGACTTGCTTAGAACTTGGAGATTGTCACAAGGTGGTCAGTGTTGGGTTTGTTGAGGAGATTGGTTTTCATGTTTGGTCGGTTGTGTCTGACATTAAAATTGCAGAGCATCTAGTTGTTCTTGATCAAATTATTGTTAGTATGGGGTTACCTATTGTTGAACACCTTCCTGATGTTGGTGTCATCAACCTATTTTTGTTTGGTATTGTGATGATGATGTTGTTTTTGGTTGTGGACTTGAGTTTTTGGTTGACAGTAATGAGTCTTGCGATGAGATTCTAAGATGGGATTCTTCCTTGATCCTTGATGGATTGAAGGCTTGGTTTGTTCAAGATGTTGGACATGCTAGCTGGTTGAGTTATAGATTGGTTCTCTTTCCTGTGATGGAGTGGAAACCTTTGGTGAAGATGAAGTGGAGTTGGCAGTTTTTAGATGTTCCCTTTGGTGAGAAAGTGTGGGACACACTTTTCTTTGTACCTCAGGAGTCTAATGCAGTGGCATCCTAGCTTATTGCTTAGGGCCTAAAGATTCTAGCAGTCTCGGTAACTGTCTAGTGGAGTTTGGTTACTTGGTTGGTGATTTTAGTGGAAGACAAGATTTTCTCAGTCTTGATGGTGATTCTTAGTTGGAATTACTGGTGGATCTCGATGGACATTGGTCACTCAATGACTTGGTGTTTTATTGCTTAGTGCTCAGTTACTGATGGGGTCTCAGTGTTCATGAATGTTTCTTGGTCACTGAAGTGGCTTGGTCTTTGGAGGACTCAGTCGCTGAAGGGAGCTCGATCATTGAAGAAGAATTGACAATTCAGGTGCTCAGTGATGCCTATGGTGCTTGGTCGACATTAGTGCTCGGTATATTTACTAGTGCTCAATAGTTTGACTTATCAACAAATGCTCTTAGAGATTTGGCTTGGTTGATTGATGCATTTAATCTAGGTTGCGCTCCTCAAGATATGGATTGACCATTGGACATGTGGGGACCTAGATCTGGCATGTTTCATTCCCTTATGTGAATCTAGAGGCCAACTTGGTGTTTTAGATATTTGTGAAGTTATTTGTGAGCTAACTGATGTTTGGCATTTAATATTTGTATCTTTTGAGAGCCAAATGGCTTTTGGGATTTAATATTTGTTTGTAAGGGTTATTTGTTTGATCTAGCTAACTTGTGGCTTGGATTAGTATTTAAGTAGATTCTTGGGTAGTTGTTTAGAGGCATCAATTGGGAGACCAGATTTGAGGAGTATGGAATTCCTTAGATCTAGAAGGTAAATCTAGAGCTAAAGTTAGTAGCTTGAGAGCTTAGGTAGCAGAAGATTACTTGGTAACCTGTAGGTACAAGTTCAAATTCTTCTTGGAGTGCCTACTAGTGTCCTATTGTGTTGTAGACGTAGACTAGCTAGAGTTGGTGATAGTTGAGCTAATGGTTGAGGCTTGGAGACAAGGAGATTGTTTGGAAGGTTGTGAGTACAATTTGAGATTTGCCTTAGGGTTTCCATCAGTTGTTGATTTGTTTTAGGACTAAACTAGCTGAAAGTGTATTAGATCTTGTGTGATCTTATAGAACTATTTCTTGCATTGTAATTGGCCATAACTGGGAAGGCCTTACATCCCAACACATTGCATGTAATCAATTATTGATGAATAAAGATATCTATTATTTCGCTATGTTGGTGTTGGCTGCAAGACTTGGACAGTCCTTAATTGGATCCTCCATCCTTGACTGCATCAAAAACATATCAACTGAGAAGGCTAGGTAATGCATATACTTCAGATTAAAACACATGGGTTAATTACACATGTGGAAGGTATGGACATATAGTAAAAAAGAGCATGAGAAAGAACTGAAGAGAAAGATCTCACAACTGGACAAGTACTAGTATGGAATGTTTATATTATCACAAGGTTGGTCAGTTAAGCAAGGATTGCAGAGACCAAGCACCAGAGACACAAACAAATGAAAATATAAATACAATTGAGGAAATTATGAGGATAAGAAATACAATGTGGATAAAATCATCAAGTGATAATACTGGATCAAGCACGACAATCAGTCACACCTTGTCCAATCAATTGGGTGACATCGCCACCTTCACCTAAATCATAAAGGTATGTATGGAACTGAATTTCAAATTGGTTAGATCTAACAAACATTTCCTTATATCTAGTATTTGCATACCAAATTTGCATGAAACAAGATGCACTATAGTTTTATAAGTTTTGAGCTTAAATGTGTATAGTCTATTAATTGAGATCTATAATTGCAAAGTTTTAGTCTTAAAATTTTTTAAAGGAACTGATTCACCCCTCCCCTCTCACTACTTATCTTTCCATAATTCCAACACTTGATATCAGAGCAGTTGGTGACACCTCCCATAGAGACATATCAAAATAAAAAGAGAGCCACCCAAGCCACGTTTGAGCTACCTAAGAAGATGAGAAAATTGATAAGGGAAAAGGATGTTATTGGTGAAGAAGATGAAGAGGGAGATCAAGATATGTTTAAAGTGGTTGTGAGTAAAAATCCATCAATTGATGAATTAGCTGAGACAATAAAAGAAACTAGTGGTATTATTAACCTCAAAATGAGTCGGTATGTACATATGTGTACCAAGGATCAAAAAAAGATAGAAGAGGCCATCATAGAGATGATGATCAAATTTAAAAAGGTACCTATTAAATTTGTTAAGTATGTACCTAAGAGTTTGTAAGATGAAGTATTAGCAAGATGGACTTATGCCTTGCACACTAAAAAGAAGATGAGGGAACATTCACTAATATTGGCTATGCCTACACTATCAGTTCCTAAAATAGAAGAACTAATGACACAATATTCCAAGAGATTTCTAGTACATGGGCTGAAAATAATTTAAAAGAAATCAAAACTCCAAGTGCAAAATGAAATCCCTAAAAAAATTGGTAATTGATATACAGGGTTTGTGGAAGCGAAATGCAAAATTTACACCATCCAAAATTTTTAGAAAGAATCAAGGTGTACCTAGCAGTTGGTTGGGGTCTGTTAGCACCTACAAAAAAATTTCATAGCCGTATTGATTTTTCTCTAGCCTTTGCAATGTTTTCCCTACCCCTAGCCTTAAACCCTAGTTCATAAATTCATGTTTGTTGTTGTTGGAAGGAAAAAACCCTAGATTGTCTTGGCATGTTCTAATTCTTCATTACCTTTTTAGGCTACTTAAGTGATTATAAGCGAATATACGCTTTTCCCTCCCGGTTAGTCACTAGTTCTTTGAGTTTCTCAGCGGTTATCTTTTTCATTCAATGACCTTATGACTATGTGTTCATGTGATCTCTTGATCTTAGCAGTTAAGTCCCAAGCATTTAGCGAATCTGTTCGTAGTTTGTATCTTCTCTTTAGTCGCTAGTTCGCATGATGGCAAGCCCTATATCTCAGTCCCTTTTTAATCCTATGGTGGGTGCATGATCAAATGGAATCTTTTTAAGTCTTGCGATCATGCGCCGGCCACTCGATCTTCCAGTGTGTTGCAGCCAGTGTGCAGTGGGTCCTCATCTGCCATGTCATTATGACATGGATGCTTGTGATTGGTTGAGATTCAGGCAACATGGTGGTTGACAAGACCTTGTTCTTAAAGATGAATTCAAGAGGGGACTTTCTCTGTGCAACATGGTAGTTTGTGATTCAGCAAAGTGGTTGATAAGGAAAAGTGGGGCCAAGGAATAAGATCTAACAATTGGTGTATGATCACATCAAATCATGCGACAACCATCTGATCTTCCAACCTGTTTAAGTTGATGATGCAGTGGGTACAAATTTTCAAGTCATGTTGAGTGCCAAGTGTTGCTGATTTGTTTTGTTTTGATTGGCCAAGCTCGGTTGTGATGTGGAACATGTCAGTGGGCCTGAATCTTTCAAGAAGTATGATAGTGCAAGAAGATCTATGATTGTCGCTTGATCACATGGAATCTTTCCAAGCCATGCAATCATGTGACCACCATTTGATTTAAAGGCTTAGGTGGGTGGGTCCGATGTGCTACGCCATGTCGATGTGCTCGATTCTTATTGGTTGACAGACTGGTTATGTGGCAAAAGACTTTTCAAATGGCTTGTTGACTGTTGCGAAGAATGATGAGAGTTGCCTAATCTACTAGGAAGAAATAAAATCAACAGTCACATTTTAAATTTGTCTAATTAACCATTGCTATCAGGAATTTGATATTTTAAGGGTTTTTAGTGAGAGAAGGGATTGGTTTTAATGCTTTAGCGACTGAATCAACTAGTTGTGATTTTGCCAACTACTATAGCATGGTCCAGAGGCTATGATGATTAATTACAAAGGGACTGTATCATGAAGGAATGGGTAAGATTTTCTTGAGGCATGTTTCAGATGAGGTAATCAAATTGATAAACATGGTAAATTCATGATCTTCAGTACATTACTCAGAAATTTCTCATAAGTGAAGATCATTCTTGGATCTGATTGCCTAGTTTTCCTCCAATGTAATAAATTTTGTTTGAATTTAGCTGGTTTGGTGGGTGAAAACCCTAACCCTTGCCTTAGTCATCCATAGCTTGTTGCTTCCTAACTTTTTGGGATTCCAAGATGACTGGTGGTATATATTGGTATAGTTTTGATTTTGTGGGGGTTCGATCATTCTGGTTCCAATTTTTGAGTTCTAGATCTTGCTCCTATGAATGTTCTACCTTGTAAATACTTCCTTCTTCTCTGCATATAGGGTTCCCTCTTTCCTTTCTGGCTTTGAGAATAGAATATAAGTTGTAACAGTTTGTCTTATATATAAGATTTTAATATATTTGTACTATTATAAGACTATCTCCATTTGAATCTTGAACTTATTGATTATAGCATCAAGGATGTTTAGTATTTCTATTATATTTCCAATGTTTCTGCAATGGAGTTGTCTTCATAGAAATAACTAAGTTCAAGATTGGTTTTCAGATGTGTATGAGCTAGGATATCAAAGGTATTTCATGCTTGTCTTTTAGTGGATGTTGATTAATGTATTGCTTGTTTATAGGTCTCTTCTAAGGGTGGAGTTAAAATCATTTGAACAGGTAATAGTATATTTGGGTACACAGATGGATTGTTAAAGTGAGGTCTAATTAATGGTGTATGATTGATGTAAGACATCAACATACTAGGATGTGTTATCTTCTTATTTCATAGCTTTCTACTGTAGTGATGTATTTGACTCTGTTGCCCATTGGATAAAGCACTAGTCTATGAGAGTCTTAGGGTATCTTAGGGGTCCTTTCAACCCAACATCAAATCATTCAATTGAAGTATTTTTCCTTTCATGTTGGTAGTAGTAGTAGGAGGTTTCTAGTTTTCAAACTCATTCCATGCAAGTAGGTTCTTGCATAGGGTTAAGGTCACATTGGGGTATAGGATACCTATAAGATTCTGAAGGCTATTCCACAATAATCTATCTGCAGGCCTTTGGCTTATCAAGAAGAGTTATGAGTGTGCAGATAAGGCAATACCTGCCTGAGTGATGTGGAGCTCCAAGAAGAATGAGGATGCTCTTTGTCCTCATCAATTGACCCTTTTTCCCTGTCAGACTTTGGAGTGGAGACTAACTAGTTTGTCAATCATAGTGTAAACCTGACACTGTGTTGGAACAAGTTTAGAAGCCAACAAAATGGTGACTCCACTAGGTAGAACATAACAAAGATACGTTTGTTAGAATCTCTGGTTACAAACTACAAATTTTCAATATCATACTACCCATATTGATTCAGCCCATTCAAGTCACTAACAAAATGGCGACTCTACTGGGGAGGCCATAATAAAGAGTAAAAAAAAAAAAAAAGTATTTGCTAAAATCTTCTCACTAAGTGTTGAGTGGCAACTCTGAGAGCTCTCTATTTGATCAGTGTAGTTCCTATTAAATAGTGAGACTTGGTGAGGTTTTGGTTGATTGGAAGAAGATACAAAGAAAAGTACAATATTTTTCTCTTCAAGGAGGTGGTGACTCTACATAGCAAAGAACCTGATGGAGCTGCATGGTGAGCTCTAGATCTGCCCTGCCTTCCAGTCAACAAGCTAAGTTCTTGATGTAGAACTTCTAGGTATTTTGGTTTTCATATGTCCTCTTTTTATGAAAATTAGTTGTAAGAGAATGTGTCCCTATCAAGTGTTAAGCACTACTATAAAGGGATAAGTAGTAGTGGGCAGTTCCTTATGGAGGAATATGGGCCCTTTTGTGTTGAGGGCATTGAAGGTGCCCCTAATGATTTTTCTACCAAGGATGGGAAGTTCTTTCCTAGATTCATGGCTGATAGATTTGTTTCGAAAAGCTAGCATATATATGATGTCATGGATCTTTTTGGTGAAATGGATATTGAACATTAAGATGTTGCTATGTGACTGTTTGTGCAAACATTTACTGATGGTGTGAGGAATTGGTTCCTGTCCTTTCCTTCATGTTCAATCCCTTCTTGGGATGTATTGAGAACAAAATTTATAGAACATTTTGATGAAGTTGCTGCTCTCAAGAAGAAAATTGCAAAGAGAAAAATTGAGATCTAGCAGTTAGAGGAGGACAAGAGATTGCAGAGATTGGTGGTTCCTTATGTTGATCATGAAGAGGCCAGTGTTTTTGATGTTGATTCTCATTATGTAGAGAGTGTTGACTATGAAGCTGACATTGAGGTTAATGCATATAAGGATGTTGAAGATGAGTCTGAGGCTGACAATATTTCTAATTTGTTTGTAGATTTTTCTTCTTGTCAACATGAGAACGAAGCTTTATTGCCCCGGTGTGATGATGTTTTGTGTGAAGGGCAGAGTATTGGATATGATGCAAATGATTATTCATGCAGTGTTTACTTCACATAAGATGATCTAAGGCCAGAGATTTCCATTCTTGTCTTGGATATGGATGATGTTTGCAACAATAAGGGTGAAGCTGAGGAAGATGAAGACAAGGCCCAAAGTCCATTGAGCAGTGAAAAGATTTCAGCACTTTTGGCTAAAGAGTTCCAAAGGTATGCACCTGTTATAGACTTTGATTTATAGCTCCCCTTTGACATAATCTTTGACACTGATAATGAGGCCAGTGTTTAAGGTGATCAGTGTGACCCATGTGTACCAGAAATCCCCTCTTGTAGTGACTCTATAGAAGAAGAGGTTGAAGATCATGACAGTGCATTTTTCTGTCATAAAGATTGCAGTGATGAACAAGTTTCTTGTTCATATCCTTTTCCTTCTTTTGCTAAATACAATAGTGATGGTGACAATATTGATGACTTTGTCTTCAATAATTGGGACAAAAACTCTTTTGATGCAGATAATAATGTAGATTAGTTATCTCACTATCACAATGTTTCTAAAATAGACCTTCGCTTGGTTCATGATCTAGTCAGTGACGATATCATGGAGGAAATGAGGTGTTAGATCGATGAGGCAATACGTGAAGGTAAATCTGAGTATCCAAGTCCTTCTCAGCTAGGTATTTTTATGGTAATGCATGATAATTAGTATATTTTATTTTATGGTGCATTACTAGATAAGTTATTTATTATTTCTAGTCATCAAGAAGAAGTAAATGATGTTCCTTACTTATTGGAATATGAGTATGAATGTAATAGTTATGACTAGAAGAACATGGGTAGTGATTAGTACAATTTCATTTTTTAGCCAATGAGTATTTACATATGTTGGCAACAAGATGATCATAAAATTTGTAGATAGCTGGTCACATATGTTGATGAAAATTAAACCTTTGATTCTGGAGGGTCACTGATTTTCTTTTGGTGGCATGGGGCCACCAAGTAAAGATTTATTCTTGTAAATACTTGTAAATATTTTCCCTTCCTATTGTGTTTTCCCTTTCCTATTTCCTTGGTTCAATTGCCATTTTTTGAGGTCCCTTGTTTTTATCCAGTGGGTGGTCTGCTTCTCCCAGAGTTTCTAAATCCTTGCATGGTCACAGGTTACCCATCATCCCCAGATAGAGCCACTGTTAGCACCTAATTTTTTTTTTCATAACTATATTGATTTTTCTTTGGTCTCTACAATGTTTTTCGTGCCCCTGGCCTTAAACCCTAGTTCATAAATTCATGTTTGTAGCTGTTGGAAGGAAAAAACCCTAGATTGTCTTGGCCTATTCTAATTCTTCATTACCTTTTTGGGCTACTTAAGTGATTATTACTGTATGTGCACTTTTCCCTCTTGGTTAGTCACCAGTTCTCTGAGTTTCCTGCTGGTTATCTTTTTTATTCGACGACCTTGCAACTATGTGTTCGCGTGATCTCTTGATCTTAGCAGTTAAGTCCCAAACATTTAGCGACTCCATTGGCAGTTGGTATCTTCTCTTTAGTCGCTAGTTAACATAATGGTAGGCCCTATATCTCAAGCCCTTTTTAATCCTATGGTGGGCACATGCATAGAATCTTTTTAAGTCTTAGGATCATGTGTTGGCCGCTCGATCTTCTAACGTGTTGCAGCGAGTGTGCGGTAGGTCCTCATTTGCCATGTCATTATGACATGGATGCTTGTGATTGGTTGAGATTTAGGTGATGTGGTGATTGATAGGACCTTGTTCCTAAAGATAAATTCAGGAGGGGACCTACTCTATGCAACATGGTAGTTTGTGATTTGACAGAGTGGCTGATAAGGTAGGGTGGGGTCAAGTTTTAAAGGTATCCACTACAGATACCAAATCAATGGTGGGTGTATGATTGCATGGAATCTTTCCAAGCTATGTGATTATGCAACCCCCATCTGATCTTCCAGGAAATATGATGTTTCTTAGTGGGTCCACTGCCAGATGTGCATAAATGGTAGCTTTTCATTGGTCGAGCTAGATGGTGAGTTAGATGAAGCAGCGGGGCCCAATTTTTAGTTGCTTTTAAGATCTAACAACTAGCATAAAAGTGCATGGAATATTCTTCCTCTATTAGATCATGTGATATCCATTGATTTGGTATCAGACCATAAGAGAAGGTAATGGGCCTGCTTTGTGCAACATGGCAGTTTGTGATTTAGCAAAGTGGTTGATAAGGCAATGTGAGGCCAAGGAATAAGATCTAACGGCTGGCATATGATCGCATAGAATCTTTACAAGCTATGTGATCATGTGACAACCGTTCGATCTTCTAGCATGTTTAAGCTGATCTTGCGATGGGTCCGAATTGCCAAGTCATGTTGAGTGCCAAGTGTTGCTGATTTGTTTTGTTTTGATTGGTCATGCTTAGTTGTGAGGTGGAACGTGTTACTGGCCCCAAATCTTTCAAGAAGTATGACAGTGCAGGAAGATCTATAGTTGTCACTTGATCACATGGAATCTTTCTAAGCCATATGATCATGTGACCACCATCTGATTTAAAGGCTTAGGCATGTGGATCTGATGTGCTACATCATCTCGATGTGCTCAATTCTTATTGGTTGATAGACTAGTGATGCAGCGAAAGACTTTTCAAATGGCTTGATGACTGTTTTGAAGAACAATGAGAGCCACCTGATCTGCTAGGAAGAAATAAAATCAATGATCGCATTTTAAATTTGTCTGATTAACCGTTGCTATAACGAATTTTATATTTAAAGGGTTTTCAGTGACAGAAGGGATTGATTTTCAGTGCTTTAGCGACTGAATAGGTAGTTGTGATTTCACCAATTACTGCGGCATGGTCCAGAGGCTATGATGATTGATTGTAGAGGGACTGTACCATGAAGGAATGGGTAAGATTTTCTCAAGGCATGTTGCACGTGAGGTGATTAGATTGATAAACATGGTAAATTCATGATCTTCAGTACATTACTCAGATATTTCTCATAAGTGAAGATCATTCTTAGATCTAATCACCTAGTTTTCCTCCAATGTAATAAATTTTGATTGAATTTAGTTAGTTTGGTGGGTGAAAACCCTAACCCTTGCCTCATTCATCCATAGATTGTTACATCCTAATTTTTTGGGATTCCAAGATGACTAGTGGTATATATTGGTGTAGTTTTGATTTTGTAGGGGTTCGATCATTCTGGTTCCAACTTTTGAGTTCTAGATCTTGCTTCCATGAATATTTTTCCTTGTAAATACCTCCTTATTCTTTGCATATAGGGTTCCCTCTTTCCTTTCTGGCTTTGAGAATAGAATATAAGTTGTAACAGTTTATCTTATGTATAAGATTTCAATATATTTGTACTGTTATCAAACTGTCTCCATTTGAATCCTAAACTTGTTGATTATAGCATCAAGGATGTTTAGTCTTTCTATTGTATTTCCAATGTGTTTACAATGGAGTTGTCTTCACAGAGATAATTGAGTTCAAGATTGGTTTTTAGATATGTATGAGCCGGGATATCAAGGGTATTTCATACTTGTCTTTCAGTGGATGTTGATTAATGTAGTGCTTGTTTATAGGTATCTTCTAAGGGGAGGGTTAAAATCCTTTGAATAGGTAATAGCATATCTAGGTACATAGGTGGATTGTTGAAGTGAGGTCTGATTAATGGTGTATGATTGATGTAAGGAATCAACATACTAGGATGTGTTGTCTTCTTGTTTCATAGCTTTCTGCTGCAGTGATATTTTTGACTCTATTGCCCATTGGATAAGGCACTTGTCTATGAGAGTCTTAGGATATCTTAGGGGTCGTTTCAACCCAACATCAAATCATTCAAATGAAGTATTTTTCCTTTCATGTTGGTAGTAGTAGTAGGAGGTTTCTAGTTTTCAGACTCATTCCATGCAAGTAGGTTGTTGCATAAGGTTAAGGTCTCATTGGGGTATAGGATACCTATAAGAGTCTAAAGGCTATTCCACAATAATCTATTTGTAGGCCTTTGGTTCATCAAGAAGAGTTATGAGTGCATAGATAAGGAAATACTTGCCTGAGTGATGTGGAGCTCAAAGAAGAAGGAGGATGTTCTTTGTCCTCATCAATTAGCCCTTTTTTCCTATTAGACTTTGGAGTGGAGACTAACTAGTTTGTCAATCATAGTGTAAACCTGACACTATGTGGGAACAAGTTTAAAAGCCAACAGGGTCCTAGTCAGTTCCATGTGAGTGGGCTGGTGGATTTTACAAGCATGGTTGGGGTGGGGATCCATCACTAGCACAAGGCTTTTGATAAATTTAAAAATCATTTGGTTTAAATATAAATTACAATTTTCACTAGCATGCTCTGCCTATGCCAAAATGGGTATGGAATGGAAATAAAACCCTAAATCTTATTTGAAATGCTAAGCACCAATGTTGTGTCAATCATACTCCAAGGGTTCCATAAGAGATTTCAGACACGCACTAAAATAAAAAATGATAATCAAAATATTGGTGCACAAAAACATATTACAAGAACAAAATTGGATCATTTAACTATTTTTCAAATGTGACGTATACTTGTGTTTATTTTATTAATGAACACTAATAGAAAATAATGAAATTCTAACAAGAAGAATCAACATAAATGGACATACCTGGAAAATATTTGGTTTCCTTCAAAATTCCTTACAATTGTTGGGTTTCTTTTCAAAATCCTTGCAATACCGTGTGTGGTATTAGAGCTCTAGGTCCCACTTTAGGGCCTTGAGTTCACTATGCTTCGTAGTGACCCTTGATCACACAAATTGTAAGTCAACTAATGCTTAGTATATGTACGTAAGTATTAGTTCTATGAGTTGATTGTTGAGTCTCCCAGTTATGGTTACTATTGACATGAAAGGAAGGGATGTCTCTTTCTTTGACTTATAAAAGTAAAAATAGTCACTTTCAAGACCTTACCTAGGTATGTGCAAGATCATGAGAGGCCAAACTATGCCCAAAAGTGGCAATGAAAAATTAGCAAATCAGGGTTAGTCAACTCAATGTGAAAATTTGAACTAGCTATCAACCTAACACCAAAAAGTTGTAAGAATAGAATCTATAGAAAATTGAATGTAGTTTCTAAACTACTAGGCCTTTTCTAAAAAAAATTTAATATAATTGGTGAAAAGTATAGATTTCAATACAACAGTACAAAAATTTTAGGAAAAAATAAGAAGCATGTCTGACCACCTTAATCATGATCAAATGATAATATTTTTTTATAAGATTTAATATATAAGTAGTAGACTCATGCCCGGATGTGACACATATTTTTTTGTAATTTTATTCTAAAAAAATAATTAATTATGAATTTTCTACTACAACATTTTTAGAATAAAAAAACTTCCGTGTTTGACCACCTTAACTCATTCAAAACTTTACAAAATTCAATTTTTTTTTTCTTTATAGTAGGCGAAGCATAGAATGTGACACATTTTTTGGATTTCAAAAATGTTATACCATTTGAAAGTATAGTCATTTTTCAATTAGTATATAAATCAACACTTTAGAGGTAGCTCAATTAGAAAATAACTAACAATTACTTACTGAATTCAAAATTTGACAACAATTATATTGATAGAAAGCTGATAATATCCTTAAAATACCCTTTTCATTTTATCAAATTCGGGTTGAAAAAAAGTCATCAGCTACATTGTTGAAGTCTAGAACTCAGAGAAATAGTAGAAAAACACATATTTGAGACATTTCAATAGTTGACCATGTAGGTTTGGTGCACAAGGCAATACCGAGCCTAATCGGGTACCTGATATTTTTGGGTACCTGAATATGACGGTAAATTTTTAATTTTGACTTTCCCTTCCCTCCACTTTCTCCCTCCCATTTCTCCATCCTTCAAATTTTTAATTTTTAATGTATATTATATATAAAAAATATATATTTGATATATTAAATATTTATAATATCAATTATATATTAAATATTATATAATATATAATTTACATTAAATATTATTTAATATATATTAATATTAAAACCAGATCATATATTATATATATTAAATATTATATCTAATATACATTTTACATTAAATATTATTTAATTATATATTAATATCAAAAACTATATATTAGAATTATATATTAGATTATATATTATATAAAATATTATACATATTAAATATTATATAATATACATTTTATGTATTTTAAATATTATTTAATATATATTAATATTAAATGTTACATTATATATTATATATTATTCTAAGCACGAGCATGAGTCCCTACAGGGGCATAGTTGTGCCTTTTACAGGCGTCGTAAACCCTAGCTACACAGAAATGGAGGCTTTGAAGAATAGTTCACTGGAGGTGGATTACAAAAGCAAAGGGAAAGAAAATCACTCTATTTCCACCACCTATCACTGTGAAATGGTATCTTTCCTTACTTTTTCAACCAGAACGCTAAATTGAAAAGGTTCTCGAAATAGATTCTAGTTGAATCGGACAATTGTACTATGCTTGTTGATAATCTAGCAGCTCAACAAAGTCATTGTGAGGTTAAACAAGAACAACTGAATGGATCTTTGAATCGGTCAAAGATTATGGAGAGCAAGGAAGGGTTTGGTAAAATGAGCAGCTATACTAGAAATTATGCAAGCGTTGTAGAACTGACCACATTAATAAATTTAAAGAAGAGATCAGCGGCAACGTGACATTATGAGGAATGCCTTGCCGTTTCGATGGCACTGCCCTGATATTATGAAGAATGTCTTGCCACTTCAATGTCGGCACCACCTCTGTCTCAGACTTTCTCCATTGCTTCTCATCACTACTCTAAGATATGGTAGGGATTGCAGGCTTTTGCACAGCATAGTCCATCATAAATTCTCTATAAATAATCATGCGTTATAGTATTCTGCATGTTTCTGAATGACTTACTTGAAGAATTTGATTTTCACCATAATTTTGGCTCCATGGATTTTCATTTTGCGCTCAGAGAGAAGCTGCAGATTGCAAGAATTTGATAAATTTGGTTTATCTCATTTTCTTTCTTTGCCATTTCTGAGTAATACGATTTTGTTTTTGTCTGTCTTAAATGATTTCACCTGAAGTTAATGAAATTTTTTAGATGATTTTGTCTGAAGTTAAAGAAATTTCTTCCATGGATGCTAATAAAATCTCTTCCATGTGTATGCACCCTAAAATGGTCGCCTAGACCTTGGGCCCCATTTTTGGATTTTGATCCTCAATCTTGAATCAATTTGATATCCTGAATCAGTCCTTGAATTACATCAATTTCCTTGATCAAATCCTTCATCATTTTCGATTATTTTCCATGGGCTAACCATCCTATCCTAAGTTTTATTTGATTAAAAGGAATATTTTCCTCCCCTTTTAATTAAATAAAAGCCCACCATATTCCTCTTATCCTAAGTTGCACAAATAATGCTTTATTTGCATTTTAAAAATAAAAGAAAAAGTGCTTTTTGTCTCACATGGACATAAAGTCAACTCTAATTTTCCTATTGGAGGATTCTTGTGCACATGGATTGCTCTTCCTTTTTGCTCCACCCTTGATTAAGCCCTTTTGCCCCTTAATCTCAACCGTCCGTTGATTTCATTCTCTATAAAAGAAGAGCTCTCCCCCTCATTTCATAGATCTCAAGTTTTATGCTATTGTTATGCTGCAGGTTTTATAGGTACATTGAAGACTCTTTGAAGACATCTACATCAAGCTTTGAAGAATCTTTGCATCTCATACTAGCTTTGTTTTTCTTAGTTGCATTGTCATGGCATCCATAGATTAGTCTTTCCTTTATGCAATAGAATAGCTCACATAGCTTAATTAGGAAGGTTGTAATCCTTTTGTTGCATATTTCCTTTCATAGATTAGCTTGTACTTTCCTTTCATAGATTAGCTTTGCATCTACATTTCTAGTTTACATTTGCATTGCATAGTCATTTTTATTCACTTGGGGACATTCACACTCTTGCCCTTGTCTTCAATCTTGAATCTCTCATTACATGGTTATCTAGCAAGGTCACAAGCTATAGCTCTAGTTGAGAGCACATTCCATATCTTGCTCCATCATGCATAGAGAGCTATGGATCGATTTGTGAGGCCTCATTCTTGAGTATCCTTGCATGTAATGATCCATAGAAGTGTGGTCACTTTTTCACCATACACCATGAATGCTGATAAGACATTTAAATTTAGAGTTAATAAATTCTATAGCTTGAATGTTCTTTGTTGCAAAAGGTTATCTTCATGGTTTTTGATTCATGCAATTCATTAATAGTTTCATTCTTAATAGAATTCATAACTAGATTTTCCATAGTCAATTTTCTTCTTGATCGTTGCAATATTTTCTCCTCAACTAAACATTTTGTAATCAGTTGATATAAAATCATATTTTTCTCTTGGCCAATCCTATGGGCTCGTGATTGAGCCTGTAGATCCACAAAAGGATTGAAATCTAGATCTGGTGGAAGGGTAGTATTAGCAAGAAGTCATTCGCTAACAACTCATCTTTACAAGAACTAAATTTGGATTCACTAGAAGCACTAAATAATATGGAATGACACCTTTTGACACATTAGAATTCTCAAGTGTGTCTTAAGGTGTCCTATGACCCCTTTAGACACACTTGAGCATTCAAATGTGTCACAAGGGGCTATGGGGACTCTCTAGGGGTCCTAGTATGCCTTATCACGCCTTAAGACCCCTAGGGCATCCCCATGACCCCTTTTGACACATTGGAACACTCAAGTGTGTCTTAAGGGGTCTTAGGACCCCTTTGAACACACTTGAGTATTCAAATGTGTCAAAAGGGGTCATGGGGGCTCCCTAGGGGTCCTAGAATGCCTTATCACACATTAGGAACCCTAGGGAGTCCCCATGACCCCTTTTGACACATTGGAACACTAAAGTGTGTCTTAAGGGGTCTTAGGACCCCTTCGAACACACTTGAGCATTCAAATGTGTCAAAAGGGGTCATGGGGGCTCCCTAGGAGTCCTAGTACACCTTATCATGCGTTAGGACCTCTAGGAAGTCCACATGACCCATTTTGACACATTGGAATGCTCAAGTGTGTCTTAAGGGGTCTTAGGACCCCTTCAAACACGCTTGAGCATCCAAATGTGTCAAAAGGGGTCATGTGGACTCCCTAGGGGTCCTAGTGCACCTTATCATGCATTAGGACCCCTATGAAGTCTTCATGACCCCTTTTGACACATTAGAATGCTCAAGTGTGTCTTAAGGGGTCTTAGGACCCCTTTTGACACATTGAAATGCTCAAGTGTGTCTTAAGGGGTCTTAGGACCCCTTCTGACACACTTGAGTGTTAAAATGTGTCAAAAGGGGTCATGGGGACTCCCTAGGGGTCCTAGTATGCCATATCATGCATTAGGACCTCTAGGAAGTCCCCATGACCCCTTTTGACACATTGGAGCACTCAAGTGTGTCTTAAGGGGTCCTAGGACCCCTTCAGACACACTTGAGCATTCAAATGTGTCAAAAGGGGTTAGGGTGACTATTATACACTAATTTTGCACCCTTTTTCCAAGCTCTCTTGTTCTTGATAACTTAGTATAACATGGGAATCATCTCCAGGTTGTGGGATCTATGCTAACTAAGATGAGACCTCAAGGTTCTAGGCTGGTTCCTCTTGGATAATCACCTTAATTTTCTCTTTGACAGGAAAGTAAATTCTTTGAAGGAAAAGGGATAGAAAGAATGCATGAAAGGGAAATAACTAAAAGTAAACTATCCTACTAGGTAATACACCAAAAATATGGTATGAATTAGTGTATGGAGGATGAAATTAGTGCACAAACTCAGGTCTAGGAGATCATGACTCATTGAATAGGTTTGCATCAATATTTTATAGAAAGGTCTCCAATAGAAAGATGTTATTCAGGGAAAGAGAAAATTTCACAAAACAATACCACCCTGAAAAAATTAGACACAATCGATAACCTACAAATAGACATTCACCTGTGTAATTAGGTATAGGAATGAGACAGATTGCTAGGGGTTGAAGTATACCCACAAGAGCATTCAAATAAAATCATCCATAGGCATACACATAATTGTAGAAAGAAAGAGGGATCAGGAAAACTAAGATATCACTAAAAACATACACATACTCAATTCATTAAGAGAAAATTTAGACAAGAAGGCATAGGGATAGAAAGAATGTCACAATATACCTTGCAATATCTAAACAATCAATGGAAGGTTACAGGATGCAGAAGCTAGAGGGCAGAAAGAATGCCTCAGATAACTCCTCAGAAAGAAAATCTCTCTTTTCAAAATGTCAACTCTCTCCTGCTTCAAAAGCTCTAAAAAAATTTAATATATACATGTCCTTTTTGCACACAGGCAGGAGCAAAAACCTAATTAGGGTTACAAATTTTTCATATAATAATAAAACCCTAACTATTAATTCTGGTCATAAATGCTCATAGAAATATCTCAACCAATCAGATATCATGGTTGTGTGTCCATCTCTATACTGCATCTACCTACAAACAAGCCACCTTGATCCATCTACCTCTTTGAAACTCATCCTCCCATAAATGCTTAAGATCTAATACCCATAGATATTTGAATTTAATACTTTAAGATAGCCACAAGTAGTGCCAACTCTTTAATGCCTCTTTGGGTGAAGAACACTGACATGGTACCCTAAGAAATTGCAAGCAATGGCCACTAGATCTTCTTCATCATCCTTTCCAACTGCAACTGTCCTAAGAACATAAATTCTAAGCTACCCTTTTGTCGCGTTCGATCAACAACAAAAAACCAATAAGAAACCATGCAAAAGATATTTAAATTTGAAAAACAACAGCTAGCTGATCAAGTTTAAAATATGGCCGTCAATCTTAGCATTTCCCAGCAGATCAAATGGCTCAGACCAACCCTCGAAGCAGTCGCAAGCCCCTTCTGAAAAGTCAAATGCCACATCACCAGTCAGAACCAATGAGAAGTGACCACATCAACACAACTGACACCTCATAAGGTAGAAGAATCCACTTTACATCAGACAGTTATCATGTGATTGCAAGGGCTTAGAAGATTCCTTACGATCATGTGATGACCATAGATCATCATTGATTGTCACTCACTTAGATACTCAGACCCACTAACAAATGCCAACTGTTCTACCTAGCAACCAATTGGAAATGAGAATGTTAGCGCCTCTTGGCAACATAGACCCATGGCATCCTTAACCCTTCATTAGATGATTGTTGCTACACCATAGCCTTAAACAACCTACATCTTACTTCAATGGTATAATGGCGATCTTTGGCTTATGAGGCGTGTTAAAGCTTAGATAGAATCTACGATAGAACATACAAAGAGTTATCTAATCTTACCGAGTTGCAGAAGTTTATGAAATTTGTTTTGGATTATACATTTTTTATTTAGGGCTCGAGGATAACTAATTCACCCCCCTCTTAGTTATTCTAACAATTGGTATCAAAGAAAATTGGTTGCTAGATACAAGCTGCTTAGGTTTCTTGGAACAAAGTTTTAAGGACTTTAGCACAAAGATCAAAATGTATAAGAGGGATGTACCAAAGCTGAACAAAGACAATTTTTCCATATGGCCAAGCCAAATGAAGTTACATATTTCTATAATTGGTAATTCTACTCTCACTTTATTGGAAAGTGGTTACCTTACACCTCCAACTAGTCCCCTAGCCCTTGATCAATTAAGAGACCGACATGAACACAATATTACAATGATGGAAATTTCTACTACCTGTACAGATGTTGAATTTGAAGATATCAAAGGTTGTACTACTGCTAAAGATACGTGGGACAAAATTTCTCAAATCTACAGTGGAGATACAAATGTTAAACAAGCAAGAGCCATAAGTCTAAGAGGGAGATTTGATGACATGAAGATGAATGAAGGAGAAAACATTGTCTAGTACACAAATAGAATTAAGGAAGTTGTACATGCTATTAGAGCCTCCGATGGTGTTATTAATGAAGAGACTGTGGTAAGAAAAATCTTAAGAACTTTATTACCTATTTATACAATAAGGATATCTGCAATTCATGAGACAAGGTCTGCTGGTAATGCCCTTACACTTGAAAATCTGATTGGTAAGCTCACAACCTTTGAATTGAATAACTTTGACAATAGTGTTGTTTTGTCTATGGAGTTTTCTTTCATGAGTTCTCTAAAGATTTCTAAGTCTAGAAGAAGTAAGAATAATGACAGTGATAGTAATACTGATGATGAACTTGATGAACTTGAAGCACTTATGGCCAGAAGATTACCCAAAGGTAAAGGAAGGTATAGAGGTAAGCTCTACCTTTGGCATGCTTTAATTGTAAAGAGGTTGGTCATATTGCTGCTAGATGCCCTAACAAAAGAGATGATGATAGAAACAAAGATTGATCTAATGAAGGAAGCCATGGAAGAAGTGGAAACAGAAGCTACCGACACTACAACAGAGACAACCAAGACAAAATGGATAAAGGAAAGAAAGTATGCTACATTGCTAAAGATGATTTCATTAATACTAAAACTGATGAAGATGTGGAACTAGTATTTGTTGTAATGAAGGATGACTTAGAAGAAGATGAAAGGTATGTAGAGACAACACTTATATCTAAGGTTAATAAAAATAATACATGGATTATAGATAGTGGATATACACATCATATGACTAGAGATGAAGATAAGTTTGATCATCTTAAAGAACATAATGGTGGATCCATAAGAATGGGTAATGATGCACCTTGTATGGTTAAAGGAAAAGGTTCTTTGATGATAAATGATATGATAAAATGTAATAATGCTTACTAGGTAAAAGGTCTGAACTATAATTCGTTGAGTATTGCACAGTTGAATAATTCAGGTCACTGAGTTGCTTTTGAAAGTAAGAAAGTGAAAATCTTTGATGATGGAGGAAGACTTGTTGGAACTAGTACTCAATCCAGAGGTAATCTATTATATCTTGATAATGATCAGTCTTCTTGCTTAATGATGAAAAATGAAGATGCTTGGCTGTGGCATAAAAGGTTATGTCATGTGAACTTTGATAACATGATTAAGATCAGTAAAAAGAAAAAAGGATAGAGGTTTTCCTAACTTGTCTAAGACTGATCATGTTATGTGTCATGAATGTTAGAAAGGTAAAATGACAAAGTATAGCTTTAAAAGTAAGGATTTCTCAACAAAAAATATACTTGAGTTGGTTCATACTGACTTATGTGGTCCTATGAGAACTCTAAGCTATTATGGAGATAGATATTTTATTCTTTTTGTTGATGACTATACTAGACTGATGACGGTGATGTTCTTGAAAGAAAAGTCTAAGGCATTTAAAATGTTCAAGTGGTATAAAGTGAAAGTTGAAAAAGAAACTGGTAAAGAGTTGAAATGCTTAAGATCTAATAGAGGTGGTGAATTTATCTCTGATTAATTTACTAATTTTTGTAATGAGAATGGTATTAAAAGATAGGTTTATGTATCGAGGACACCACAATAGAATGGCATAGCAAAAAGAGGAAATCACTCAATTATTGATTGTGCTAGGACACTGATGCTGTAGAAGAATGTTGCTCAAACATACTGGAGAGAAGCTATTAGTACTACTATTTTTGTGATGAATCAAGTTTAATTAAAGAAAGACACAAACAAGATACCTTATGAGCTATGGTTTTGACACAAACCTATTGTAAGTTATTTTAGGATTTTTGGAAGCAAATGTTTTATTCTGAAAGATGAGAGAAATGAAAAATTTGATTCTAAAGGTGATTAAGGAATATTCTTAGGATATTCTACTAAAATTAAAGCATATAAGCATTTGAATAAAGCTACTAACAAGATGATTGAAAGTACTAATGTTAGAGTTGATGAGTTTGATGACAAGAATGTAGAGGAAAGTACAAAGGAACCATAAGACTATGGTAGATTCACTTACATTAAAAACTCTGAGTTCCTACCGATAGTGTAGATAGTGACAATCGGGCAACAATAGAACTATAGTGCTCAACAAAAAAGCACTACCAAGCTACAACAGAACAATATCGGACAATCTCAGCACAATACTAATGAATAAGGAAATAATACTGATGAACAGGAAGCACCTAATGAACAAGCAAATGAACCTGCACAAGATGAACAAGAAAGAAGAGATCTAATACTTGCTAGTTTTGTTAGGAGACATCATTTTGAGACCCAAATTATTGGAAATAGACAAGCTAGAATACAAACAAGGAGTAAAACAAGATAAGGTACATGTTTAGTTTATGAATATGAGCCTAAAACTATGAAAGTTGCATTAGATAATGATGAATGGATTAATGCAATGAAAGAAGAAATATAATAGATTGAGAAAAAAAAAACTTGGACCTTAGTACCTTGACCTAAAGACAAAATGTTATCGGTACTAAATGGATATTCAGGAACAAGCTGAATGAAAATGGTGAAGTAACAAGAAACAAGGCTAGATTGGTATGCAAAGGATATGCACAGGAAGAAGGAATTGATTATGGTGAGACATTTGCACCTGTTGCTAGATTGGAAGGAGTTAGAATGCTACTTGCATATGTTGCACATAATAAATTCAAAGTCAATCAAATGGATGTGAAGTCAGCATTTTTTAATGGTATACTTGAAGAAGAAGTCTACATAGAACAAATTGAAGGATTTATTGATCCAGATAATAAAGACATGGTATGTAGATTACATAAAGCATTGTATGGTTTGAAACAAGCACTGAGAGCATGGTATGAAAGGTTACATACTTATTTGTTAATTATTGGATTTGTTAGAACCACTGAAAATAACAATTTATATATGAAAGGAGATACTGATGATACTATTATTATTCCTAAAATATTTGAGGATGATATAATATTTGAAGAACAAGATCAAATCTGTAAATATTTTGCTGATTTTATGAGAAATGAATTCAAAATGTCTATTTTTGGAGAGATTAAGTTCTTTCTAGGCTTGCAAGTGATTCGACAAAATGATGGAATATTCATCACACAATCCAAATACATAAAGGAAGTACTGAAGACATTTGGCATGGAAGATGTTAAACTTGTGGGAACACCGATGGCTACTAGATGTAAATTAAGAAAGGAAGATGAAACCATAGAGATAAACCAGACACTTTACCAATCCATGATTGGTAAGCTAATGTATGTAGTACACAGTAGACCAGATATAGCACATGTTGTGGAAATCGTTGCTAGATTTTCTACTAATCTTAGAGAATCACACATGAATGCTACTAAAAGAATCTTAAGATACCTGAAGAAAATAGATGATTATGGATATGGTATCCTAAGGAAGGAAAATTTGAATTGAAGGTATACACCGATGCTGATTGGGATGGAAATGTAGATGATAGAAAAAGTACAACTGGAGGAGCATTTTTCTTTGGTGAAAGACTTGTTACATGGACAAGTAAGAAACAAGCTTGCATTTCTCAGTCTACAACTGAAGTAGAATATGTTGCTTCTGCTAAAAACTGTTCAAACATTGCATATATCAAGCAAGTGTTGGAAGATATGAATGAGATAATCACTAAGCCTATGATTATATATTGTGACAACACCAGTGCAATTACTATTTCAAAGAATCGAATGATGCACTCAAAGACAAAGCATATATCTATTGAGTATCACTACTTAAGAGAACAAGTACAAGAGAAGCAAGTGAAGTTAGAATTTGTTACATCAGAAGAACAGCTTGCAGACATATTTACAAAAGCTTTACTGAAAGATACATTTGAGTACTTGAGGACTAGACTAGGGGTCCGTCCCTTGTCTATTGGTCACTAATGTGATTTGGATGTTGCATCAGCCTAAACCTTATCAGAAGATCATTCATGTTGATGTAGCATAGTTCACACTTTGGATCATGTTCAAGGTCGTGATAAGTTTGGAAAACTAAAATAGATTGGAATATCAGTATACAAAGATACAAAGAATGCACCTAATAATAGAGTTACTTGGCTATGAAGGAGAAGTATGTTTCTATTTTTCTTTAGCATTGTTTTTATACATGGAATAAAGGATTGAAGAAAGTAACATCAAAGGGAGATAAATGAAACATGAAAATAGGGAGAGAATATCAAAAGAAAGAATGCCAATAGGGAAAATGTATTGAAGATCAGCTACTAAAGAACAAAAGATGAATCTAACAAAGCATTGAAAAGGTTTAATCAATAGAAGAAAGTTGTATTTTGATAATGCTGATCAGTAATGTAATGATTAAACATATAAAAGATTTAGCTGAGGAAGAGCTACAACATTTGTTTACAGAGTTGTAGAGTACATGTTTGGTAGATGGCATATTTCATATTACTTGTGTTGCCATCAATATCAAAGGGAGAGATTGTTGGACTACAAGTAATTGATAACTTGATTGGCAAGATTGATAGTGATAGTTGATCACTTACCGAGCACTAAAATGTTATGTAATATAATAGAATCAATTTTATGTTGTCATTGATGTCAACTAGCTTGATAGTAATTATCTTGTAAGTTACTATATCGAGACATCTGAAGAAAGGTGAATGAGATGAAGAATATAAATATCTACATGAGGAAGATGTATATGTCAGATGAGGATAAGGAATTCATTGAGTAATTTGTTGATGAGTCTATGACTTCATTATGTTGACTTTATTATGTTACAGTGATCTATTATGAAGAAATGAGTAAATTGTTACAAAGTAGTGTAGTCAGTGAATGAAGCAATTTTAGTATACATCGACAAAGTTCAGTGTACACCAAGGAAGACAATATTTACCAAGCTTGTGTTTATCGACACATTTCTTTGTTAATCGAGCAAAAAAGAAAAGAATTAAATGTTTAGTTTAGTCGCCAATGATGATGAGGATTGATGAGCAGTAAAGTGTTATGATTCTGATTTAAAAGATAAAGTTTGTTATGAAGATCGATGGCTAGAAAAATTTAAGGAAGATCTGATGAATCAAATTGAAACATATTAATCGAGGAAGGATAAAGAAAAAAAATCTGATGGACAGGAAGAAAATGGTTTATATGTCTATATAAGAGACTGATGTTTGCACGAGAAAAAGATGCCAGATTAAAAGGAAAATTGAAGAATTATCACATGAACAAGTTTTCATGCATTTTGATCATACTGGTTAAGAAGAACCTAATACAGAGTTATAATCAAGCTACAGAGAGTAATTACCGATGAACAGTGAGTTGATATAGTGTTGAAATAGAAATGCTACATTGATTAGAAAAGTTGTATGAGCATAAAATGTATCTATATATCTACAATTGAAGATTATATTAAGGCATATCACCTACTATTAGAGTTTAACCATTGTACACAGATAAATCTCTTAACCAAGTGGACTAGGAAAGTCTCTTTATGTATCATTCATAAAATGAACATTGTTATCCTATCAACCCCAGAGCGACTGTTGGTTGGACAATAATGGTTAGTGTTAAATCTTATAACAAGGTCACACCTAACAGTGTGTTTGTAACCTTTAACAAGGTTTGGTCTTCACCGACCTCACTTTAGAAGAGTGAATATTTTGGGTTGCCGGTCCCAGGTGGTTTTTCCCTTCACAGGGTTTCCACGTTAAAATCTTTTGTGTTATGTGTTGTTTGTGATGGTTGTTTATTGTCATACTTTACATACTGCATGTTGATTTTGATCGGTAATCATTATGAGCTAATAACTAGTAATCAGTACAAGAATAGACATAGAGTTATCTAATCTTACTGAGCTGTAGAAGTTTATGAAATTTGTTTTGGATTATAATTTTTGTATTTAGGGCCTAAGGATAACTAATTCACCCCCCTCTCAGTTATTCTAACAATACAATGGTTAGAAAGTAGCAGTAGTTTCTAATTTGAAAAACATACAACTCACTTTGCAAATAACAGATCTAATTCCTACATATATGTTGGCTTACTATTTGAGTTCCATTTCCATCTCTATCACTGATATGCTCAGAAATCCCTTCAAGTAATCACAACTCTGATCAACTTCTTCACCTTCAGCCTTTCTAATTTGTTAGTCAATAACATCAACAATTCCAGCATTCCCCTCTTCTTATCTAACCTCACACTTAGGTTTTCCTATATACCTCTTCAATAAGTAGATCCATCTTTTACTACTTAATCTCCTCTATAGATCTTAAGTTTAGGTCAGATTCATCAAAACCTTCCATCATTTATGTTCTTCATCCATCCTTCTAGAAACATCTCTAATTTATTTATTGAAATCACAATAAAATGATTTACTGTGCATTAAATGCTCCATACATTCAAGTAATAAAGTCAACACAATTTACATAATCCAAAAATTTAAATTACTGGTGCTTAGTCAATATTGTGTTCAACTCCTTAGTCATCACTGCGTAGCTCGGTCATCTCTTCAAATTGTCTCCCTTGGCTAATTCTGTCACTCAACAATAAACTGATGTTCAGTCAACATTGAATTTACTTAGCATATACTGACTCAGTTGACAGTAACATCACTCGGCTTAAACTAGATTTCTTCACTTTTTTTCGGTTAAGCCTACTTGTTCAGTCTTGCTTCTTACTTAGATAAACAATACATTATCTTATCATTGTGCCACATAATCAAGTACTCATTTAAGTATCAAATAACTCAACCTTTCTCTAGGTTGTTATCACCCCTACCCTAATCCTTCTCATCAATCAATAGATATTCATATAGTACTTTCTTAAATAGCAACTATCTTACTAGTTAAAGTTTGACATCAATGACAATACAACAATTGCTTCAATTGCAGTTTCCAACAATCTCCCTCTTTGGCATTGATGGCAACACCATATAAGTAACACATGATTCACCAACTAATCCAAAACTTTGTCATTTGATTAAAAGTATTTGTAATATCCTTAGCTTCATTCTGATTCTAAATCACTTAGCCTAGCTTGCTTGACTGACCACATAGTTACCCCCTCTAAATCTTTTTTGTGTCTCTTTTCCTCTGATTCTCTAAATTACTTCCTCTTTTATGTGTTTTCATCTCTGAATCTCTCCCTCTTTGATAGTAATGCCAAAGCATTATCTAGAATTTTCATCTTTCAGATGTAGATGTCATCTTTTTAGTTCAGTAGCAATATTTCTCCCTTTGGCATCTTTCTTATGACTGATTATATCTTTTCTGTACTTTTCACAACTCTAGGCTGCTCCTAAAGTGTGACCTTTTCTGCATCAATTTGTCAAATACTTAGTGCAACACATTTGATGTAGTGCTTTTAGCTTGACTAGGCAACCTTAGTTAGGGGAAGCACCCCTAATTTACTTCTAAGATATTCATGAGCATCCTTAGGTAAAGCTTTTGTGAATATGTCTGCTAGTTGTTCCTTTGTATTCACATATTCCATTCTCACCTCTTTATCTTGGACCAATTCCCTCAAGTAATGATACTTGATAGCAATATGTTTGGTCTTTGTGTGCATCATTGGGTTCTTTGATATGTTGATAGCACTTGTGTTGTCACAATATATGACAGTTGGTTTAGTCATCTCATCTTTCATGCCTTTCAACAATTGCTTAATACATACTAGATTTGAACAGTTCACTACAGCTGCTACATACTCAAGTTCAGCTGTGGATTGGGAAATGCAATTTTGTTTCTTTCTTGTCCAAGAAACTAATCTCTATCCAAGAAAGAAATCTCTACCACTAGTGCTTTTTCTATCATCAACATTTATTGCCCAATCTGCATCAGTGTAGACTCTTAGTTCAAATTTCTCATGCTTCTTGTAGTACAGTCCATAGTCTGATGTCCCTTTTAGATATCTCATTATCCTCTTCATAGCCATCATATGAGTTTCATTAGGATTGGCAAAGAATCTTTCCACAATCCCAACTACTAGAGGAATATCTGGTCTACTATGAACAACATATTGCAACTTTCCAATCATGGATCTATACAGAGTTTAGTTTACTTTAGTAGTATCATTATTTTTAGACAATTTTTGTCCATTAGCCATGGGAGTACTTATTGGCCCTGAATCCTCCGTACCAAAGGTTTTTAGCATCTCTTTAACATATTTATATTGAGTGATAAAAATACCTTTTTCCATCTAATAGACTTGCAAACCAGCAAAGAATTTTATCTCACCAAACATAGACATTTCAAACTCAGTTTGCATCTCATTTGACATTTTTTTACACAGGGCATCTTGTCCACCAAATATGATATCATCTACAAAAATTTTAGCTAACAAAATCCCTTTACCTTCTTCATCTTTCATATACAAGTTGCTGGTGTCATTTATCCTTGAAAATCCAATATGTATCAAGTAATTGCGCAACCTCTCATACCATGCTCTGGGGGCTTGTTTCAATCCATACAGTGCCTTGTTTAGCTTATAAACCATATTTCTCTTGTTTGGATCAACAAATCCTTCAAGTTGTTCAATGCACACTTCTTCTTCTAATATACCATTTAAAAATGTAGACTTGACATCCATTTGGTGTATCTTGAAATCTCTATAAGAAGTATATGCAAGTAGAGTTCTCACTCCTAATCTTTCTACATGGGAAAATGTCTCCCCATAGTCTATTCCTTCTTCTTGTGCATAACCCTTGCATACCAGCCTTTCTTTATTCCTTGTGATTTCTCCATGTTCATTAAAATTGTTTCTAAATACCCATTTTGTTCCAATGACATTTTTTCTTTCTGGTCTCGGTACCAAAGTCTAGGTATCATTATTTTTTATTTGATCTATTTCCTCATTCATAGAATGAATCTAGTCTTCATTTTCTAATGCCTCCCTTGTTGTATTAGGCTCAAACTCACATAATAAACAGGTAGGATCTCTCAACTTGCTTCTGGTCAAAACTCTAGTATCTTTATCTCCAATGATTTTCTCAGGCTTATGATGTCTTCTTACATACCGTGCCAAAGTAGGTTTAGATTTCTTTTCTCATTGCTCTTCAGGTTCATCAATAAGATTATCAGATTCATCCTTTGATTGCTCAAGAACCTCTTCCTGATGCTTAGCAACATCCTCCTAAAGCTTGACATTAACTTCCTGATGCTTGATATTTCTTACCTGAGACTTTTCATCAGGTGCAAGTGTGTTACTCACCTTTCCTTCTTCTACATAGACAAGATCTATAATCTTTAGGCTCTCTTTTGCTTTCTTGTTCATTTTTCTCTGCATATTCATCCACTTTCACATTTACACTTTCCACAATTTTGTTAGTGTTAGAATTCAAACACTTTTAAGCTTTTCTCTTTGTGGAATAACCTAGGAATATGCCCTCATCACTTTTTGTATCAAATTTTCCATTCCTATTATCTTTTAATATATACAATTTTCTCCCAAATATTCTAAAGTATTTTACATTAGGTGCATAACCTTGGCATAATTCATAAGTTGTAACATTTATACCTTTTTTGATTTGCACTCAGTTTAAGGTATAGACAGATGTACTCACAACTTCTTTCTAGTACTTTTGTGCAAAATTCTTCTCAATCATTAGTGTCCTTGCACAATCCATGATAGATCTATTTCTTCTCTCAGCTATACCATTTTGTGGAGGTGTTCTAGATGTATACATCTGTCTCTTGATTCCTCTATCATTGCAGAACATATTGAACTCATTTGATATAAACTCTCCACCTTGGTAAGATCTCAGACATTTCAGGTTTCTACCTATTTCTTTTTCTACCTTAGCCAAATACCACTTAATTAAATAAAATGCATCAGATTTTTCTTTTAAAACAATTATAGTCATCATTCTAGTATAGTTATCAACAAACAGAATAAAGTATTTAGCACCACAATACTTTGTACACCCATAGGTCCACAAAGGTTAGTGTGAACCATATCTAAAGCATTTTCAGAAGTAAAAGTCTTTCTCTTGAAACTAGACTTTGTCATTTTACCCAACTAGCATTGTTTGCACATCACATTATCAAGTTTCTTCAATCTCGACAAACGTCTAAATTTCATCTTTTTACTAATATTTACCAGATTGTAAAAGTTAACATGACATAACCTCTTATACCATAACCATATGTCATCAAATTGTGTAATCAAGTATTTCTCTTCAGATAGGTCTAGATAGAACAAATTACCTCTAGTCTGTTCTCCACTTCCAATCAGTTCACCAGTGGCATCAAATATTTTAGCCTTTCTATGATGAAACTTCACTCGAGAACTAGTGCTATTAAGTTGTGCAACACTTAGAAAATTATAGTTAAGACCTTCAACCTAATAAGCATTTTTACAAGTGATCTTATCAGTTAGCTTAATTAATCCTTTACCCTTTATAGGACATGGTGCATCATTAACAAACTTAACACTTCTACCTTTGTAATGATCTAGGGTTTCAAATTTAATTTTGTCACCAATCATGTGATGTGAGCAACCACTATCAATAATCCATTTATCTCCTTTGCTTACATAAGGAACAAGTACAATTTTCTCATCTTCATCAGAATCATCTTTCATAGAAACATAAACTACTTCAAATTTAAAATCATCATCATCAGTGTCAGTTTCTTCTTCAACAATATAACAAGATTTCTTACCTTTGTCCTTGTAGTCCTTGTACCTTTGGAAACCTCTATTTTCTCTTTTATCCTTGTACTTTCTTTATCTTTCCTCATCCTTTTCATTCCTCTCAAGATATCTTACAGCTATATGACCAACTTTGTTACATGAAAAACATATGATAGGAAGTTTAACTTTATATTTTCCTTTTCCTCTCTTAAATCTTCTAGCCATAAGAGCTTCAAGATCCTCTAGTTCCTCACCAAAGTGTCACTATCACTTTCACTATCACTTATACATTTTTCTTTTTCCTTCTTAGACTTATGCAAAACCATTTGTGACTTGAATGTAGGTTCAACATTTGCAATAGTGTAGTTATCATACTTAGAAAGCTCAAAAGTAGTAAGCTTCCCAACAAGACTTTCCAGTGTTAGAACATTACCAGGGTTACATCTAGATTCTTGAATTGTTAAAATTCTAATGGCATATATAAGAAGAAAAGTTCTCAATACCTTTCCAATAAAAGTCTCATCATCAATAGTTCCATTAGCTCCTCTAATAGCATTTACTACCTCCTTGATTCTAGCACAATATTCAGCAATATTTTCACCTTCTTGCATTTTCATTTCATCAAACTTACCTCTTAGGCTTTTAGCTTTTACCCTTAGCACATTTACATCACCACCATAGATATTTGCAAGAGTGTCCCACATTTTCTTGGAATTTTTGCAATCTTTAATGTCTTCAAATTTATGATAGCTTAAGGCAGATGCAACCTCCAACATTTCTTGGTTGTGTTTATTTTAGCTTTCATCTCCTCAGTAGTCAAAGGTGCAACAAGTGTAACATAGTCATGTTCAACATAATATTTTGCTGAGTCACCAATACGAGATAAATGTAGTTTCATCAGACTCTACCATACAAGAAAGTTCTCCTTATTCAACTTCGGTACCTCTTTTTTATACATCTTGATCATTTTCTTCAAGTACCTTTAAACTTATTCTGTGTAAGCACCAACAAATTTGATACCAACTATTAATATGATTTAGAACAAAAGAGAGGGAGGGTGAATCAATTTTTCCTAGGTCTAGATGTATGAATTAAACTTTTAAACACTTCAATAATCTCATATCTAATAACAAACACTACTTAGTCATTATAGAATGTATGCCAGAAACATATAACAATGCAGTCCATTATCCGACAGTATTTACCAAAACATAGAAATGTTCAAACCAAAAAATTCACACAAGTATTAACACCAGGATTTATAGTGTAAACCCAATTTGGGAAAAACCACTTTGTCACATGTTACTGATATATTCACTCTTCTAAAGTGAGCTCTATGAAAATCCAACCTTGTCAAAGGTTTACAAACACACTACTAGATGTGACCCTATTAAAGGATTTCAACCACCCTGTTAGGAGTGTGCCTTGTTAGAGGAATTAAGTACATTCCATTAGAATGTAACCTTGATTAAAGGATTTAAAAAATGATTGTTAGGTCAACCTTGATTAAAAGATTTAGATTGATACAATGGTTAGAAAGTAGCAGTAGTATCTGATTTGAAAAAAATACAACTCACTTTGCAAATAAAAAATTCAAATCAGACATATATGCTAGCTTACTGATTGAGTTCCATTTCCATCTCCATCACTGATCTTCTTGGAAATCCCTTCAAGAAATCACAACTCTGATCAACTACTTCACCTTTATCCTTTCTACTTTGTCATTCAATAACATCAACAATTCCAGCATTCCCCTCTTCCTATCTAACCTCACACTTAGGTTTTCCTATATACCTCTTCAATAGGTAGATCCATCTTTTTCTGCTTAATCTCCTTTGTAGATCTTAGGTTTAGGTCAGATTCATTGAATCCTTCCATCATTTATGTTTTTCATCCATCCTTTTAGAAATATCTCTAATCTCTTTATTGAAATCACAATAAAATGATTTACTGTGCATTAAATGCTCCATACATTCAATTAATATTTAGTCAATATGATTTACATAATCCAAGAGTTCAACAATATTAGCTAGACATCTGAATTCTTCCTCAAATGTAAATTACTAATGCTCAGTCAATACTATGTTCAATTCCTCGGTCATCATTGTGTAACTCAGTCATCTCTTCAAACTATCTCCCTCATCTAATTTTGTCACTTAGAAATAAACTGATGTTCAGTCAACACTAAATTTACTCAGCATATACTGGCTCGTTCGACACTAACATCACTCAGCTTAAACTAGATTTGTTCAATTTTTCTTGATTAAGCCTACTTGTTCAATCTTGCTTCTTACTTAGATAAACAATACATTATCTTATCATTAATGTGCCACATAATCAAGTACTCATTGAAGTATCAAATAACTCAACCTTTCTCTAGGTTCTATTGTTATCACCCCTGCCCTAATCCTTCTCATCAATCAATAGATATAGTACTTTCTTAAATAGAAATTGTCTTACTAGTTAAGGTTTGACATCAATGACAATACAACAATTGCTTCAATTTTAGTTTCCAATAGACACTACCATTGTATGTGCAGTAGATTATCTCTAGCTTCTACTTTAATACATAAAATAGTAATAATTTATAAAGGAAACAACAATGATAAACAAAATCTAACATTGGTTCTAGTCACATGGTAGTGGTTGTGAGTGTGACCACACAAGGATGGTTACAATTGAATAAACTAGTGAAATGATTAATTAACTTATTATAAAACTCTTTTTAGATTGAGACTAACTTAATCTATGCTGAACTAGTTTAACTTCTTATATTATTAAGTGAGTAAAAATATCATCTAAAGTAACTAATAATCAATTAAACATATTACCACTATGAAGAAATGTAATAAATGAAACTACTAATTTATCTGATCTAACAAGAGGAATACTTCACCTCAAGTAGCCCTTGCATAAGGATTCATAACCTTGAATCAATTTAGAACTTTAATCAATTGAAGATAATTGTACCCTTGCATTAATAATACTAGACATTATAATAGAAATAGTATATATTAATTATTATAATTTAAAAAAATATTTGAGAACATTTGAACCAAAACTGTTAAGACTTTCTTGGATTTTATAAGAAATCTTAGAAGTAATGATCATAAATATCATTGAATCTCTAATCCCCACATGTCATTCTTTAACAATACATGACTTATTATAAAAATTAAACAACTACTTAACATAGATACAAACATGGAGTCCAAGTAGAACTCAAACATGCCATCATAGATCTTTTAATTTTACAGGAACAAAATCGTTACCCAATAGATGACCATTGTCAATGCATTAAGTCTCCATCTCTGTGTGCATTAAAAGTACTTGATCATTACCTTTGACTCAATCATTATAGAAGAGATAACTACCTAAAAATATATTTCATAATTCCTCCTTTGAAGTCATAGGTTAGTTTAAAATGGAGAAAGTACACAAACACACCAATTTAATCCCAAAACATCATATAACTGGATTTTAGGACACATTTATGTACATCTTAGATTTAATTAATTTATCATACAAGGATCATCCACTAATGAAACGTAGGACCCCTTAGGACCTCTTATGTTACCCCCAACCCCTTAAGACACATATATATACCTGACTCATTGTTACCAACGACACCTTAAGATGTAGTCTAGGACCACTTATATTGCACCTACGACCCATTAACATTCTAGGACTCTTATCTAGATCCCTTATGAAATCTTAAAAAAAATATAAAACCTTACGACCCCCAAGACCCATTAAAAAAATTTAGGATGTCCTAGGAGTGGACTTAGACCACTTATGATGTTCTACGACCCATTTTTGTGATGTTGTCCCGCCATGCCTATGATTGCATTTTTATCTTGTGAAGAAAATCCATGAGGTTTTATGGTGTGCGCTCTTAGCCCTGTGTTCTTCAATGTGTCACCTTGCTCTAGTTCAGATCGCATCTGTTAAATCAAAAAACCCAAGAAGTTATTAAAGTTTTAAGGTCTGCAAGAAACAGTTTCAAAATATGCTTAATCGTCAAAAACCCACAATGTTTTTGAAGACCCATGATGGTTTCAGTCTCCCTGCTACCATTTTGTTCGCATGAAAACCCTGTGTGTTTTTGATCTCACACTTCTACCCTATTTTTTGGTTATTCCCTAACTGCACAAGTCTGACTAGATGGTGGCCCAGGTCTTCAAGGGCTTTAAAATGATTGGTTGTCGCATGATCGCATGTCAAAATTTTTTGACATGTGACCATGCGACTGGTTACTTCTTGTGATAGGGCCATTTTCACATCTTGCGACCATCCGAAAAGGTTCTTCCTTTTTGGGGCTTGTTGGCAGGTGGTGATTTGGCAGTCTCTGGTTGGTCGTCAGGTGCACTAGGTGGGACCGTGTGTTAAAGGTAAATGGCATGTTTAGCGGCATGGTGAATTTGGTAGTTTGTCACATGTTCGCATGAGCCAGTTTCATGCTATGCAATCATGCCACAAATCCCTTGGTGTTAACCCTATGTGGTAGCAGTTATGCGGAGGTAGAGGTTTGCAGTCTGTCGCATGTTCGCATAGCCCGTTTCCTGACTATGCGATCATGCGACAATTGCTATGAATGTCACCATTGTGGATTTAAGAGTGGGTCCACAGTGCCAGTGCTACTGAGGTGTTCCTTTCTGATTGGTTGTTGACAGGTGACAAAGTAGTTGACTTTTCAAAGGGACCTATGACTATTGTGAGATTAAATGTAGGCCGCTCGATTTGCTGGGAAAGGGAAAAGATCTACGATGGCATTTTAAATATTTTGACGTGACCGTTGCATTTCAAATTCAAACTTCTGAGAGGGTTTGTGATCGGCATTGCAGGGCTAAGTGGTTGTGGTCGCATGATCACAAGGGTTTGTAGAGTGTCTTACGATCATGCGACTAGGCATAAATGTAAACCAGGATTCTTGTAGCGGTGAAGATTATGACTGCGTGACTTCGTGACTAAGGATAAATGGTCAAGTTGCTAAGCTCAGGAAAGATTCGATTGTCAAAGTGATTTTCCAAGCGTATGGACTGTTATTCAATGCTTGCGTGGCTAAATCTGGTAGGTGAGATTTTGCTAACTGTTGTTGTGTGGTCTCAAGAAGCTATGTGATTGATTTGCAGAGGTTGAGTACTATGAAGGGATGGGTTTTGTTGCTCGAGGTAGGTTGCAGGTGAGCTGATCAGTTTGATTGGCATGGTAAAATGATGGTCCTTGGTACTTTCTCAGAGATTTCTCATGAATGTGGATCATTTTTAGATCTGATCACCTAGGTTTTCATCCCCTGCAATAAATTTATGACTGTTTTGATTGGTGTGGTGGGTGAAAACCCTAGCCCTAGCTGTCTATAGCTTGTTGCAACCTGTTTTGGGTTTCCAGGGCAGCTAGTGGTATAAATAGTTAGTTTTTCCACTTAGAGGGGGTTCCAAGATTTCTTTTTGGTCCTAGGTTGTTGACTTATGTATCTTGAAGAAGGAGAAACTGGATTTTTGGTCTACATCCTATCTTAGTATTACTTTGGTTGTATATTGATTCTGAATATGTTAATGAGAATGCTATTGGGTTCCAATCCTGCATTTGTGTATGTCTTCTTATTTTGGTTCTAAGGTCATATATGTTAATTTCACAAAGTGGGTTAGCATATGGTGAACAAAGAACATTTTGAAATTATCTTTGAGTTCCTAACAAAGTTAGGATTAAAGTCTTTCAAGTAGTTTCAGTGGGTTTATAGCCAAATAAGGATTTGATGTCCATGTGTTTGAGGGAGAGGGGTAATAGGCAAAGCACTTATCCTGAGCCTAGCAGTGTTTGAATTAAGATTTTTAGCTGATATATGCAACTGGGTGATTCTCTACCCTAGGATAAGGCATTGGTCCATTCTTTGGAAGCTTTTCATGGTCTACAACCACACACACACAATTTAAATGATCATACCATCAGTTTGTTTGTAAAAGACCTATTTGAATTCCTATTTGGTGACTCCTTTAGAGAAGTGAGTTGAGTGTACACCCACCCAGGCTTAAGGCTTAAAGTGAAGAAGGATCTCATTGTTGATCCTGTCAGTTGGCCCTCTTCCTTGTGGAATTTGGATGTGATAGAGTCAAATTTTTATTTAAATTATCCATCAATCTATAAATCTGCAAGTTGAAGATCAAAGGGAATAATCTAGAACCAACAAAATGGTGACTCTAGTGGGGAGATGAAATAAGTTTACTAATAAGAGTATCCCAGAATCTTGTTGTATTTAGTTTGGGGAAGAGTCTTACAAGTTTTCCAATCTGAGAATTACTTTTCAGATTTGCAAGTATGTTACCTAGATTTGTTGATTGGGTTATATGTGACTTTATTGTGGAAAAGCCCAGAGTCTATTGGTGTTTCAAGATAGATCAGTTAAAGTTTGTGTCCTCTGAGGAGAGGTGGTGACTCTATGCTAGAAGGAACTTGAATTATGAAGTTTTGTTGGGACTCCAGTCAGATAAGAAGAAGGCAGTAGCATTTAGCAGGGCAATCCAGGTATTTGCCATTCAATATATTGCATTTGCATGGTCCTTATCAAATGATTTTGTCATTAAAGAAAGGACATATAAGCATGAAGTATTTAAGAAAGGTTCAGTGACAAAAGAAGGTTCAATTCAAGTATAGACTTCCTGTCATTGGTCTTGAAGATTTTCAAGTAGATGTGCAATAGTTGCAGCTTGTGATGGATATTGACAAGGTTTCTATTGTCAAAGGATATGCACCATTTTGTTATGATGGCATACACAGTTTCCCTAACAAAATCCCAAATAAAATCAGAGGATTGTTGGAAATATTCAAGACTATCCAAGTTACTGAGAGGGGAGGGGTGAATCAGTAACTTCAAATGCTTTTACATTAATTTTTGATCTTAATAACATTTGATCTATTGATCTGCTTGCATGCATGAGAAACTAAAAACATAAAAGTATTCATATCAATTTGACACACAGATTTGGTGACCCAGAAACCTTCCAAATAGAAAGTAAAACTGGGGTGAGGATGATACCCACAAAACTTTAATGCTGGAGTATAAAGTTGGCCGGTTAAGGCTTACAATGATCACTTCTGATGCTCTGTCCTGTTAGGAACAATAAGGACTATTAAGTCCACCTTGTTACAGGATTTACAAACATACAGTGAAGTATGCACTCGGTTAAGAGATTTAACAAAAGACTGTTAAGTCTACCCTGTTAGAGGATTTAGTACTGATTCACTTGTTAGAATGAAATAGTAGATCTCTTACTTGCAACTATATTTTCTGAATGAGATTTTCTGATGTACTGATCACCTTCTGTGATAGATTTATCTCTGCTGCTCCTTATACTACTGTAGCCCTTTATAATTTACCTATCTCTACCTTTCTTGCATCTTTGCATATGCACTTCTCCATACAACTACTTACTTGGATATGATATAAACATTGCTTATATATCAATCCAAAACAATTACAAAACAATTACAAAGTCAACTCATAAACAAGTAAACACAAGTATTACTGAGTCGGCCCAAATATAGTTACTCGATTACTGCAAACTAACTCGGTGTCTTTCTGATACTCGTTGTCCACTACGTTACTCGGCATCATCATGCACTTGATAGAAGTGGAGGTACAGTCCATACTAACCAGTCGGTCATAGCTTCGAACTCAGTATATACTAGAGACTCGGTAAATATAATGTTACTTGGTAGAGACTGAATTTCCTGTTTAACCGTCCAGCACTCGGTAAACACTGTTCAATTGATCACTCAGTAACGAGAACTTGGTAAGCACTGCAATGCTTGGTAAACACTATCCTGCTTATGATGAAGGGTGCTCCCCTTAATACCACAAACACATAACAGAAATAGAGAAACAACAACAATATGCAAGAACATAAAATTGGCTTCTCATTATCTCCACAAATGTGGAATTACAAACTTTCAGAATTACAATATGAAAAGCCACATGGGCATTCCCTTACAATATTCTATAGGAAAAAGCCTCGAATCAATACCCAGATCTACTACCCAGAACTATTCTGAACTGCCTAAGACAATAATACAGCCTTCCTTATATAGGCAATTATCCACCGCCTGGGAAGGTTCCAGAATTTTAGCCAATAAGGCCGACCAAACTTAGAATTATTTTATTTTACATTTTATTACATCATAGTCGGCTCAAGATAACCTTTGAAACCCGAACAGAAATTTTGAAGAGAATTATTTTTCGCCATTTCAGGTGGCCCAACTTCCGAAGACCATAAGTCATCACCAGTTGACCCGCTCGGCCACTATAACCCCATTTCGGAAACGCCACGAAGCGCTCTACAGGCTTGACCAGCGCAAGCGCTTGTCACCCAAATTTTTGACCTCATTCGGGGCCTCTAAAGCCTTCAAAACTGAGTTCAAAGTTTCTGTACCCTGCTGTCAATACCGAAAATCTTCAATATCTTCCAATATACACTTGATCTGGAAATGAAACTTTACTGGCAGACTTATATGACCAAAGTGAACCTCCAAGAAAGAAATCAGATCATTCTGAGCACATAAAAAAATTACCAAAAATAGTAACTTTCCATAAATAGCAGCTCTGCACAAAATAGCCCTTATTGAATACAAAAATAGAAATATTTTTGGCTGATGCAAGATTGCTCTTACACCCAGGATGCTCCTGCATCAGACACCCGGGGTAATTTGAGAAGTGACCCTGTCACGACTCAGGTGTGCAGAGGAAAACTGAGACGGCTAACCTCCTCCTTTGTCAGCCATGATGAATCTTCAACAGGTCATCCTTTCCACTTGACCAGATATTCTTCATATGTCCTGTTCTTTGTGCTTCTGCCAACACGACTGTCCAGTATATCTTCGATCTCCTTAGTGTCTGAACTAGTTGCTGGAATACTCCACTGTGCTGCTGTGATCTCATCTTCAACACCTCCTTCATGATACTCTGTCAGGTCTGAAATGTTAAACACTCGTGAAATATTTAGCTCAGTAGGCAATTCTACCTCATATGCATTTCCTGAATCATGCTTCTTCAATATCCTACATGGTCCAAACTTCTTCATTTTCAGCTTGTTATATGTACCAACTGGAAACCGCTCCTTCCGCAAATGAACCATGACTTCATCACCAACTTGAAATTCTTTATACCTCCTTTTCTCATCTGCCTTAGCCTTATACTGTGCATTCATTTTGGTAATATGTTTCCTCACCTCTTCATGGATGTTCTTCAAGTGTTCTGCAAAATCTTCAGCTTCAGCACTACTTATTTCTCCTTTATCTATCTTCCTCAATTCAGATGCATTTCTTGGACTACTTCCATATACAATCTGTAATGGTGATTTACCAGTGCTCCTGTTGACAGAATTATTGTATGCAAATTCTGCCTGTGGTAAAATCAAATCCCATCCTGTTGGCTTATCTCCAACCAAACATCTCAGCAAATTTTCCAAACTCCTATTCACCACCTCTGTCTGTCCATCAGTCTGTGGATGATGTGATGAACTAAACTTCAAATCTGTCTTCAACTTCTTCCACAATGTACGCCAGAAATATCCAACAAACTTAGTGTCCCGATCTGAAACTATGGTCTTTGGCAAACCATGAGGTCTCACTACTTCTCTGAAAAACAATTCGGCTACATGAACAGCATCATTAGTCTTCTTGCAGGGAATAAAATGTGCCATCTTTGAAAATCTGTCAACTACCACAAAAATTGAATCATGTCCCCGCTGAGTCCTCGGTAAACCAAGAACAAAGTCCATGCTGATATCCTCCCAAGGCTTCTCTGGTACAGGTAATGGCTGATACAACCCTGTATTCTGCTTCACTCCTTTCGCCATCTGACATACTCTGCAACTCTGTACAAACTTCTTCACATCTTGCTGCAATTGTGGCCAATAATAATTCTCACCAACCAAAGCAAGGGTTTTATCACGACCAAAGTGTCCAGCCAATCCTCCACTATGCTTCTCCTTGATGAGATTCTCCCTCATAGAACTTCGTGGAATGCACAACTGACTCCCTCTGAATAGCATATCATCCTGGATGATGAAATCCAACCATTTCGTCCTATCTAGAGTAACAGGTTCTTTACAAGCTTTCCAAGCTTCACCAAAATCAGGATCCTCTGGATACAAATTCTTGAGCTCCTTGAACCTAACCACTTCAATCTGCATTTCTGTCAGCAGTAGTTGCCTTCTGCTAAGAGCATCTGCAACCCTATTAGACTTTCCACTCCTGTGTTTCAAAACAAATGTATAACTCTGCAAAAATTCAACCCATTTCAAATGCCTTTGATTCAACTTTCCTTGACTATTCAAATATTGCAAAGCTTGATGATTAGTATACAAAACAAACTCCTTAGGAAGAAAATAGTGTCTCCACTTCTTTAATGCTTGAACTATAGCTTTAAATTTCTGATAATAAACAGAATATTTTCTCTTGGCATCATTCAACTTCTCACTGAAATAAGCAATAGGTTTACCTTCTTGGCTCATAACAACTCCTATTGTAGTACCACTAGCATCACAATCTACTTGAAACACCTTATTAAAATATGGAAGTGCTAAAACAGGTTGTTCTGTAACTTTTTATTTCAACAATTGAAAACTCTTTTCTGCCCCATTAGTCCACTTAAACTCTTTTCTATCCCCTCTCATTGTTTCAGTCAAGGGTCCACAAATACTGCTAAAATTTCTGATAAACTTTCTGTAAAAGCTAGCTAGACCATGAAAAGATCTTACCTCAGTAGCATTCCTTGGAGTAGGCCATTCAAGGATAGCCTGTACCTTCTCTGGGTCCATTTTTAGACCTTCTCCTGAAACTACAAACCCCAAATACACCAACTCTTTCTTCACAAAACTGCACTTCTTCAAATTAATCAACAATTTCTCTTCTCTCAGCTTCTCAAATACCATACGAATATGCATCATATGCTCCTCCAATGTCTTACTAAAGATCAGAATATCATCTAGGTAAACAATGACAAACTTACCTAGAAAGTCTTTCAGAACCTCATTCATGAGCCGCATGAAAGTGCTCGGTGCATTGGTTAGCCCAAAAGGCATGACTAACCATTCATACAGTCCTTCCTTTGTCTTGAAGGCAGTCTTCCATTCATCTCCTTCTCTGATCTGAATCTGATGATATCCACTTTTCAGATCTATCTTTGAAAAATACACAGCTCCACTCAAACAGTCCATAATATCATCCATTCGTGGCAATGGAAACCTGTACTTGATTGTGATCTTGTTTATTGCCCTAGAATCTGTACACATCCTCCAATCTCCATTCTTCTTTGGTGCTAATACCGCTGGTACAGCACAGGGACTCAGACTCTCTCGAATCAACCCCTTCTGTAACAGTTCATGTACTTGTCTGTTCAACTCCTCACTTTCTGCAGGTGTCATTCTGTGTGCTGCCTTATTCGGCAAACTCGCTCCTGGGGATCAAGTCCATCTGATGACTGATCTTCTTGACTGGTGGTAATCCATCAGGCACGTTATCGGATACAATATCCTGAAACTCATTCAACAAATCTGCAACTTCTACAGGAACATCTTCTACTTCCTCTTTACCAGCTTTTGGAATTAAAGCAAAACATACATGCTCATGCCTCATACCATCTAGGAATTTCCTTCCATCAACAAATGTTATTTTTACATTACCACATACCTTTTCTTCGGTCTCCTTCAATGGCTTTAGCTTATGTCGCACTCCATCTTTTGTCAGGGAATAGGTATTCGCACGACTATCATGTAAAGCACATCTGTCAAACTGCCACGGTCTACCCAATAACATATGACATGCATCCATAGAGATGATATCACATAGTACCTCATCTTGGTACCCGCCGATCTTGAACTTCACTAGGCATTGTTCATTGACCATGACCTTGTGGTCATCCTGTACCCAGGCAATCCGATATGGATGTGGGTTTTTCTGTCTCTTGAGCTTCAACTTTGTCACCATCTCTTCTGACACCAAATTGTCAGTGCTTCCACTATCAATGATCACATCACAACATTTACCTTCACACTTGCACCTGGTGCGAAACAGGCTCCTCCTTTGCTCAGGCTCATTCTCACCACTCAACAGGACTCTTCTGTTAATCAACATTTCTCCTCTTTCAGCATCTTCAGAATTTGATGATCTGGCATCTTCATCTACATGCGCAACTCTGGCCTGACCTTCATTTCTCCTGTCTATTCTGCCTTGGCGCTGAGGACATTCAAATTCCCTATGACCTTCTTCTCCACAGTGAAAACATGTTCCACGGAAGCCACCTCTTCCAGATCCTTGTCCTCTTCCTCTTCCTCTCTGATCTCTATTATTCTGATCCTGGAAGCGATTGGAATTATTTCCTCGCTGATTCTGACTGCTACTGGCCTCATCCTTCTTTTTCGGATCTTCATTTCGGCCACCATATGACCGTCCACCAGATCGTCCACCGCGACCTCTTCCGTTTTGTCTGCTCTCAAACTTCTTGTTCAGCTTTTCCTCTACTTTTAGGGCAAACTGGTATGCCTCCTCAATACTGTTCATTCGAACCAGATTCAGCTCCTCCTGAATGCTTGGCCTTAACCCATTAAGGTATCGGGCAACTTTCTCCTTATCAGCTTCTGCATGGCCTGTTCTGATGAGAAGTCGATAGAACTCCTCTGTATACTCCTGAACAGATCTTCCTGCTTGCTTCAAACTTTGCATTTTCTTTAGTAGATCAAGCTCATAATCAATAGGAATGAACTGTCGCTTCAATTTATCCACCATCCGATCCCATCTTGTGATTTTATCTTTCCCTCTTCTATTTCGCTCCAGTTGAATTTCTTGCCACCAGATCTTCGCATGACCTTTCAGTCTGGCCTTCGCAAATTTGACCCTATCAGAATCCTCAACATCTTCATACTCAAAATATTCCTCATATTCATTGATCCAGTCGATCAATTCCTCTGGGTTAAGATTTCTAAAAAATGTAGGAACCTCAATCTTAGGTCTTTTCCCAATCTTGGAAATCGCCCGAAAAAGTCTTTCTTCCTCATGGTTCACAATTTCAACTTCTCCTTCTTGATATTCTTCTTCGGCTTCATCCTCGCTTTTGTCTCTAACATTAAGATTCATTCCTCTGTGAATCTCTTCTTGCAATGCTCGCACTTGTCTCTGCAGCTCTCTAACCTCAGGTGTTACAACACCAGCTCTTCAGCCACGTTCCCTTCGTGGAGGCATTTTCGCAATGCGCGCTGAAACCCTAGCCACGGTCCTGGTGCAAATTGCCTCATAGTCGGCGATCTATTTACACACTCAAGAAATCCTGCTCTGATACCACTTGATGAAGGGTGCTCCCCTTAATACCACAAACACATAACAGAAATAGAGAAACAACAACAATATGCAAGAACAGAAAATTGGCTTCTTATTATCTCCACAAATGTGGAATTACAAACTTTCACAATTACAATATGCAAAGCCACATGGGCATTCCCTTACAATATTCTGTAGGACAAAGCCTCGAATCAATACCCAGATCTACTACCCAAAACTATTCTGAACTGCCTAAGACAATAATACAGCCTTCCTTATATAGGCAATTATCCACCGCCTGGGAAGGTTCCAGAATTTTAGCCAATAAGGCCGACCAAACTTACAATTATTTTATTTTACATTTTATTACATCATAGTCGGCTCAAGATAACCTTTGAAACCCGAACAGAAATTTTGAAGAAAATTATTTTTTGCCATTTCAGGTGGCCCAACTTCCGAAGACCATAAGTCATCACCAGTTGACCCGCTCGGCCACTATAACCCCATTTCGGAAATGCCACGAAGCGCTCTACAGGCTTGACCAGCGCATGCGCTCGTCACCCAAATTTTTGACCTCATTCGGGGCCTCTAAAGCCTTCAAAACTGAGTTCAAAGTTTCTGTACCTTGCTGCCAATATCGAAAATCTTCAATATCTTCCAATATACACTTGATCTGGAAATGAAACTTTACTGGCAGACTTATATGACCAAAGTGAACCTCCAAGAAAGAAATCAGATCATTCTGAGCACATACAAAAATTACCAAAAATAGTAACTTTCCATAAATAGTAGCTCTGCACAAAATAGCCCTTATTGAATACAAAAACAGAAATATTTTTGGGTGATGCAAGATTGCTCTTACACCCAGGATGCTCCTGCATCAGACACCCTGGGTAATTTGAGAAGTGACCCTGTCACGACTCAGGTGTGCAGAGGAAAATCGAGACGGCTAACCTCCTCCTTTGTCAGCCATGATGAATCTTCAACAGGTCGTCCTTTCCACTTGACCAGATATTCTTCATATGTCCTGTTCCTTGTGCTTCTGCCAACACGACTGTCCAGTATATCTTCGATCTCCTTAGTGTCTGAACTAGTTGCTGGAATACTCCACTGTACTGCTGTGATCTCATCTTCAACACCTCCTTCATGATACTCTGTCAGGTTTGAAATGTTAAACACTCGTGAAATATTTAGCTCAGTAGGCAATTCTACCTCATATGCATTTCCTGAATCATGCTTCTTCAATATCCTACATGGTCCAAACTTCTTCATTTTCAGCTTGTTATATGTACCAACTGGAAACCGCTCCTTCCGCAAATGAACCATGACTTCGTCACCAACTTGAAATTCTTTATACCTCCTTTTCTCATCTGCCTTAGCCTTATATTGTGCATTCATTTTAGTAATATGTTTCCTCACCTCTTCATGGATGTTCTTCAAGTGTTCTGCAAAATCTTCAGCTTCAGCACTACTTATTTCTCCTTTATCTATCTTCCTCAATTCAGATGCATTTCTTGGACTACTTCCATATACAATCTGGAATGGTGATTTACCAGTGCTCCTGTTGACAGAATTATTGTATGCAAATTCTGCCTGTGGTAAAATCAAATCCCATCCTGTTGGCTTATCTCCAACCAAACATCTCAGCAAATTTTCCAAACTCCTATTCACCACCTCTGTCTGTCCATCAGTCTGTGGATGATGTGATGAACTAAACTTCAAATCTGTCTTCAACTTCTTCCACAATGTACGCCAGAAATATCCAACAAACTTAGTGTCCCGATCTGAAACTATGGTCTTTGGCAAACCATGAGGTCTCACTACTTCTCTGAAAAACAATTCGGCTACATGAACAGCATCATTAGTCTTCTTGCAGGGAATAAAATGTGCCATCTTTGAAAATCTGTCAACTACCACAAAAATTGAATCATGTCCCCGCTGAGTCCTCGGTAAACCAAGAACAAAGTCCATGCTGATATCCTCCCAAGGCTTCTCTGGTACAGGTAATGGCTGATACAACCCTGTATTCTGCTTCACTCCTTTCGCCATCTGACATACTCTGCAACTCTGTACAAACTTCTTCACATCTTGTTGCAATTGTGGCCAATAATAATTCTCACCAACCAAAGCAAGGGTTTTATCAGGACCAAAGTGTCCAGCCAATCCTCCACTATGCTTCTCCTTGATGAGATTCTCCCTCATAGAACTTCGTGGAATGCACAACTGACTCCCTCTGAATAGCATATCATCCTGGATGATGAAATCCAACCATTTCATCCTGTCTAGAGTAACAGGTTCTTTACAAGCTTTCCAAGCTTCACCAAAATCAGGATCCTCTAGATACAAATTCTTGAGCTCCTTGAACCCAACCACTTCAATCTGCATTTCTGTCAGCAGTAGTTGCCTTCTGCTAAGAGCATCTGCAACCCTATTAGACTTTCCACTCCTGTGTTTCAAAATAAATGTATAACTCTGCAAAAATTCAACCCATTTCAAATGCCTTTGATTCAACTTTCCTTGACTATTCAAATATTGCAAAGCTTGATGATCAGTATACAAAACAAACTCTTTAGGAAGCAAATAGTGTCTCCACTTCTTTAATGCTTGAACTATAGCTTAAAATTCCTGATCATAAATAGAATATTTTCTCTTGGCATCATTCAACTTCTCACTGAAATAAGCAATAGGTTTACCTTCTTGGCTCATAACAGCTCCTATTGTAGTACCACTAGCATCACAATCTACTTGAAACACCTTATTAAAATATGGAAGTGCTAAAACAGGTTGTTCTGTAACTTTTTGTTTCAACAATTGAAAACTCTTTTCTGCCCCATTAGTCCACTTAAACTCTTTTCTATCCCCTCTCATTGTTTCAGTCAAGGGTCCACAAATACTGCTAAAATTTCTGATAAACTTTCTGTAAAAGCTAGCTAGACCATGAAAAGATCTTACCTCAGTAGCATTCCTTGGAGTAGGCCATTCAAGGATAGCCTGTACCTTCTCTGGGTCCATTTTTAGACCTTCTCCTGAAACTACAAACCCCAAATACACCAACTCTTTCTTCACAAAACTGCACTTCTTCAAATTAATCAACAATTTCTCTTCTCTCAGCTTCTCAAATACCATACGAATATGCATCATATGCTCCTCCAATGTCTTACTAAAGATCAGAATATCATCTAGGTAAACAATGACAAACTTACCTAGAAAGTCTTTCAGAACCTCATTCATGAGCCGCATGAAAGTGCTCGGTGCATTGGTTAGCCCAAAAGGCATGACTAACCATTCATACAGTCCTTCCTTTGTCTTGAAGGCAGTCTTCCATTCATCTCCTTCTCTGATCCGAATCTGATGATATCCACTTTTCAGATCTATCTTTGAAAAATACACAGCTCCACTCAAACAGTCCATAATATCATCCATTCGTGGCAATGGAAACCTGTACTTGATTGTGATCTTGTTTATTGCCCTAGAATCTGTACACATCCTCCAATCTCCATTCTTCTTTGGTGCTAATACCGCTGGTACAGCACAGGGACTCAGACTCTCTCGAATCAACCCCTTCTGTAACAGTTCATGTACTTGTCTGTTCAACTCCTCACTTTCTGCAGGTGTCATTCTGTGTGCTGCCTTATTCGGCAAACTCGCTCCTGGGATCAAGTCCATCTGATGACTGATCTTCCTGACTGGTGGTAATCCATCAGGCACGTTATCGGATACAATATCCTGAAACTCATTCAACAAATCTGCAACTTCTACAAGAACATCTTCTACTTCCTCTTTACCAGCTGTTGGAATTAAAGCAAAACATACATGCTCATGCCTCATACCATCTAGGAATTTCCTTCCATCAACAAATGTTATTCTTACATTACCACATACCTTTTCTTCGGTCTCCTTCAATGGCTTTAGCTTATGTCGCACTCCATCTTTTGTCAGGGAATAGGTATTCGCACGACCATCATGTAAAGCACATCTGTCAAACTGCCACGGTCTACCCAATAACATATGACATGCATCCATAGAGATGATATCACATAGTACCTCATCTTGGTACCCGCCGATCTTGAACTTCACTAGGCATTGTTCATTGACCATGACCTTGTGGTCATCCTGTACCCAGGCAATCCGATATGGATGTGGGTGTTTCTGTCTCTTGAGCTTCAACTTTGTCACCATCTCTTCTCACACCAAATTGTCAGTGCTTCCACTATCAATGATCACATCACAACATTTACCTTCACACTTGCACCTAGTGCGAAACAGGCTCCTCCTTTGCTCAGGCTCATTCTCACCACTCAACAGGACTCTTCTGTTAATCAACGTTTCTCCTCTTTCAGCATCTTCAGAATTTGATGATCTGGCATCTTCATCTACATGCGCAACTCTGGCCTGGCCTTCATTTCTCCTGTCTGTTCTGCCTTGGCGCTGAGGACATTCAAATGCCCTATGACCTTCTTCTCCACAGTGAAAACATGTTCCACGGAAGCCACCTCTTCCAGATCCTTGTCCTCTTCCTCTTCCTCTCTGACCTCTATTATTCTGATCCTGGAAGCGATTGGAATTATTTCCTCACTGATTCTGACTGCTACTGGCCTCATCCTTCTTTTTCGGATCTTCATTTCGGCCACCATATGACCGTCCACCAGATCGTCCACCGCGACCTCTTCCGTTTTGTTTGCTCTCAAACTTTTTGTTCAGCTTTTCCTCTACTTTTAGGGAAAACTGGTATGCCTCCTCAATACTGTTCATTCGAACCAGATTCAGCTCCTCCTAAATGCTTGGCCTTAACCTATTAAGGTATCGGGCAACTTTCTCCTTATCAGCTTCTGCATGGTCTGTTCTGATGAGAAGTCGATAGAACTCCTCTGTATACTCCTGAACAGATCTTCCTGCTTGCTTCAAACTTTGCATTTTTTTTAGTAGATCAAGCTCATAATCAATAGGAATGAACTGTCACTTCAATTTATCCACCATCCAATCCCATCTTGTGATTTTATCTTTCCCTCTTCTATTTCGCTCCAGTTGAATTTCTTGCCACCAGATCTTCGCATGACCTTTCAGTCTGGCCTTCGCAAATTTGACCCTATCAGGATCCTCAACATCTTCATACTCAAAATATTCCTCACATTCATTGATCTAGTCGATCAATTCCTCTGGGTTAAGATTTCTAGAAAATGTAGGAACCTCAATCTTAGGTCTTTTTCCAATCTTGGAAATCGCCCGAAAAAGTCTTTCTTCCTCATGGTTCACAATTTCAACTTCTCCTTCTTGATATTCTTCTTCGGCTTCATCCTCGCTTTCGTCTCTGACATTAAGATTCATTCCTCTGTGAATCTCTTCTTGCAATGCTCGCACTTGTCTCTGCAGCTCTCTAACCTCAGGTGTTACAACACCAGCTCTTCAGCCACGTTCCCTTCGTGGAGGCATTTTCGCGATGCGCGCTGAAACCCTAGCCACGGTCCTGGTGCAAATTGCCTCACAGTCGGTGATCTATTTACACACTCAAGAACTCCTGCTCTGATACCACTTGATGAAGGGTGCTCCCCTTAATACCACAAACACATAACAGAAATAGAGAAACAACAACAATATGCAAGAACAGAAAATTGGCTTCTTATTATCTCCACAAATGTGGAATTACAAATTTTCAGAATTACAATATGCAAAGCCACATGGGCATTCCCTTACAATATTCTGTAGGACAAAGCCTCGAATCAATACCCAGATCTACTACCCAGAACTATTCTGAACTGCCTAAGACAATAATACAGCCTTCCTTATATAGGCAATTATCCACCGCCTGGGAAGGTTCCAGAATTTTAGCCAATAAGGCCGACCAAACTTAGAATTATTTTATTTTACATTTTATTACATCATAGTCGGCTCCAGATAACCTTTGAAACCCGAACAAAAATTTTGAAAAAAATTATTTTTCCCCATTTCAGGTGGCCCAACTTTCGAAGACCATAAGTCATCACCAGTTGACCCGCTCGGCCACTATAACCCCATTTCGAAAACGCCACGAAGCGCTCTACAGGCTTGACCAGCGCAAGCGCTCGTCACCCAAATTTTTGACCTCATTCGGGGCCTCTAAAGCCTTCAAAACTGAGTTCAAAGTTTCTGTACCCTGCTGCCAATACCGAAAATCTTCAATATCTTCCAATATACACTTGATCTGGAAATGAAACTTTACTGGCAGACTTATATGACCAAAGTGAACCTCCAAGAAAGAAATCAGATCATTCTGAGCACATACAAAAATTACCAAAAATAGTAACTTTCCATAAATAGAAGCTCTGCACAAAATAGCCCTTATTGAATACAAAAATAGAAATATTTTTGGCTGATGCAAGATTGCTCTTACACCCAGGATGCTCCTGCATCAGACACCCGGGGTAATTTGAGAAGTGACCCTGTCACGACTCAGGTGTGCAGAGGAAAACCGAGACGGCTAACCTCCTCCTTTGTCAGCCATGATGAATCTTCAACAGGTCGTCCTTTCCACTTGACCAGATATTTTTCATATGTCCTGTTCCTTGTGCTTCTGCCAACACGACTGTCCAGTATATCTTCGATCTCTTTAGTGTCTGAACTAGTTGCTGGAATACTCCACTGTGCTGCTGTGATCTCATCTTCAACACCTCCTTCATGATACTCTGTCAGGTCTGAAATGTTAAACACTCGTGAAATATTTAGCTCAGTAGGCAATTCTACCTCATATGCATTTCCTGAATCATGCTTCTTCAATATCCTACATGGTCCAAACTTCTTCATTTTCAGCTTGTTATATGTACCAACTGGAAACCACTCCTTCCGCAAATGAACCATGACTTCGTCACCAACTTGAAATTCTTTATACCTCCTTTTCTCATCTGCCTTAGCCTTATACTGTGCATTCATTTTGGTAATATGTTTCCTCACCTCTTCATGGATGTTCTTCAAGTGTTCTGCAAAATCTTCAGCTTCAGCACTACTTATTTCTCCTTTATCTATCTTTCTCAATTCAGATGCATTTCTTGGACTACTTCCATATACAATCTGGAATGGTGATTTACCAGTGCTCCTGTTGACAGAATTATTGTATGCAAATTCTGCCTGTGGTAAAATCAAATCCCATCCTGTTGGCTTATCTCCAACCAAACATCTCAGCAAATTTCTCAAACTCCTATTCACCACCTCTGTCTATCCATCAGTCTGTGGATGATGTGATGAACTAAACTTCAAATCTGTCTTCAACTTCTTCCACAATGTACGCCAGAAATATCCAACAAACTTAGTGTCCCGATCTGAAACTATGGTCTTTGGCAAACCATGAGGTCTCACTACTTCTCTGAAAAACAATTCGGCTACATGAACAGCATCATTAGTCTTCTTGCAGGGAATAAAATGTGCCATCTTTGAAAATCTGTCAACTACCACAAAAATTGAATCATGTCCCCGCTGAGTCCTCAGTAAACCAAGAATAAATTCCATGCTGATATCCTCCCAAGGCTTCTTTGGTACAAGTAATGGCTGATACAACCCTGTATTCTGCTTCACTCCTTTCGCCATCTGACATACTCTGCAACTCTGTACAAACTTCTTCACATCTTGCTGCAATTGTGGCCAATAATAATTCTCACCAACCAAAGCAAGGGTTTTATCACGACCAAAGTGTCCAGCCAATCCTCCACTATGCTTCTCCTTGATGAGATTCTCCCTCATAGAACTTCGTGGAATGCACAACTGACTCCCTCTGAATAGCATATCATCCTGGATGATGAAATCCAACCATTTCGTCCTGTCTAGAGTAACAGGTTCTTTACAAGCTTTCCAAGCTTCACCAAAATCAGGATCCTCTGGATACAAATTCTTGAGCTCCTTAAACCCAACCACTTCAATCTGCATTTCTGTCAGCAGTAGTTGCCTTCTGCTAAGAGCATCTGCAACCCTATTAGACTTTCCACTCCTGTGTTTCAAAACAAATGTATAACTCTGCAAAAATTCAACCCATTTCAAATGCCTTTGATTCAACTTTCCTTGACTATTCAAATATTGCAAAGCTTGATGATCAGTATACAAAACAAACTCCTTAGGAAGCAAATAGTGTCTCCACTTCTTTAATGCTTGAACTATAGCTTAAAATTCCTGATCATAAACAGAATATTTTCTCTTGGCATCATTCAACTTCTCACTGAAATAAGCAATAGGTTTACCTTCTTGGCTCATAACAGCTCCTATTGCAGTACCACTAGCATCACAATCTACTTGAAACACCTTATTAAAATATGGAAGTGCTAAAATAGGTTGTTCTGTAACTTTTTGTTTCAACAATTGAAAACTCTTTTCTACCCCATTAGTCCACTTAAACTCTTTTCTATCCCCTCTCATTGTTTCAGTCAAGGGTCCACAAATACTGCTAAAATTTCTGATAAACTTTCTGTAAAAGCTAGCTAGACCATGAAAAGATCTTATCTCAGTAGCATTCCTTGGAGTAGGCCATTCAAGGATAGCCTGTACCTTCTCTGGGTCCATTTTTAGACATTCTCCTGAAACTACAAACCCCAAATACACCAACTCTTTCTTCACAAAATTGCACTTCTTCAAATTAATCAACAATTTCTCTTCTCTCAGCTTCTCAAATACCATACGAATATGCATCATATTCTCCTCCAATGTCTTACTAAAGATCAGAATATCATCTAGGTAAACAATGACAAACTTACCTAGAAAGTCTTTCAGAACCTCATTCATGAGCCGCATGAAAGTGCTCGGTGCATTGGTTAGCCCAAAAGGCATGACTAACCATTCATACAGTCCTTCCTTTGTCTTGAAGGCAGTCTTCCATTCATCTCCTTCTCTGATCCGAATCTGATGATATCCACTTTTCAGATCTATCTTTGAAAAATACACAGCTCCACTCAAACAGTCCATAATATCATCCATTCGTGGGAATGGAAACCTGTACTTGATTGTGATCTTGTTTATTGCCCTAGAATTTGTACACATCCTCCAATCTCCATTCTTCTTTGGTGCTAATACCGCTGGTATAGCACAGGGACTCAGACTCTCTCGAATCAACCCCTTCTGTAACAGTTCATGTACTTGTCTGTTCAACTCCTCACTTTCTGCAGGTGTCATTCTATGTGCTGCCTTATTCGGAAAACTCGCTCCTGGGATCAAGTCCATCTGATGACTGATCTTCCTAACTGGTGGTAATCCATCAGGCACGTTATCGGATACAATATCCTGAAACTCATTCAACAAATCTGCAACTTCTACAGGAACATCTTCTACTTCCTCTTTACCAGCTTTTGGAATTAAAGCAAAACATACATGCTCATGCCTCATACCATCTAGGAATTTCCTTCCATCAACAAATGTTATTCTTACATTACCACATACCTTTTCTTTGGTCTCCTTCAATGGCTTTAGCTTATGTCGCACTCCATCTTTTGTCAGGGAATAGGTATTCGCACGACCATCATGTAAAGCACATCTGTCAAACTGCCACGGTCTACCCAATAACATATGACATGCATCCATAGAGATGATATCACATAGTACCTCATCTTGGTACCCGCCGATCTTGAACTTCACTAGGCATTGTTCATTGCCATGACCTTGTGGTCATCCTGTACCCAGGCAATCCGATATGGATGTGGGTGTTTCTGTCTTTTGAGCTTCAACTTTGTCACCATCTCTTCTGACACCAAATTGTCAGTGCTTCCACTATCAATGATCACATCACAACATTTACCTTCACACTTGCACCTGGTGCGAAACAGGCTCCTCCTTTGCTTAGGCTCATTCTCACCACTCAACAGGACTCTTCTGTTAATCAACATTTCTCCTCTTTCAGCATCTTCAGAATTTGATGATCTGGCATCTTCATCTACATGCGCAACTCTGGCCTGGCCTTTATTTCTCCTGTCTGTTCTGCCTTGGCGCTGAGGACATTCAAATGCCCTATGACCTTCTTCTCCACAGTGAAAACATGTTCCACGGAAGCCACCTCTTCCAGATCCTTGTCCTCTTCCTCTTCCTCTTTGATCTCTATTATTCTAATCCTGGAAGCGATTGAAATTATTTCCTCACTGATTCTGACTGCTACTGGCCTCATCCTTCTTTTTCGGATCTTCATCTCGGCCACCATATGACCGTCGACCAGATCGTCCACCGCGACCTCTTCCGTTTTGTCTGCTCTCAAACTTCTTGTTCAGCTTTTCCTCTACTTTTAAGGCAAACTGGTATGCCTCCTCAATACTGTTCATTCGAACCAGATTCAGCTCCTCCTGAATGCTTGGCCTTAACCCATTAAGGTATCGGGCAACTTTCTCCTTATCAGCTTCTGCATGGCCTGTTCTGATGAGAAGTCGATAGAACTCCTCTGTATACTCCTGAACAGATCTTCCTGCTTGCTTCAAACTTTGCATTTTCTTTAGTAGATCAAGCTCATAATCAATAGGAATGAACTGTCGCTTCAATTTATCCACCATCCGATCCCATCTTGTGATTTTATCTTTCCCTCTTCTATTTCGCTCCAGTTGAATTTCTTGCCACCAGATCTTCGCATGACCTTTCAGTCTGGCCTTCGCAAATTTGACCCTATCAGGATCCTCAACATCTTTATACTCAAAATATTCCTCACATTCATTGATCCAGTCGATCAATTCCTCTGGGTTAAGATTTCTAGAAAATGTAGGAACCTCAATCTTAGGTCTTTTCACAATCTTGGAAATCGCCCGAAAAAGTCTTTCTTCCTCATGGTTCACAATTTCAACTTCTCCTTCTTGATATTCTTCTTCGGCTTCATCCTCGCTTTCGTCTCTGACATTAAGATTCATTCCTCTGTGAATCTCTTCTTGCAATGCTCGCACTTGTCTCTGCAGCTCTCTAACCTCAGGTGTTACAACACCAGCTCTTCAGCCACGTTCCCTTCGTGGAGGCATTTTCGCGATGCGCGCTGAAACCCTAGCCACGGTCCTGGTGCAAATTGCCTCACAGTCGGTGATCTATTTACACACTCAAGAACTCCTGCTCTGATACCACTTGATGAAGGGTGCTCCCCTTAATACCACAAACACATAACAGAAATAGAGAAACAACAACAATATGCAAGAACAGAAAATTGGCTTCTTATTATCTCCACAAATGTGGAATTACAAACTTTCACAATTACAATATGCAAAGCCACATGGGCATTCCCTTACAATATTCTGTAGGACAAAGCCTCGAATCAATACCCAGATCTACTACCCAGAACTATTCTGAACTGCCTAAGACAATAATACAGCCTTCCTTATATAGGCAATTATCCACCGCCTGGGAAGGTTCCAGAATTTTAGCCAATGAGGCCGACCAAACTTAGAATTATTTTATTTTACATTTTATTACATCATAGTCGGCTCAAGATAACCTTTGAAACCCGAACAAAAATTTTGAAAAAAATTATTTTTCGCCATTTCAGGTGGCCCAACTTTCGAAGACCATAAGTCATCACCAGTTGACCCGCTCGGCCACTATAACCCTATTTCGGAAATGCCACGAAGCGCTCTACAGGCTTGACCAGCGCAAGCGCTTGTCACCCAAATTTTTGACCTCATTCGGGGCCTCTAAAGCCTTCAAAACTGAGTTCAAAGTTTCTGTACCTTGCTGCCAATACCGAAAATCTTCAATATCTTCCAATATACACTTGATTTGGAAATGAAACTTTACTGGCAGACTTATATGACCAAAGTGAACCTCCAAGAAAGAAATCAGATCATTCTGAGCACATACAAAAATTACCAAAAATAGTAACTTTCCATAAATAGTAGCTCTGCACAAAATAGCCCTTATTGAATACAAAAATAGAAATATTTTTGGGTGATGCAAGATTGCTCTTACACCCAGGATGCTCCTGCATCAGCTTAGATTACTCAGTAAACATTGTGAAACTTTGTGAGCTCGGTAAACACACAGAATCTGAATAAGTGTTGTCACTAATGACAATCATGCTTAATGCCAACAATCTCCCCCTTTGGCATTAGTGACAAAAATACTTATTGCCAAAAACTTATATACAAGAATCATGCTAAATCTGATTTTGATTTTTTAAAATTTATCTTTGTCAAACTGTTGTATGTACATTACATGACTCCCTTATATAGAGTTCTTTCTCTCCCTTTCATATTTCTCACACTTTCTCCTATACACTTTCTCTTATACACTTTCTCCCCCTTTTTGACAATAATGCCAAAGGTGTATATACAAGTATTTTACAGGGAGAATCCAAAATGTGAAAGAAAATCAGAATGTACCTTCCTGATTAGTGCCAGAGCTTTGTCCCAATTCTTTTGCAAAATCTTGCATGTTTGGAGTGCAATTTGGACTTCTACAGAGAGTTCAATCATGTGATCTGCAATGGAAAATTGATTGTCATGGATTAATGTTTTTGAGTGAGCAATGTGCTTTTGCATTATATCCATGATGGGAAGGATCATGTTCTAAATATTTAGCAATGTTGACTGGATCCTTGTGTCTTCTTTCAATAATTCCAACTGCATATTTGATAGGAATGTAATTTTCATATGATGTGTAGAACTTGAACTAGGTTCAAGTTGCAACTTCTGTACACTGCCCTTCAAATCCTCATTAATCTTATTTAATTTGTCCTTGACTTCCTTAGTGAACTCGGCAACATTACCTAGCTTAGCAAAAAGTGAGGTAACAATGGAATAGGAGGACTCAATATTTGTCAAAACTGAAGATAATTTAACCTGATTAATAGCTATATGCTGAGCGATATGCTCAAGCACTTTATTGTCAAACTTCTTCTCAGCTTTCTCAAGCAACTTTTCTGACCCAGAGGAATCCTCATTGAACTTGTTCACTGCCTCAGCTAACTGTAACAAAATATGCTAAGAGGAATCAACTTTAATACCTATTGCTTCTGACAAAATATTCTTTGCATCTTCAATAATTTTATATTCCTTATCCCTCTCTTCTTTAAGTTTCTTCTGCTTTGCTTTCTTCTGGAGGAGTTCACCAATGTTCTGCATTTGGTCTGCTGAAAGATTTGTAAAGTATAATTTTGGAATCTCTATCTCCTCATCTAAGTCTATATCCTCTTCTACATTCTTACTCAAAAATCTTGTACTCAGTTGAGCCTTAGGGATAACTGATATTGTACTTAATGCCTTTGTAGAAGTTATTGTAGACATTGTAGGACTCGCTGTGAAAAATGATAAACTACCGACTGGAATACTTGATGAACTCAAAACTGAAGTATTTACAATTGTAGAATAAAAAATTGAAATACTCATTGAAGTATCCAAAACTGAAGTAGATATAGGAGACTGCTACTCGGTAAAAGAGGTGGTAGCCACTTCTGTTGATGATACCTTGAGTTGTGCTAGTGATGATTGGACATTTGATGTGTCTATAGAGGTTGTCACAATCATACTTGAAGCTATCTTCGAGCTAGATGTAGCAACTTTTGCTAGAGAGTGAGGAAGTGAGGCTATGACTTCTGCAGCTCTCCGAACAGTATCATTTTCCTCATCATTCTGCTTGCCTACCTCGGTAGCTTCTTCCTGTTCATCACTGTCATCTTCAATATCTTTGATTACCACAGTTTCAATACTCAGTTGGTGAATATTATAGATGTTTTTCCATGTGGCAGTGGCAATCTTCACAACCGAGTCAACATTTTTTATCAAAATTAAACAAGTGTTAAATTTGAGTGTCATCTTATTTTCATTATCTATCAATGCCTTTTTAATTTCAGCATTTTTTAGACTTGGCATCAACTGTCTTAAGGTTTGATCATATATGTCCTTGACAGTTTGCCTTGCATTGGCCCATCTCATTTTGATTTTATCCAATAGAACACCTGGAATTTGTGAGGCTATTTCATCAGGTGAGTACTTCCATTGTCCCATTTTCTCAATAACTGCATCTTCAATCTCCTTCTGCTCTGTCTTTGATCTGATTTCATACTTAAGAGATTTGATGTTAGCTACTCCAGATCCTTCTTTCAAAATTTTAATCTTTTTTGCAAATGAGGGAGGAGTCTTTTTAAATACAATATCATCATCCTTTTTACCTGCCTTGCCTCTTGCACTCCTTGAAAATACTGCAGAGGGTTGCTTGGGTGCCTTGGAGATAATCACTTTTCCTTTCTTCTTTACTGGCACTTGTTCTTCTTCCTCCCCATCCTCTTTCTCTTCTTCTATAGTATCCTCTCCCTTGTCCTCGGTTAACATTAAAGGTGTGTTAGCTTTCATTTTGGCCATCCTCTTTCTTCCTTTGATAACCATCTGTGGAAGCTTTATACTAAGCTCAATTCTCTCCTTAGCTTCTTCATATGTCCCAAAATATGGAGCCATTGGATCAATAGGTTGATTAATTAGGGCTTCAATAATATTCTTGGTTTCATCAACATTTACCTCATAGGGAAGAGGTTTCACATGTACAATCCTTGGTTTTACTGCCTGTATATACAAATTATCATAGTCTACCATGAAACAAATATCATCTTTATAATTGTCCACCAACTTTTGTGGAATCCAGAATCTATTGTTCATTTTCTCTTTGAATGATTCAAAGTAGTTATCCATTATACTTTCAAAATTCTCACCCATTTCTGTAATGTATTCATTCATCTGATAAAGAACCGGCACATCTCTTCTCCATACTACCGTGCCTTTAGAAGGGAAAAATTTTTGAACATAGAAAAATAAATAAACTAACAGTGATCCAAACTTACATGAATTGTTCTTAGAAGTTTGAATGCTTTCCATATTTTTGTTGAACTGCTTCAATAACAAATTTTCTAGGTCAAATGATAGATTGTTCTTCACAATTTTATACGCTAGGTCAACTGCTTCACATGGAACACTATTCTGTCAACTTGAACTGTATATCTTGTGAGCTATGATATGTATACCAAACTTCAATTCTGCATCAGTAATCCTACTTATTCTCATACCTCTACCGTCCCACTCAGCTAGGGTTTTCTCTTCCAGTTCCAACCGACCTAGGGTTTTGTAGATTTTTCCTTATCGAGCATGGGAAGACCAATGATTCGATGAATCATCTTCTTTGTAATCTCTACTGGTTTCTCAAGCCAAATTTTTCCTTCATGTACTCAGCTGAGGATATATCTGATCCATTTTACCTGAAAGCTTTGAGGCAAGTGTGTGATGTGAACGAAACCCTTATCTTCCAAATGTTTGTGCTCCGGTTTGAGAACACCATCGACACATAGTTCCTCACGAATGATATCTATCTCTAGGGTTCCAAGCTCTTGAATTGTACACTTAAAATGACTGCGAATATCATTTATAAGTAGTACCTTAGGAGGGACTTGAGATTAGGCTCCACTCGGGTCTAGGGTTCCGGTAACTGCGGGCACAAGTTTGAAATCTGGTGCTTTCCATTCTCCATGGACTAACATTTCTGAATCTTTCTTCACTTTTGCACTAGAAGATGCCATGATAGCTCGACGAACACAGAGAATTCTTCAAAAAATATCTCGCTGAATATGCTTTGAAACACTTGATTGCTTGAGGAAACTTTTCTGCTAAAGTTTGCAGTGAATAGTGAACTTGATTTCATTCCTTTTGTCAAAACTTTGTCATTAATGCTCAATACAAATTAAGGTATGGACTAGACAGACTGTCATCCACTATGAATAAATTTCTCGGTGAACACTCCATAACTCGGCGATTATGAGAGTTCATACTGCTCCGACCTTACTCGATAACCATATGAAGTTAGGTTATTCCTGACTTTGCTCGGTGAAAATTGATACCGACCTTCCTGTGATCCTGTTGTATCTTGCATACTGATTTGGATTCTTCTTTCAATTTAATTCTGGAACTGTTTGGAATTTGTCTATGAAGATACAGTTCCAGTGCTTTGACAGAGACTTAGTTAGAGTTAGTAGAGCCACCCACTCCATTACTTGGACTAGATTTCTCGGTGGATATAGGAATCCATTGTTGTCTCATCTGCTTCCTGATGCTATCTTCTTTTTCCTTCTTTCCATCTTCAACTTTGCCAGCATTCATGCAATTTTTAGCTATATGACCAAGTTTAGTGCATTTAAAGCATCTTACAGTGGTGTCCCCTTTTCTTAAGTGATGTTTTACATAGCTCATGCCAATGTGTCCATATTCTCCACAGTAATGACATCTACACCGAGTGTTGTAATCCCATCCAAACATTGCTTTCATAATTTGTTCTAATGGATTGAATGTTTTAGATCTGCATTCGGATGCCTTGTGACCTTGTTTGTTACATTTGTGACATTTTGCTTTAAATCTTGGTTTCTCCTTGCATTCATTTGCTTTATGACCATGCTGATTGCAATTTTAGCAATTTCCATTGAATTTTGCTTTTCCATTGCTCCAACATTTGTTTGAAATATGACTTATTTTGCCACAGTGATTACAAGTAGGTTTCAAATTCTTTTGAGTACCTTGCTTGGAAGATTCACCTTCTTCTTTGTATCCAATTCTTGCTTTTCCTTTTTGCCTATGAAGATTTTGTTTATGTAGTTGATTTATGTCTTCTTGAGTTTTTAGCATTCTCTCATTGATTTTTTTTTTAGTGTTTAGGTCATCCACCAATCTTAAATTGATTTGCTTTATAGATCTCAGCTCATCTCTTATATTTTCATTTTTTGATCTTAGAGTCAAGATTTCTTCATTTGTATTGGAGATCTGATCAATAAGGTTTTCTAGTTAAAGAGTTTGATTTTGGATTTCATTGTTCTTTCCATCTATTTCATCTTTCATCTTGTTTCTTTGTTCCAAGATTTCACAAAATCTTGTTGAGTGTATTTCATCTTCTCTTTTCAATTTTCTTACTTCTTCCTCTAGAGATCCATTCTTTTCTAGGAGTTCTTTGATAGCATTGTTTGCTTCATCTAAGCTGCTTGAAGGGAAAAGGTCTTCAATCTTTTCTTCAACATATTGATGGTTATTCATCTGATTTGCAAGTTCCTTCCTTCTTCTTAGGGATTGGGAAAGATGTTCTTTTGCTTCTTTGAATTTGGCTATGGCCATTTCCAGATCTAGCTTTTTATTTTCAATTACTTTGTTAAGTTTGAATACCTCCATTATCCCAAATATTTACTCAAGCTATCAAACTTTATCCTGAAAACCACAAAGCTCTGATACCAATTGTTGGAAATATTCAAGACTATCCAAGTTACTGAGAGGGGAGGGGTGAATCAGTAACTTCAAATCCTTTTACATTAATTTTTTATCTTAATAACATTTGATCTACTGATCTACTTGCATGCATGAGAAACTAAAAACATAAAAGTATTCATATCAATTTGACACACAGATTTGGTGACCCAGAAACCTTCCAAATAGAAAGTAAAATTGGGGTGGGGATGATACCCACAAAAATTTAATGCTGTAGTATAAAGTTGGCTAGTTAAGGCTTACAATGATCACTTCTAATGATCTGCCTTGTTAGGAGCAATAAGGACTGCTAAGTCCACCTTGTTAGAGGATTTACAAACATACAGTGAAGTATGCACTCGGTTAAGAGATTTAACAAAAGACTGTTAAGTCTACCCTATTAGAGGATTTAGTACTAATTCACTTGTTAGAATGAAACAGTAGATCTCTTACTTGCAACTGTATTTACTGAATGAGATTCGCTGATGTACTGATCACCTTCTATGATATATTTATCTTTGTTGCTCCTTACACTATTGTAGCCCTTTGTAATTTACCTATCTCTGCCTATCTTGCATCTTCGCATACGCACTTCTCCATACAACTACTTACTTGGATATGATATAAACATTGCTTATATATCAATCCAAAACAATTACAAAACAATTACAAAGTTAGCTCATAAACAAGTAAACACAAGTATTACTGAGTCGGCCCAAATATAGTTACTCAGTTACTACAAACTAACTCGGTGACTTTTTGATACTCAGCGTCCACTGCATTACTTAGCATCATCATGCACTTGGTAGAAGTGGAGGCACAGTCCATACTAACCACTCGGTCGTAGCTTCGAACTTAGTATATACTAGAGACTCGGTAAATATAATGTTACTTGGTAGAGACTGAATTTCTTGTTTAACCGTGCAGCACTCGGTAAACACTGTTCAACTGATCACTTGGTAACGAGAACTCGGTAAACACTACAATGCTTGATAAACACTGTCCTACTTGGATTACTCGGTAAACACTGTGAAACTTTGTGAGCTCGATAAACACACAAAATCTGAATAAGTGTTGTCACTAATGACAATCATGCTTAATGCCAACAGAGGATATCTATCAAGGTTCAATGGGAATCAATGTCCATCAGTAAGAAAACATGTGCAAGCTTTTTCTGACTTAATGTGTGATTTTGATGTCTGTCATGAGGATTTGTGGATGAGGTTGTTTGTGTAGACTCTTGAGGGAGATGAAAGGGAGTGGTTTTCATTTTTGCCTGTAGCCTCTATTTCTTCATGGGATGAGTTAAGTTCTTGCTTCATTGATTATTTTGATGGCTTGGTAGATGTGAAATTGATGTTGGATAGATTAATGGAAATTCAGATTGAAGAAGATGAGTTGATTCAAAGGTTTAATAGTAGATTCACTAGAACACTATTGGATATCCCTAAAAACTATAGACCACATGATCAGATTTGTTTGGTCATCTACTTGAGTGCATTTTCTCAAAAAATGGGTTTCCTGCTGAGGGATAAGCAACCATCAAGTCTACATCAGGCTTTTGAGATTGCAATGGATATTGAGTGCAATCTGAAGTATGGAGTTAGAAGAAGACATGCCTCTGCCAGTTTGCATATTCAGAGTACGGTGAATGATCAAGAGGAGGGTGAGCAACATCAATGCTCTCATCCCTCTAATTGTTGTGTTAATCATAGTGTTGTATGTGGAGGTGAAATGAATTTTTCTGCCAAGGGTCTGATTAATGAGGAGCTGGTATATTTGTCATCCAGTGGTCATGATGAACATTTTCAGATTATAGAGGATACACATTTCCCTTCACATGATTTTCCCAAGTACAGTGATGATAATTATGGAGATGTTCTTCCACCAATAAATTTTGATTGTGGAAGCATAGATGAGATCGAAAATGAATTGCTTTCTGATGATATGTCATAGGGTTTCTCTCATATTGCAAAGGATTTTTCTTTGTAGTCTCCTATGCTAGTGGGTGGTAATGATGCTGATTGTAAAGTCTTGGAAGTTGAGGATTTGTGGGGAAATCCATTGAGTGATACTTTTGATGATGATGAGATTAACTACATTACTGATTGTTCATATGTTGACAATAGTAATGGTGAGTCATGTTCTGATTTAGATTCTGATGTTTCTTCATCTATTGGAGATGTGTATGATGATGGATATAATGACATATATAGTGAGGTTACTAATGTGTTATTTGATGAGGACATTAGTGAAGACCAGATGGAGCTTTGTCTGAATTACTATGAGAAACAATTCCATGTAGTTTCTAACCCATTATTTGAGGAGTGTGCTCAGAGGATGGAATTTGTTGAGGATTACTCACCTTCTGTACTTAAAGTCTCATATACAGTTGATCTGGAGCATCCTTTTTAAATGAGACCAGTTGGAAGAAAGGTATGTAGGATGAATGTTGCTCTGTTGACGAAGATGCATTACATTGTGACAATGTTTTTCTTCTGCCACCAAGCGGTGAGAATAATGGTGATGAGTTAATTCATGATGTTGATCATGTGAATCATCCTTATGAGGATAAAGGTGTGACTTATCAAGAGAAATCAGACTTGATAAACCTGAGTAACTTGGTATATGAGTATGTTTTAGTTGCCTTGGCTGAGGTAAGTGAAATTGAGTATAGTTTCTTTTCTTTTGATAGGCAAGAGTGCATTCGAGATGACTTGGATGATTGCAGCCAGGAAGAAAAGGTATCAGTTTCTTGTCCCCTTTCATATGTTTCAATCCATGATGATTTTAATGATGCTTGTTTTTCAAATAGCAAGTTTGTGGGGGGACATGTGAAGGAAGGCATAGGTGATGATAAATTCAGAATTGGTCTGCAGCTTATTCTTGATAGTGTTTTTTATCATCACATATGTAACAAAGGTTTCAGACTCTTGTTTGATTTTGTGAGCAGAAACCAAGTTTTTGATAGAGGAAAAGGATGGCACTCCTTTGGCATCTAGTTGTTGCTTGTGTATATTCTGTATATCTTGTATGATGGTGTTAGAGTTTTTGGTAGGGAGCCAGTCTACGATGTTTTGGATTAAAAGTGGGGTGAGGGCCTAATTGTTTTGTCTAAGTATGGTCTAGTTTTCCTAGAGATCTGAATTCTTTCCATACCTACAAGAGGCATGCATCCCCAACTAGAGCCACTGTTAGGCCATTTTCCTATCATAGCAAAAATCCTTCGAGAATGGCCTCTTCCCTGTAGTTTTTGTGATGTTGTCCCGCCATGCCTGTAATTGCATTTTTATCTTGCGAATAAGATCCACAAGGTTTTATGGTGTGTGCTCTTGGCCTTATGTTCTTCAATGTGTCACCTTACTCTAGTTCAGATCACATCTGTTAAATTGCAAAACCTAGAGAGTTATTAAAGTTTTAAGGTCTATAGGAAATAGTTTCAAAATATGCTTTAGTGTCGAAAACCCACAATGTTTTTGAAAACCCATGAAGTTTTCAGTCTCCTTGCTACCTTTTTGTCTGCATGAAAACCCTATGTGTTTTTGATCTCGCACTTCTTCCCTATTTTTTGGTATTCCCTAACTACACAAGTTTGACTGGATGGTGGGCCCGAGTCTTCAAGGGCTTTAGAATGATTGGTTGTCGCATGATCGCATGTTAGAATTTTTTGACATGCGACCATGCGACTGGTAACTTCTTGTGATAGGGCCATTTTCACGGCTTGCGACCATGCAACAAGGTTCTTCCTTGCTGGGGCCCGTTGGCAGGTGGTGATTTGGTGATCTCTGGTTGGTCGTCAGGTGCACTAGGGAGGACCGTGTGTTAAAGGTAAATGGCATGTTTAGCGGTGTGGTGAATTTGGTAGTTTGTCACATGTTTGCATGAGCCAGTTTCATGCTATGTGATCATGCGAAAAACCCCTTAGTGTTAACCCTATGCAACGGTGGTTATGCAGAGGTAGAGGTTTGCAATCTGTCGCATGTTTGCATAGCCCGTTTCTTGACTATGCGATCATGCGACAATTGCTATGAATGTCACCATTATGGAGTTAAGAGTGGGTCCACAGTGCCAGTGCTGCTGAGGTGTTCTTTTCTAATTGGTTGTTGACTGGTGACAAAGCAATTGACTTTTCAAAGGAGCCTACAACTATTGTGAGATTAAATGTAGGCCACTCAATTTGTCGAAAAAGGGAAAAGATCTATGATGGCATTTTAAATATTTTGACATGACCATTGTATTTCAAATTCAAACTTCTGAGGGGGTTTGTGATCGGCATTGCACAGCTAAGTGGTTGTGGTTGCATGATTGCAAGGGTTTGTAGAGTGTCTTGCGATCATGTGACTAGGCATAAATGTAAACCAGGATTCTTGTAGCGGTGAAGTTTATGACTGGGCAACTTCATGACTAAGGATAAATGGTCAAGTTGCTGAGCCTGAGAAAGATTCGATTGTCAAAGTGATTTTCCAACCGTATGGACTGGTATTCAATGCATGCGTGGCTAAATGTGGTAGGTGAGATTTTTCTAATTATTGTTGTGTGGTCCTCAGAAGCTATGTGATTGATTTGCAGAGGTTGAGTATTGTGAAGCCATGGGTTTTGTTGCTCGAGGCAGGTTGCAGGTGAGCTGATCAGTTTGATTGGCATGGTAAAATGATGGTCCTTGGTACTTTCTTAGAGATTTCTCATGAATGTGGATCATTTTTAGATTTGATCACCTAGGTTTTCATCCCTTGCAATAAATGTATGACTGTTTTGATTGGTGTGGTGGGTGAAAACCTTAGCCCTAGTTGTCTGTAGCTTGTTGCAACCTGTTTTGGGTTTCCAGGGTAGCTAGTGGTATAAATAGTTAGTTTTTTGACTTAGAGGGGTTCCAAGATTTCTTTTTGGTCCCAAGTTGTTGACTTATGTATTTTGAAGAAGGAGAAATTGGATTTTGGATCTACATCCTATCTTAGTATTACTTTGGTTGTATATTGATTTTGAATATGTTAATGAGAATGCTATTGGGTTCCAATCCTGCATTTGTGTATGTCCTCTTGTTTTGGTTCTAAGGTCATATATGTTAATTTCACAAAGTGGGTTAGCATATGGTGAACAAAGAGCATTTTGAAATTATCTTTGAGTTCCTAACAAAGTTAGGATTAAAGCCTTTCAGGTAGTTTCAGTGGGTTTACAGCCAAATATGGATCTGATGTCCATGTGTTTGAGGGAGAGGGGTAATAGGCAAAGCACTTATCCTGAGCCTAGCAGTGTTTGACTTAAGATTTTCAGTTGATATATGCAATGGGGTGATTCTTTGCCCTAGGATAAGGCACTGGTCCATTCTTTGGAATCTTTTCATGGTCTACAACCACACACACACAAAATTTAAATGATCATACCATCAGTTTGTTTGTAAAAGACCTATTTGAATATCTATTTGGTGACTCCTTTAGAGAAGTGAGTCAAGGGTACACCCACCCAAGCTGAAGGCTTAAAGTGAAGAAGGATCTCATTGTTGATCCTTGTCAGTTGGCCCTCTTCCTTGTGGACTTTGGATGTGATAGAGTCAAATTTTTATTTAAATTATCCATCAAAGTGTAAATCTGCAAGTTGAAGATCAAAGGGAATAATCCAAAACCAACAGGACCATTATACATCCCTTATGATATTTTAAGACATATACATGTCCTATTCAGATCTTAAAGACCAATTATATATTCATATGAGGATCCATTAATGTAACCTAGGACCCCTTAGGACCTTTTATGTTACCCACAACTCCTTAAGACAATCAAGGACCACTTACATTACCTACGACCCCTTAAGAAACTCTAGGTCATATTAGGTGGACTAATATGTCACATTAGGCCATATTAGGAAATAAGGTACATTTCTAAGTCATTTCTTTACTTAAATACCTAACTAGACCTATTAGGACCAAGTAGACCTAACCAGGACCTATTAGGATCAATTAGATAGTTATTAGGTCTTTAACCAACATTAGTTTGACCAATTAGATGTATTAGGATCTATTAGGTCCAAATAGACCTAACTAAACCTATCTAGACCTGTTATGATAGGTAATTAGGACAGACCTAATATGACCCATTGATGTCTTATCTATACCTTAGGACCTCCTATGAACTACCCACAACCCCTTAAGACACTCCATGACTCCATGACTCCATAATAGGTTGAACATTAGGTCATATTAGGAAATAAGGTATGTCTAAGATGTTTCTCTACTTATAGACCTAACTATCTATCTATTAGGACGAAGTAGACCTAACTAGGACCAATTAGACAGGTATTATGTCTTTAACTAGCATTAGTATGACCAATTAGATGTATTAGGACCTATTAGGTCCAAGTAGACCTAACTAAACCTATCTGGACCTATTATGACCAATTAGACAGGTAACTAGACCAATTATGACCTATTGAGACCAAAATTTAGGACCTATTAGACTTAACTAGACCTAACTGTACTAGGACCAATTATGACTCAATTAGAATCAATTAGAACTAGCTAGGAGGTCTAATTAGACTCAATTAGAACCAATTATGACTCTAGGACCACTTATGTTACCCATGACCCCTTAAGACAGTCTAGGACTACTTTTATTACTCATGATCCCTTAAGACACTCTACATGACTCTTATCTATGTACATTATGACAAGTAATTAGGACAGGTAATATGACCCATTGATGTCTTATCTATACCTTAGGACCTCTTATGTTACCCATGGCCCCTTAAGACACTCCATGACTCTTATCTATACCTTAGGACCTCTTATGTTACCTACGACCCCTTAAGACACTCTAGGTCATATTACCTATCCTAATAGGTCACATTAGGTCATATTAGGAAATAAGGTATACATCTTTAAGTTGTTTCTCTACTTATAGACCTAACTAGACCTATTAGGACCAAGTAGACCTAACTAGGACCTATTAGGACCAATTAGATAGGTATTAGGTCTTTAACCAACATTATTCTGACCAATTAGATATATTAGGACCTATTATGACCAATTAGATAGGTAACTAGACCAATTAGGACCTATTAGGACAAAAATTTAGGACCTATTAGACTTAACTAGACCTAACTGTACCAGGACCAATTATGACTCAATTAGAATCAATTAGAACTAGTTAGGACCTAATTAAACTCAATTAGAATCAATTATGACTCAATTAGAACCAATTAGAACCAGTTAGGGGGTCTAATTAGACTCAATTAGAACCAATTATGACTCTAGGACCACTTATGTTACCCACGATCCCTTAAGACATGCTCTACATGACTCTTATCTATGTACGTTATGATCAATTAGAATCAATTAGAAGATCAATTAGAAACAATTAGACTCAATTAGACTCAATTAAAATCAATTCTAGAATCAATTAGACTCAATTAGAATCAATTACAATCAATTAGACCTATTTAGACTCAATTATAATCAATTACATGACTCAATTAGAATCAATTAGAACCAATTAGGACCTAATTATAGTAAATTAGAACCAATTATAAATCTAGGACCACTTATGTTACCCACAACCCCTTAAGACAGTCTAGGACAACTTATATAACCCACGACCCCTTAAGATACTCTATAGTCCTAGATTATCTATATGTTAGGACCTCTTACATTACCTATGACCCCTTAAGACCTCTTATTATAAATTTCTAACCCTTAAGACCTAATTAGTATATGTCTTAGGACTCTTAAGACCTAATAAGACCACCTATGTTACCCATGACTCCTTAAGACATGAGCAATGACCACTTATGTTACCCATGACCCCTTATGTAAATGCATTTTTAGTAAATATTAAAGTTAGTCCTATGACCCATTGATGTACATGTTAGGTTTCATTAATACATACTAGGATGTCCTATGACCCATTGATGTCTTATCTATACCTTAGGACCACTTATTTGTTTCCATTTTACATGTAGTTATAATGTTGTAATCAAGTACTTAATTATTAACACTTAGCTCTTTCACATGTGATGTACATCTAGATGGCCACTCAGGGTGCACCTCAGACTCCTAACATTCATACTATTTTTCATACGGCCAACACAGAGATAGCTAGACTTAGATAGGCTATTAGTAGATCTAGTGGAGATGGTATATATAGAGAGACATGTGCTACTATATTGACTAGTCTGGAGTCTATGACTAGTAGATTGAGGGCCCACACTTCATATACACCTCAAGTAGTTTTGGCCATTTTTTGAGAGTTGAGGGAGGAGATCTCAGGTGATGTTTCCTTGGCACAGGTTTAGAGCCTCGTGTCCAAGGAAATCATCAAACAAGAGATGTTCCCACATTATGAGGGGATGAGACTAGTGAGGGCTTATTAGGTGACAAGATGTGTGATCCCTCAGATTGCTTTTATGAATTACCCTTGACATCTTGCAGCCCATGGTCGTTATCCAAATAATGACCAAATTCCATTATACTTTGCACAACAGTTGTACATTGAGTTTTGTTTGGGACTCGGGGTCAACTATTTTGATATCCCACCTTTTTATGGTTAGGGGCTAGGTAGGGTTACAGACTACGATTAGTATCATAGGGATGATCAAGTTGTGCAGCCTCACAGACAGCTAGTTGGAGAGAGGAGTCCAATAGTGACACCCATGATGGCTGCTACTATAGATAGAGTCATCATTGCTTCTCAGAGGGGAGTTTTGGATAGCATAAGATAGATTGCTTCTGCAACCACATTGATTAGTTCAGATTCAGTGGGTAGATACATTTTGACTAGACCGAGTAGAGCCAGATCATCTTCTGAGGCTTCGTCTAGTAGTACTATAGGTGTGAGTGATGAGACATATAGAACTACTGGTCTTCTTTTGCCTAGAGAGATATGAGCATTGTTGGGTTATTAGAGTACTTTAGATATGGCCTTTTACTTTTTGGAGGATCTCATGTAGGCCTATTCTCATATTGTCGACACGTAGAGGATCCCTATACATTCAGTCAGGGATTACATTTCACTTACACAGGGTCCTGTAGTTCCACCAACACAAGATGCACCATCTACTAGTCAGGCATAGCATAGTGTAGAGCATCGTACCTAGTATAGTGTAGAGCACCGTGCACCCACAGATTACTCTACAGCTACAGAGCCCGGTATAGAGATTGGAGATCTACACATCACCAGTGAGGGCCTAGATGCTTTTGATGAGCAGTTGCATGGGTTGGGTCAAGTGGATGTTACCACTGATGGCGGGTCATTTATGGATATGTTATTTCATCCACATGGTTCAGATTCTACACCACTTTCCTCACAGCTAGTGACACCCCTACACTCCTCATTACTATAGAGGTTCGGGACCTTAAGTGGTGTGGGTGATGTAGTATCAGTTGATGATATGATGGTGTAGCGCGCTAATGATCCTCCTGCTCCTGAGACTCAGGTACATATAAAAATTTCTTCTCTTTTTTATTAGGAGTTTTAGTGAATAATTAATTGTACGTGTATTAATGTTTGTTTAATGCATAATATTTTGTAGGCACAATTAGCAGAGCATGTTACCTCTAGTGTGGGTTCAGAGCATCTTCCACATGATATGACACCTAAAAGTGGTCAAGTAAGTTTTAGATATATATGTATGTACATGTTTATATTTCAAGTACTTTGCATAATATATCTACTATGCACGTGTATATAACCAACTATTGTACACTAAATTTGCAGGAGTCAGTCACTGCTTTACAAGTAGATGATACACCTACTAGTGGTCAGGTATGTTTTAAAAATATGTACAAGTTTAAATATGCATTTATAATATTTTAATTATTTTAGATTATTATCATATATACATGCATTTATATTCGTAGGGATCAGTTGTTGTCTTACATCCAGAGGATGCTCATAGCAATCACTCAGAGGGTCGTGTTGGTACTCAAAATGCAGTTTTGAGGTACCATGTAAAATTCTTGATTAAGTGCTCATTTTTAGTCTAAAAGGCATATGAGGATCCTTTGGGTGCTAGATCTGTACTCAAGTTTCATTTGTATGTGGGAGATGCTTGCCCTGCGTAAAAAAAAATGGAGGCTCCTGGTTAAAGCTAATAAAATGTGTAAACTCAAAGTCACACAAAGAAGCCTCATGTAGCGTAAAAGAGGTGGCCTCCTGTGCAAGCCAGTGTGAATGTTCCAGTCAAATGTGTAGAGAGCTTTAAAACTGTGAAATGTAAGATCCCACATTGATCACGAAATAGGCTTAGAGGTATTCAAATACAAGTCTACACATGTTATGAAATAAGTTGAAGTGCTGGAGGAGACTCTACCTGCGCAAACTTGAGCGGCTGCCTTGCTTTCAGTGCCCGCATCCAGACAGAAGTAAATTTTACAGAGCGCCAGAGAGGAGGTTGCAGAGGATGACACATGTCATGCACTCGTGAATTCATGAAATAAATTGGTGGTTTCTACAAACATCTGGCGAACTAGAGAGTGCTTAGTCGCGAGTTCTCCAAATGTCTGGTGGTCAGAGGCAAAAATTCAAAGAATGGGAGAATGCTCAGTCGCTAGTTCTCCAGATCTTGACAGTTAGTGAAGTAGCATTCCGCGATTCAAAGGTGGAGCTATTCGCTAGTCGCTAGATATCTAGACAGTTAGCACAAACATTAAGCGAATTGGAGATACAAGCTGTCACATATTCGCTAGAAAACTAGCTGTTAGAGGATTTCATTCCGCAATTCAGAAATGGAGTAGTCACGTGGTCTCGAGATGGTGACAGTCAATGTCGATACATTCCACGAATTAGAGAATAAGCTGCAGTCACCCATTCACCGAATTTCTAGCAGTTAAGACTCATCATCTAGCGACTTGGAGGTAAGTAGTCTTGGAGGTAATTAGTCGCCAGTTCGCCGAGTGCATATCAATGCTGAAAATAATATAAAATTGATAATTTTAAAAGTGTAGGAAAGATTTAAATTATGACATAGTTTGAACTTTAGGATTTAAATTAAAAAATTTAAATGTTATAAGCTATGTATGAGCTGTGCACTAAAAGGGGGCCTAGAGTTTTATTTTTCATCCAAACATATGAGTATTATATGTTGCCGGAAAGGTCTCGAAACAAGGAATCCAATGGCCATAATATTCTTTAGTTTTAGTGCAGTGGATAAGAGCAGTTTAGGTTTGAAATTTGGGGGTCAAATTTGGAATCAGGATCAAATCAATTTGAGGAAAGATTGCAGATAGAAGTTGCAAATTTGGAGGGAAAAGGATGGTAAAAGGGAAGATAGTTGCAGATATTTTGAGGATAGATAGGTGTCAGTGATGGAGATTTTTCTTCATTGTCCTATATCTTGATTTTCTTCTGATTGTAAAAAGATGTTGAAATTAATGCTGCAGGGCGGCTTCCAGATTTTGATTTTTGTTTCCTGTGTTTCTTTGTTCTAGAAATTTAAATTTCCAGATGATTTTAATGAAAATAAAGGAATCTCGATTCAATTTATGTTTGATGTCTTTGTGTTCATAATCTAAATTCTTGTGTATTGATTTGTAAGGCATGTCAGTATACCAGTACAAGGTACCTGTGGGTTTGAATTCGAGTATCTTTCAAGGAGGGAGTAAGTCTCAATTGCAAGTTCTGAGAATTCTAGATTTGTATATGAATTTGATGTCCAGGAACTGGAGTGAAAAGAATGGTTTGTAAGGCATCCCATTCGGGTTTTTGAGTTTAGAGTTATAGTTTTTTGGGAATGTATGTTTGTATGACTCTGTTGCCCAATGAACAAGGCACTAATCCTGGTTTGCTTTGCAGTTTTCATCATCAGATTGTTAAATCATTTCCATCTTTAATTTCATGTTTCAGAAGTGTTCATGTTTATGTCTTGTGTTTCCTGAATACAAGTATTGTTAGTGATTCTTTGAAGAAATGTATCCATGGGTTAACCTACTCGAGTTCAAAGCTCGAAGAGAAGAAGGATTTTATCCTTGTTGTCACATTAGCCATTTTTCTTAGTTCTTAGCAAATCATACAGGTGGGATCTTGTATAAGACTGGTTTATAAGTCTGAGAACTATCCACGATCACATCTACATAAAGGGTTCTAGTTAGTGAGTTATGTGTATGCAGAATGTAGTTTGTTTTAGGTGTACCCACCTAAGTGTGTGGAACTCGAAGCAGAAGGAGGATTAAATCCTCATCAATTAGTCTTTTCGTGCCCCTCAATTTGTATGAACAAGCACATTTATGTTACTAGACAAAGATCCCCAAGTTTGGTGTTCATATTTCTCTTTTAGAGTTGAGGGATACAAGAAAAATAGCTAACAGGTCGCTCTGTTCATATGCGCCTAGATGACTCCCTAGTTTAGGACATGTTGAACATATATTTTATTTGAGACATAGTTTATGATTCGAGACATATGATTCAAGACGTAATATTTGATTAGATGATATGCTTAGATTATATGATATGAGACACATTTATTTGATTAGATGATATGATATGAGACACATTTACTTGATTATCTAGACGTATATTTCATTAGATATCTATGATTAGATTAGATGGTTTTATTCGATTAGATGATATGATTTGATTTGATTATATATGATATATGATTCAAGACATATATTTGATTAGAGGATATATGATTAGATTAGATGAATCTATGATTTTATTTGATTAGATTCAATATATGATCTATATGATTAGATTAGATAGTTTTATTCGATTAGATGATATGATTAGATTAGATGATATAATTAGATTAGATGGTTTTATTCGATTAGATGATATGATTAGATTAGATTGTTTAATTCAATTAGATGATATGATTTTTTTATTAGATGATATATGATTAGATTAGATGGTTTTATTCCATTAGATGATATGATTAGATTAGATTGTTTAATTCGATTAGATGATATGATTTTTTTTTATTAGATGATATATGATTAGATTAGATGGTTTTATTCCATTAGATGATATGATTTTATTTAATTAGATGATCTATATGATATATGATTTGACTAGATGGTTTTATTTGATTAGATGATCTATGATTTTATTTGATTAGATGATATATATGATTAGATTAGATGGTTTTATTCGATTAGATGATATTAGTTTGATTTGTTTGAAAGATGATATATGATATTTGATTAGATGATCTATGATTTTATTTGATTAGATGATTTATTTAGATGATATGATAACTAATTTCATCATTTTTTAGTGTCTTAAGGGGAGGTCTTAAGGGGCTCTATAATTAATATCATAAAAGATAACTAGTTAATACATGTAACTAATGTCCATAATAACTATTCTAGCTAATTCTAGAACTAACACATGTCATACTTGTAATATAACTAATTTCATCATTTTTTAGTGTCTTAAGGGGAGGGCTTAAGGGGATCTATAATTAATATCATAAAAGATAACTAGTTAATACATGTAACTATTGGATAATAACTATTCTAACTAATTCTAAAACTAACACATGTCATACTTGTAATATAACTAATTTCATCATTTTTTAGTGTCTTAAGGGGAGGTCTTAAGGGGATCTATAATTAATATCATAAAAGATAACTAGTTAATACATGTAACTATTTAGTCTAACTAATTCTAAAACTAACACATGTCATACTTGTAATATAACTAGTTTCATCATTTTTTAGTGTCTTAAGGGGAGGTCTTAAGGGGATCTATAATTAATATCATAAAAGATAACTAGTTAATACATGTAACTATTGGATAATAACTATTCTAACTAATTCTAAAACTAACACATGTCATACTTGTAATATAACTAATTTCATCATTTTTTAGTGTCTTAAGGGGAGGTCTTAAGGGGATCTATAATTAATATCATAGAAGATAACTAGTTAATACATGTAACTAATGTCCATAATAAATATTCTAACTAATTCTAGAACTAACACATGTGATACTTGTAATATAACTAATTTCATCATTTTTTAGTGTCTTAAGGGGAGGTCTTAAGGGGATCTATAATTAATATCATAAAAGATAACTAGTTAATACATGTAACTAATGTCCATAATAACTATTCTAACTAATTCTAGAACTAACACATGTCATACTTATAATATAACTAATTTCATCATTTTTTAGTGTCTTAAGGGGAGGTCTTAACCTGGGATCTATAATTAATATCATAAAAGATAACTAGTTAATACATGTAACTAATGGATAATAACTATATTCTAACTAATTCTAGAACTAACACATGTCATACTTGTAATATAACTAATTTCATCATTTTTTAGTGTCTTAAGGGGAGGTCTTAACCTGGGATCTATAATTAATATCATAAAAGATAACTAGTTAATACATGTAACTAATGGATAATAACTATATTCTAACTAATTCTAGAACTAACACATGTCATAAGTAATATAACTAATTTCAAGCATGTACATAAAATCTTTAACTAACATGAAATCTATAAAAAATATTGAATAATCAAAGTATACGTATAAAATTCTATATATTAAAACCATTGAACCATCAAATAGGTTCATCATATATCAACAAATTATAGCCTATCATATGTTTAAATATATAAACAAAGTATAATGAAATTTAATCCACAAATATCAAATAGGTCCCAAAACAACAAATAAGTATACATGTATTAAACATTTTAGACCAACTCAAGTGGTTTAGACCTTTCATGGAGAACCTGTAATATTCTCTCATGATCCTCACTATCTAGTCTCCACTTACGACGTCCACATTGAGATTTAACTGTATGAAGACAAATGGATGTGGCAACTATTAGGTGACTATATTGGAATACCTTATTGTCTAGTTCGTAATCAACAAAGTGAATACCATGTTGAATTACTTTGATTTGTTTGAAATATGTTCCCTCTAAAACAACTGAACTTGAAAGTCACATATTTTAACAATATATAAATTTAAACAAACTCAATTTGAATTTTGTTAAAAGGTTGAAATTTAAAATTTACAAATTGAGTTCAATAAATTGATGTAAACTAGATATACAAACCTATGGGGAACAACATTCCATCACTTTCTTTAGGTTCAAGTAACTTCATCCTCTCTACAGTACAACGTAGTAAACAATAATCAACTCCTTCTACATTTCCACTCTCAACAATCACTGCAAAGACATCTCCTGCACAATAAATTTTTATATATACATGTGTGAGATCTTAAAATAAATTTACTTAGTTCAATCTATAGATCTATCTATATCTATGATCTATACATGCAACTCAGTGTACCATATAATGTGAAATTTATATATACTTACCAATTTTGACCAATCCTGAGATATGATCGTAATCAATAGAAATCAAAGGAACATCATCAAAGTTTTCATCTTTGTCTCTATCAAATGTATCAGTAACAACTAGTGGCACTAGATTCCATGCACCTACATATCCATGATCTTGATTGATACATTCCTCATAATTGTGAACAATGCAGTGACAACAAAAACATGAGTAGTCCCTAGTGTTCAACATCCAATTGCGACAATTCGTACTCATAACTTAATACAAAGATCGCATCTTTTCTATCCTATTGCAACCATACATAATTTTTCTATCCACACCTAAACAAATGCATATATATAATACATTCTATATAAATATAATTTGAATAAAAAATATCATTAAAATTTTAAACACTTTCAAATAATTAAAAAATGTGTGCATACCTTTTATCTCCCAAAATTTTCTATATGGCAGTGCCTGAGTTAATCTTGATGACGCGTCATTCTCATTTGGTGTGAAATGTGTGTTGCGCCATTCAACCACATCATGTGCATTTTTTATATGCAGTCCCTTATAATTAATTTGATACTTTCATATAGCACATTTGATGCAAGCTCCAACACCATCATGTTCACCTTTTCCATGTCCACTCTCAAAGAAACTCTAGACATGTGGTATGTTTTCATTACGATGATATCTAGATAGTGCATAAAATGGTCTCGATGATTTAAATTGTGCAACACATCAACCTGACCAAACATAACGTTTATCAATTTTTATACCTCTTTCTTTCACATTTGCAAAAAACATCTTGAAGCAGTGTTCCACATAATGAATGTCATGCTCTCTATCATCACTTATATAAAAATGATATTCCTTCTTGATGACCCGTGCTTCAAATGTGCTCTAAATACCATCCAAATCTAATTGTGCGTGTTGATAACACACATGTACCATAATAGTAATTTTCTCTAAAAAATAGTATTCTGACTGAATTGCCTTTTGATGAACAAAAGAATAATTTTCTGCAAAATCAACAACTGATACAATAGTTCCAAGTGAGTAATTGTCTCTTAGTGTCTGAAATTGTTGTGCTTGTCACTTTGCAAAAAAAGCATGATGAATGTAGGGTTGAATCAATTTTTTAAATTTTTCATAAAAACTCCTACATTTATCTCCTCTTCAACATATTCTAACCTTTTGGATTCTTTCCAAAATTTTGTTTCATTCTTTACATATTTGTAACTCTTGCAATTTACCATCTTTGTTACATCAATATTTTCATTTTTCAAAGGAAAAAGAGACAAATCAGCACATGTTTGGCATATTCCTTTTATGCAATTTATTTTCCCAACTACATCATCTCTTTTGTCACATAAAATGGATGAGATGAACTCACTTCATCTAGTAGGAGGAGCCTTTTCAAAACCATAAGTGTCTTCTACAAACTTTTAAAAAACTTGATAGTGGAGATCAAATTCAATATGATAATGACAACACCAAGTTTCAAACACTTTGTTTGTCTTGATATAATATGGCTTCAATCTTCCAAACAATGTTTGCCCAATCTTTATATTAGGATTTGAACTACAAAATGACACATACATTTCATGCTGTGTTGTGTCCAACTAATGTTTCATATGATATTCATATTGATTAGATGAAATTCTATGTCTGATAACATCTCTAGTGTTTGATGAAGGACGTGTATTATCATTCCAAAATGATGTGATCAAATTTTTTGTTTCTTCATCAATCCTATCAGAATGAGGAGCTCTACACATGATTGTCCAATTGCCTTCCAAGATGCTATCATCCAAAAGTATTCTCTTATTAACATCTCATGATATTGTTTTCCTATTAAAACCAATGTGAGATGAAACTAAAGATATATTTCTTTTTCATCTCATACTATTACCTAAAATGGATGTCAACATAACCTTTCTTGTAATGGACTTATCTATAGTTCGAGATCACTTCCCTAGCTGGTTCAAACCTTTCTTAAGATTTTTAATCATATCAGTTTGCATGTCAACAACTTTTCTCTTCTTTGATGATGTGTCTATACCCAATAATTTTAATGCCTCTTCAAACTTTTTGTCTATAAGTATAAGTGAAAGTAATTGAGCTTGTTCAAGTGTTTCAAAATTATAAAATTTACCCAATATTTCTCTTTCTATCATTTTCATTGATCTCTTTGTAGCAAGACTTAATTGTTGAGCATTAGCAAGTGATCTCAAAGTGTCCACATTCATTGTAAGTAAATGATCTAAGTGTCTATAACTAATATTTTTATTTACACTTTGAGCTAAATTTAAAAGTTCATCCTTACCAGTAGGAGCATGTGATGTTGACTCTTCTCCAACATCAATTGTTTGAGCCTTTCTAGGGAGGAATTCTGACACTTCTTCAATGTGCAATTCTCCGACTTGACTTGACCCTCCTACTTCAGCTTGTCTTTTAGCTTCTTTAGTTTTATGATAATATGTCAATGCAGCTTCACGATTTCTTTGGTCAGTACCGGGTGACCTTTTTCTAGAGGATTTACTTTGTCTTCCCTTCTTGTTCCCCATTTCTTCGAGCTCCAAAAAATGTCTTCCTCAAGATCATCAACAAAAATTCCTTCTTCAAAAAATGCCTTCAATAATAGAAAATATGAATTTATTCGTTGCAATTTGATGTAAAATAGAAATGAAAATTTTTACTTTTATACCATTTAAAAAAAATATTTTACTGGCCGACTAGGGTACTTTGTACGAAGTACCCCTGGGAAAAATCCCAGCCAAGGCTTTTGGCCAAAATTTTCACTTAAGAGGCTTCATGCGAGGGGTCTTCATATGAAGCCCCCCAGGTGTCTTCGTGCGAAGACCCTCTTTGCATGAAGCCATAAAAACAAAAAATTGCCCTCAAAAAATAACTCAATTACAGAAAAATGGTCTTCCGAGACTTGAAACAAGGACTAAACAAGATGATTTTTTCAAGAAAATGATGTCAAAAGATGCTATTCGGAATAAGCTTTCTAATGAATATAATTTTAATACATATCAAGTTCATTATCACTTTTAAATATTACTTTAACTAAACATAGGTTGTTTGGTCATTCAACATCCTGTCTCTTCACGACTTCGAGAAAAATAGTAAATGATAAAATTTTTTTAATAAAAAATATGTAGGAAAAGTGTATTTTTGTTACCTTTCTATTAAAATAAATAAATAAATTCGATATACCTAGATCAAGTTAGAGCGATCAAAGTGACCTTATGTCTAGATTACAGTTACTGCCACTTTAAAACTTAATAAACTATAAAATATTGATCCAAAATAAATAAAACCAATTGTATCCTTTAGATATTGAAGTTAAAAATATAATCTGGAAAGAATTACATCATTATCATATTTTAAAAAAAGTTATGCTGATCCAAGTGACAGTACCTCCTTAAAAACATAGTTTTTTCACACAAACCACTTTTAGAAGGAGAAGGAAAAATGAATTTAAATGATTTTTTTAAAATATATTTAAAAACTAGAAACAAAAATCTAAAAGACTCTAGTTTACATCATCTTCAATTCCTAATAGTTTTGCGACAACATGTGTTTGAAAGTGAATTTTTTTCTCAAAACGGTGATCTTTGTATCAAAGTTGGCCAAAAAGTGGGACCACCCAGAATCCAAAGTGTAAGCTATTCTTCATCGACATGAATGATCTTCTGATAATATTAGGCTGATGTAATGTCCAGATCACATTAGTGATCGGTAGATAGGGGACAGACCCCAAGTGTAGTCCTCAAGTATTCAAATGTATCCTTCGGTAGAGGCTTGGTAAATATGTTTGCAAGTTTCTCTTTAGATGTAACATATTCTAATTTAACTTTCTTCTCATGTACTTGTTCTCTTAAGTAGTGATACTTGATAGATATGTACTTTTTTTTTTAATGCATCACTGGATTCTTTGAAATGTTTATTGCACTCGTGTTGTCACAATATATAATCACCGGCTCAGTGATTACCTCATTCATCTCTTCCAACACTTGTTTAATAGATGCAATATTTGAACAATTTGTAGCAGCAACAACATACTTTGCTTCAATTGTAGATTGAGAAATACAAGACTACTTCTTACATGTCCATGCAAGTCTTTCACTGAAGAAAAATGCTCCTCTGGTTGTGCTTTTTCCGTCATCTACATTTCCAACCCAATCACCATCAATGTAGACTTCGAGTTCTAATTTTCCATCCTTTGGATCCCATAATCCATAGTCCTCTATTTTCTTCAAGTATCTCAAAATTCTTTCTGTAGCAACCATATGAGACTCCTTAGGATTTGCAGAAAATCTAGCAAAAATCCCCACAACATGTGCAATATCTGGTCTACTATGCACTACATACATCAACTTACCAATCATAGATCAGTACAATGTCTGGTTCACCACTGTATAGTTTCATCATCTTTGGTTAGTTTTCAGCCTGTGACCATTGGTGTTTCGACTGGTTTAGCATCATCCATGCCAAATGTTCTCAATACGTCTTTGATATATTTGGATTGTGTGACGAATATCCCATCATTCTACTGAATAACCTGTAGTCCTAGAAAGAACTTAATCTCTCCAAACATAGACATTTCAAATTCTTTTCTCATCTCATTAGCAAATGATTTACATATGTGATCTTTTCGTCCAAAAATAATATCATCCACAAATATTTCAGCCATCGAGATAGTATCATATGATTTTCCTTTCATATACAGATTGTTGTTCTCACTAGTTCTAACAAAACCAATACTTAATAAATAAGTATGTAGCCTTTCATACCAAGCTCTCGGTGCTTGCTTTAAACTATATAAAGCTTTATGTAATCTACATACCATGTCTTTCTTGTCTGGATCAACAAACCCTTCTAGTTGTTCTATGTAGAACTCCTCTTCTATTATCCCATTCAAAAATGTAGACTTAACGTCCATTTGATAATCTTTAAACTTCTTATGTGCTGCATAGGCCAGTAACATGCAAACTCCTTCTAGTCTACCAACAAGTGCAAAGGTCTCATCATAATCAATTCCTTCCTCCTGTGCATACCCCTTGCAAACTAGTCTGGCTTTATTCCTTGTAACCTCTCCATTTTTATTCAACTTGTTTCTGAAGATCTATTTAGTATCAATAACATTCTTATCTTTAGGTCTAGGTACTAAGATCCATGTCTTATTTTTCTCTATTTGTTCAATCTCCTTAGTCATCGCATTTATCCATTCATCATTTTCCAGTGCAACCTTAACATTCTTCGATTCAAACTCACAAACTAAGCATGTACCTTATCTCAACTTACTTCTTGTTTGCATGCCAGCTTTCTTGTCGCCAATGATTTGGTTCTCAAGATGATATCTCCTAACAAGTCTTGCTAGTACCTAATCTCTTCTTTGTTGTTCATCTCGTTCAGGTTCATTTAATTTCTCAGTAGCCTCTTCCTGATCATTGGTGTTCCTTTCCTGTTCCTTGGTGTTGTTTTGTGATGACCGATTAACACAGTCTGTAGCTTTGGTAGGTACTCTAGATGTTCAATGTAAGTGAACCTACCATAATCTTCCAGTTCCCTAGTGCTCTTTTCACCATTCTTATCATCAAACTCATCAACCTTGACATTAGTACTTTTAATCATTTTATTAGTAACTCTATTTAGACAATTGTAAGCTTTTCTTTTAGTGGAATAGCCAAGAAATGTCCCTTCATCACCTTTAGATTCAAACTTTACGTTTCTATCATCGTTTAGAATAAAACATTTGCTACCAAATATTCTGAAATAACTTATAGTCAGTTTGTGACCAACCCATAACTCATAGGGTGTTTTGTTTGTGTCCTTCTTTAGTTGTAGTCAGTTCAGAACATAAACAAATGAGCTAACCACTTCTCTCCAGTATGTTTGAGCCACATTATTTTCTATCATGAGTGTCCTTGCACAATCAACAATTGATCTATTCCTCCTTTCAGCAATACCAGTCTGCTAAAGTGTTCTCAGTGCAGAAACCTATCTTTTTATACCATGCTCATTACAATAGTTAGTAAATTCATCAAAAATAAATTCACCACCTCTGTCAGATCTTAAGCATTTCAGTTCTTTCCCAGTTTCTTTCTCTACTTTTTCTTTATACCATTTAAACATTTTAACTACTTTTGATTTTTCTTTTAAGAACATCATAGTCATCAATCTAGTATAATCATCAACAAATAGAATGAAATAAATATCTCCATAGTAGCTCTATGTTCTCATGGGACCACATAGGTCAGTGTGAACTAGCTCCAAAATTCTCTTTGTTGAATAATCTTTACTCTTAAAACTAGATCTAGTCATCTTACCTTTCTGACATTGATGACACATTACATGATCCGGCTTTGTTACGCTAGGAAGACCTCTAACCCTTTTCTTTCTACTAATCTTGATCATGTTATCAAAGTTTACATGACATAATATTTTATGCCATAACCAAGCATCCTCATTTTTCATGATTAAATAGGAAGAATTATCATTATTAAGATAAAACAAGTTACCTTTCATTTGTGCTCCTGTTCCAACAAGTTTTCCTCCTCCATCAGATATCTTTACTTTCTTTCTCTCAAAAGCTACACGGTGGCCTGAATTGTTAAGATGTGCCACAATTGGAAAATTATAATTTAGTCCTACCCAATAAGAATTTTCATATTGAATTTTATCATTTATCAGTAAGGATCCTTTTCCCTTACCATACAAGGTGTATCATTGTCCATTTTTACAGATCCTCCATTATATTGCTTAATATGATCAAATTTTTCTTCATCACTAGTCATGTGATGTGTACAGCCACTATCAATGATCCATGTATCATTTTTATTAACCTTAGAGATAGGAGCTGTATCTACATACCTTTCTTCATCCTCAGACTCATCCTTCATTGCAACAAACACTACTTCAAATCATCATTTGTGTCAGTATCAGTATTATTCTCTTCAGCAGTGTAACATACCTTTTTGCCTTTATCATTGTTGTCTTGGTTGTCTCTGTTGTAGTGTCAGTAACTCCTATTGTTTCTCCTCCCATAGCTTCCTTCACTAGATTGATCCTTGTTTTTATCATCTTCTTTCCTATTTGGGCATCTAGTAGCAATATGAACAACTTCTTTGTAGTTAAAACATGCTAAAGGTAATTTACCTCTATGTCTACCTTTACCTTTAGGTAACCTCCTAGCCATAAGAGCTTCAATCTCATCAAGCTCATCATCAGTGTTACTATCATTATCATCATTATTACTTCTACTACTAGATTTATTGATCTTTAGAGAAGTCATGAAAGTAGACTCAATAGATGGTACAACACTATTATCAAATTTTCCCAGTTCAAAAGTTGTAAGCTTACTGATCAAATTATCAAGAGTGAGAGTACTACCAGGTGCAGATCTCATTTCATGTATTGCAGATATTTTGATTGCTCAAACAGGAAATAAGGTTCTTAGAATTTTTCTTACCACGGTTTCTTTAGTAATGACACCACCAAATCATCTGATAACATTAACCACTTCCTTTATTCGATTTGTGTACTGCACTATATTTTCTCCTTCTTTCATTTTCATATCATCAAATCTTCCTCTTAAACTTTCAGCTCTGGCTCTTCTGACATTTGCATCACTACTATAAACTAGAGTAAGTTTATCCCACATGTCCTTTGAGGTAGCACAATCCTTGACATATTCAAATTCGACATCTAATAGAGAAGCAACAATCTTCATCATAGTAACATTATGCTCATGTCTATCTCTCAATTGGTCAAGAGTCAAAGGTCCTGTAGGTGGTGCTAAATAGCCCTTATCCAATAGGGTGAGGGCGTAATTCTCAATTCCAGATATATGAAGTCTCATTCGGCTTTTCCATATTGCAAAGTTGTCGTTGTTTAGCTTTGGCACTTCCCTCTTATACATTTTGTGATCTTTTTTTTGAAGTCCTTAAAACTCTGTTCTAAGAAACCAAACAGGCTTTGATACCAATTGTTAGAATAAATGAGAGGGGGATTGAATCAGTTATCCATAGTCCCAAATACAAAATGTAAAAATTTGCAACTCCGTAAACAATAATACTAAACTATATGTGTTTTTACTGATTACCAGTTAACAGTTCATAGTGATTACCGACCAAATCAGATATGCAATATATAAAGTATGATAATCAAACAATCACCACAATAAACACATAACACAAAATATTTAACATGGAAACCCTGTTAAGGGAAAAACCACTTGGGATCGGTAACTCAAAATATTTTCACTCTTCTGAAGTGAGCTCAATGAAGATCCAACCCTCTTAAAGGTCACAAAACTCACTGTAAAGTGTGACCTTGTTAGAGGATTTAACACTAATAGTTATCGTCCAACCAGCATTCAATATGGGGTTGATAGGGTAATAATGTACATTCTATGAATGACATATAAGACTTTCAAGTCTACTCGGTTAAGAGATTTTATCTATTTACAATGGTTAAAATGTAACAACAGGTGATCTGAATACAATACAACTTGATTTGCAGATATTTAAATCTATTCTAAGTCCATACAAATGCTCTGATCGATATTTATATTCAGTTCATCAACATTCAATAACTTACTATCCCTCAGAAAATAGTCTGTGATGCTCAATTAACTCTACAGTTCGGTTCTCCTTTAACCAGTCTGATTAGGCATGCATGAAGCTTGTTCATGTGATATCTCTACAATCTCCTTCCTTTGGCATAAGTTTCACTATGAAACCTTAGTCTATTAAATAGACAAGTAAACTGTTTTCTTCATCCATCAGATTTTGCCACTTAACCTCCTTTATTGATTTTTCCACTTAAACCTTCCTCGACAAATGTGTTTCAATTCCATCCTTTAGATCTTCCTCAATTTTTTCTAGTCGTTGATCTCATAACAAACTTTATCTTTTCACCTCATAATCATACACTTTACAGCTCATCGATTTCTGTCAGCTAAACTAATCATTTAGTTCTTTTGTCCATACTCAGTTAATAAAGAAATGCATCGGTGAACACAAGCTCGATTGATACTGTCACTCAGTATACACTACATTGGCTTGGTGGATACTAGAATGCTTCATTAACCGACCACACTGCTTTGTAACATTTTTCTTGTATCTCCATAACTGATCAATGCAACATAATCAAGTCAACAATATGAAGTCATAGACTCATCAATAAGTTACCAAGAGTATTCCTTATCCTCATCTATCATATCCATCTTCCTTAATGTAGATATCTCGGTTCTTCATCTTTCTCTTGTCTTTTACAGGTGTGTAGATATTTGCAATTACCATGGTAAGTATTGTCAAAACTAGTTGACATAAACAATTCAGTGCTCGGTGATCTCTAATCACTTGTAGTTCTTCAATTAGGTTCTCAATCAGTTGTAGTTCATAAAGTTCTTCTTAATGCACACATGTTATGATGAACATTTATTGTTTTCTAATTGCCCATTTTGGGCTTGGTTTCCCTGATCCCACACATTTAAAAATTCAAATAACGTCCACACATTTTACAAAATCTTGTGCTTTTTTAATCATGTGGCCACTTTTCTAACAATCAACTTCATGCACTTACCCATTATAATTATTTATATTGTATTTTATATATAGTACAAAGGATATATAATATAGTAAGATCATAAATATATTAACATATATATTAATATTATTATATATATTTATGTATTCAATCTACAAATCTTATTAATACTTCATTAATAAGGAGGAAAGGGTTGAAGAAACCAAAGAAGGATAGTCTAAATTCAATAGGGTAATTCATGAGATAAGGTAGGGATCAACATCCCTTTAAGACTTGAGGGCTTGGTCACAAAAAATGATAAGTGATTGGATTTGTAAACTTTGTGGGAGCCTATCAAATGGTCTCTAATCAATTTATTTTGCTTCCAATGTCTTATCCCTTCTCAAAACTAAAGTAATAGTTAGATTAGTCTTAATATTATAAATTATAAATAGTTAATAAATCTGATTACTTAATGTGTTAATAAATGTACAATCTTCTCTACCATGTACTATATAATAATATAGATGTTGTATCACTACCAAATTATCTTAGGACATAAGGTTATTAAATTTGGGTTAAACTATTAATGACACTAGGTATTGAAAATGGTATTTGAAGATTGCTTCAATATGGTTTGACACTAGGTGAAACACAACACAATTAGATAAATTTTGTAAATATTATTTTGTGAATATAAAATTTTTATTTATGAAATATTTATGGTCTTTATCCTACATTTACCTACGGGCCTTCAATTCTTTTATGTAACAATAATTTCATTAGTAATGTGCTTAAAGAATACTAGGTAAATGGTTCCTTGCAATTTGAAGGTAACCATTTAGCTCTTCTACAAAATAGGAAAATGTAAATAAATAGCATCACATAAAACATGGCTATCCTTGTAATTAATCTATCAAACAATAATATGTTCCCACACCTTACAGTTAGCAAAAAATGCGTATCCACAACTTATAGAAAAGAATTGCCTATGACAACAGTAAAAAATTAGTCAAACATTTAGAAAGTTTTAGTTTACCACATAATAATGTTGCAACATAGATAATCCCTCTTTTAAATGAGGAAAGATAGACAATTGGTTTACATACAAGATGGCACATAAAATCATAGAAGACAAAAAAGAAAAATACAACAATTACAAAAGATATGAGGATGTGCTAAGATGTGTACAAATTAATTTAGGGCTTTTTAAAGTGATATAGATAAATAAATCTACATCACAACTTGTAGCCCCCACAAAATGGAAATAAGGTAGATTTCAGTCAATGCTACATACTTCTTAGTTGCAACTTAACACTTTATTCTCTCTGATCCTCCACAATAGCCTTCTATTTTGACTCTTGACTGAAGACTTGTTATTCACATAGTGTAGCCATTAAAATTTCATCTAGCATAAAACAAAACAAAATTTTAGCAACTAAAAATTGTCCTACAAGTGACACTCCAAATATCAGGATTTAGGGACTTCACATTACCTCTTTTGTACAGAGTCAAGGGTTTTTGATGTCAGCTACTTATTCTACTTTGTGACCAAATCCATGTTTATTCACACACCACTACCAAACATAAGTGCCAATATTCATATTTGAGATGGTTCTATAGAAAAAAAACACCAATATTTTCAACATACATACAATGTTGCAAGTTGAAATATTTTGCAAATGCCTGTGCAAATATTATTCCACTACATGGATAAAGCCCTATTTATTTTCACACCACTACCAACATAAGCGCCAATATTCTTACCCTAGATAGTTCCAGGACAAAAAAATAACAATAATTTCAACATACCTACAAGATTTCTAGTCGAAATCTTCTAGAAACAATTGTGCAAATCTCAACCTTCATTCACTTGAACAAACTTAGTAAATCTTATATATCCTAGATCTAAAAATCTCCTATCTCTATAAATAGGCAAAAAATCTCTAAATATTAGATTGCTAACCCAAGCTACCAAAGAAAAACCAAATGGGAAATTTTTGAAATAACGCATGGGGTTGCGAGTTTTCATGTGATATTATCTACTCACATGTTTCAGTTGCGGTCACATGTCATGTTACATGCCACATAACATTGCCTGGTTAGTGGAGTTGGTTATCAATGCACAATTAGTGCTCTATTAGTAGGTTCAGTTATTAATGTATAGTTAGTGATCCATTACTAGTGACAGTTAATATTGGCTACTTCCTCCTACCAATTATAGACTCCCATTGTCCTGATTCCCCACATGGTACAACCTAATGATCAGTGCAAAAACCTTCCATGGGTCCTGCTAGAACCCTAAATTTATGCCAAATTTTGTATTTCCTAATAATACAAACACATTGAAAAGTCATTTTCCAAAACAATGTGCACAAGTCATCACCAAGCTTTAGTATTTGATTGACTATGTACAGGACTTCCATAGAGAACAGTGGTTTGAGAAGAATGGTGTATTTAATCATCAAGGAAATTTCTCCTTCTAATGATGAGGTTATTATTGTTACAAGTTCATTAATGGAGGATATAAATAACAAGTGGTACTCTTGTCATTGGAAGTCACTCACTCCAGATTACCCTTGATATTGATCTAGAAAAAGATTAAATGAGAGAGAGAGAATACAAGATAAATAGCACCAAGTTTGTATGAAAATCAAAGATGAGGTTGGATATTTTTTGGAGCATGATATTTTAGAGGCATTTATTTAGTTTTTATGAACTCTAAAAAAGTCAAAGAAATTAGTAACTCCCCACTTTATCCAAGACACTTGTAGTTGTGATTTCAAGAAGTTTAAATATAGAAGTCACTTAAAAACAATTTTTTTTAACTAGGTCCATAAGGGACCCACCTAATATTGTGACATCTAGAATTGAGTTTGAAATTGGTTATACAACCTATATTATTTAAATTTGATTTAAAAAATATAGTGAATTATAAACATGGAGTGTTGATGTGGTATTACGGTTGAAATTGAGAGAAGCTTCTTCAAAAATAGTTTTTTTAATGAATAGAGGCCTTTTATATTAATATTAATATTAAAGTACAGTATTCACAAAAAAGTGGGTTAGGGGAAAAAGTCACCTTGTACAAGTCACACGACAATTAGGCTGGAACCATACAACTATTCATAAAAAAAAACATATAGAAAGAGAAACCCTCAAGCTGTAAGGGCAGTAGAAGAAGAGGGACGAGGATCTCTGTCATCAGGATTGCACCAAACATTGGGCCCCAGGGTCTGGTCAAGAACCGACCAGCCATCTTTTGGATCTTCTTTCTCTAGTTCTCGTTCCTCTCGCTTGGGCAAGATAGCAAGCACTAGGTGAGGGACTTTGTTGGAAGTGGCAGGAAGCCACACAAGAACACTAGTTGAAGACCGAGAAGCAGCAGCAATAGTAGTAATAAGTAGGGGAGGCTAGATGGCACCCACATCCCTCTAAGGAGGAGGAGAGGTGGAGCGACGACGCCATTGGCATGGAGTCTTATAGTGTCTGGTAGAGGAGCTCCAGCTGCGATGGCAGCCCCTCAACAGTGTACAATCAACTAAGAGAGAGTCCAAAGGTACCTAAGAAAGAGCACAAGGGGCACTACCCCAGTGTTGGAGTAGCTCCTATAAGTGGGTGACCTCTAAGCTTACCTTGTTTGCTTGTACCTAAATCTACATCACAACATTGTTACAAAGACATGCCTTAGCATAAAGAGCGATATGAATATCCAGAGAATTGTGAAAAAAGAAAATAACATTTTGTTCTTTCCATATAGTAAACAAGATCTCCATCCTAAAGGCATGCCATATCTAGGTGTACTAGGAAGGCATTCTAAGAGGATCACCAAGAAGTACCATATGTCAAGAAAAAGAATCAGGGCTAAAGGGAGAAAAGAGGTCATGAATCCGGATCCAATAATTCTGGGCATGATGACATAACTAAAAAATGTGCATGAGCATCTCAGAAGGACCACACAAAGGGAATTTAGGATTAGGAACACCTAAATGTCAGAGCCAAGCTCCCTAAGGTAAGCCCTTCTAAAGCAAACACTAGGAAAAATGAGAAATCTTAGGCTTAGTGATAGGATCCCAAATAGTGCAAAATTGCTAGCTCCAACTCCTCTGGGAAGAGGAAAGATGTCATCGCTAGTTGAGACAAGCCAAGAATAACCAATCTTGGGCTTGTAACTAGTGAAAGGCATAGCAAGATACCATTTCTAGTCCTTTCACTAAGGTTTAACTGACTGAATTCCCAACTTGTGTAGGAGGTGAGGTAGAATGGCCGAAACGAGCAAGTCATAAGTTTGATGATCTAGGTGGATGAGCCAAAACTACACCCAGAGGTCATCCCAAGAATGAAGACTCATAGTGGCTCTGGAGAAAAGATCTTTTGGGTTTTGTATGCCACGTTTGTGAAAATAAAGAGCACTAACGCTATGGATTCTGGCAAGTGGAATCCCCTACTAAGAAAATAAGGGGGACCACCAAATGTTCTGTTGGTTGAGAGAAAGACCATCATGGAAACCATCCCTAGCCCAACAAAGCCATGGCTTGACAGAATTCCAGGCTCTCCAAATACTTTTGGCTTCAAAAGTACCCTACATCTGAATAGGTTCCTTCATAACAAGAAGGGTTTGAAATCCAATCCCCTTCCAAGAAGGTTTGTAGAAGGGTTCCCTAAAGAAATGCAATGTCAAAGAAAAATTTTCTAGGCCTCATTTTCTATGAGACATTGCTCAATCTATTTTGCACAAAGGGATTGCCCTTGTTTCTTGGTATCACGCAAACCAAGCCCACCTAATACTTTGGGAAGGTAGTAGACATCCTAGGCAACTCTGTGAAAGCCATAGTGGTCAGTACCAGACACCCAAAGGAAATCACACAATAATTTCTTAAGCTTCTTGTAACAAGCTTTTGAAGGAGCCCAACATGAAGAATAGTACACATGTGTAGCCGCTAGGATCTTGGAGAAGATCTAAAATTTCCTTGTGGGAGAGAGCGGCTTAGTGATCCAATAGGTAAGTCTTTTTTCAATTTTGGAAAGAACTGAATTCCATAGATCCATAGGATGAGTTTGAAAAGAAAATGGAATGCCCAAGAAGTAAAAAATTTACCCATGCTAAATCCTGGACCAACCAAACCGAGAGAACCAAGGTGGCTTGGGAAGAGTAGATTATCTGTAGCAAAGGGTTTTATGCCATTGAATGGCTGAACCAAAGGCCAGATAAAAAGTATCTAAACACTACAAGGCTTCCTTGACATTCTCTTCATCCTCTTCCAGAGTGAGGAAGGGATCATCAAAAAAATGGCCATGTACCAGTTGTTGAGAAGAATTTGGTAAGGAAATTCCCCAAACATGACCCATAGAAATGGAATGAGCAAGAAAGTAGCCAAAACCCTCAGCCGCCATAATATATAAGGTAGAAGCCAGAGGGCATCCTTGCCAAATAGATCGAAAGAGCCCAAAAGTATAAGATTGTCAACCATTGATGGTGATGCAGGCAGAGGCATCACTAAAGAGCATCTGCACAAATTAAAGAAATCTGGGTCCAAAACCTAGAGCATGAAGCATAGAAAGAATAAAAGGTCATTCAATGTGATCATAAGCTTTAGCAAAATCAATTTTAAGAAAGAGGGCTTTCTATTGAGACTTACGAGCCCATTGCATTCCCTCGCAAAATGCAATGATATTGTCAAGAATAAATCATGACTTGATAAAGCCAATTTTCTCTGGCTGAACAATCTGGGGAAGAATGTGCTAGAGTTTGAGAGCCATCACCTTGGAAATGATTTGTAGGAGATATTGAGCAAGGTAATAGGCCACTAGTTGCAAATATCCTTTGAATCCCTAGCTTTGGGAATGAACTTGATATTTCCTTGGTTAATGAAACCCCTAAGAGAATGGGAATGAAAAGCTTCAAGGTAGACCTGGTGAAGATCAGGACCAATGAAATCCCAGAGGGCTTTGTAAAACTCAGAAGGGAAGCCATCACATCTTGGGGCTTTATCATTAGCCATAGAAAACACCGCTTCACAAAGATCCTGCAAGAAAAGAAGTTGATCACAAAGGACACGTTAAGCAGGGGAGACACACTGCGGCACAACAATGGTGCAGTCAGCAAGACCTTTCTCATTGGCTAGGGAAGATCCCTGAGTAGAAAAAATCTATTCATAGTGACGAACAAAGGCTTGCAAAACATCAGAAAGCTCCATGAGGAGACTGTGACTATCTCTGATTCTAGTTATGGCCACATTGGTATGATGAAGATAGAGAAGAAAAAATTTCTTTAGAAGCCCAGTCTCCAACTTTTAAGCAGTGAAGACAAGCTTTGATCTGGGCACCTCTAGTAGCATAGTTGTCTGTAACTTGCTTCTGATGACTTGACATGGCAAGGTTAAGTTGCATGTCCTGATTGAAGAGATTGTGGGCTAAGACCTTGGTGGCAACACACAAGGCTTTGGTGTTGACATAAGAGGATCTATGACAATACTTGGCCAGTTGCCTACCATAAATACACAAAAAACATGTTTTACGCCTGATGGCATCATTCCATCATTGAATCTAGCCTGGTGACTAAGATGGCTGAGGCTCAAGGTTCCAAACCTAATGAATGTGGGCCACTGTGGAAGGGTGATGAAGGATAAAATTATTAAAGAATAATTTCATGGTGGGAGGCCGTTCCTTAGCTGTCTGCCAAATAATATTCAATTGAATGGGAAAATGATCTGACAAGGTCACATCAATAAGAGGAGTAACCAACAAGGCTTTCTTTTTAGAAAAAGAGAAGAAAGATTGTGTTGAGATCATAACATGATCAAGCCTTTTATGAATTTTGTTAGATGAGGCTCTAAAATTAGACCAAGTGTGCCAGACCCCATCAGAACAGCAACCACCAACATTGGGATTAAAAAATCCTAATTTATTACGTATGTAGTACCGAGCTTCTTTCTCTCTAGTTGTCCATCAAAAAGGAAAAAGGCCATCCTTGTCAGATGCCATTTTGACCATATTAAAATCACCACAAACAAGCCAAGTAGCAAGTGGTAGAGAATCCTCAAGACATTGCTAAAGGTGAGATCTCTCAACAACATCACTGGGAGCATAAACATTAACTATGCCAAAAGAATGGTTCTCAATAATGAAAGAGGCCCAAAAAACTCTCTGCATAGGATCTGAATCATGACTAACCAAAAAAGAATGCCAAGGAGGAGAAAAAAGAGTAGAAACTCCACCTTGACTAGCCTCGTACTGAGAACAAAGAGCAAGGCTCTTAGGCCAAATAACTTTGCAACCAGCATCAAGCTTTTAAATAGAAATTTTAACTTCCTAGAGGCAAGAGACATCTATATGACTAATATGACGATGCAAATCCTTGACAAAAAATTTTCTAGGTAGGTCTGTCAACCCACAAACATTCCATGAGATGTACTTCATGGAGAAATAGTGTCATCCATTCCATCACCTTCCCCAAGGGAAGTAAAACTATTAGATAAATAACCTGGGGCAAAAGAGGACCCAAAAAACTCCATGGAAATATTATGCCATTTTTCTTGCAAGCCTTCAAACCCATTCTCAATATGCCTAGGAGGGTTGTGAGGATGACAAAAAGGAGCGGAAGAGGCAATATTTGTGGCCACCTAAGGCGCGCGAGCTAAAGAAACGATACTGTGGGAGTCAAAAACTTCTTTCCCCTGTGAAGCAGGGTTTGAAATCAGAGTGACCATTTCAGTAGAAACCTCAATAGCTAGAGGTGATGGTTGGGATGAGGAAGCCGAAGTAGGATGCTAGGTTGGCTTGTTCTGGCAGCTAACTGAACCCATTCATCTTTCTTATCTGCCTCTTTTTTTTCTAGCCTCAGGCGGCTAAGAGCTAGAATCCTTGTGAGGAGACTTGGTACGAGGTACTTCTAAAGGGAAATCCTTAATTGTGTGCTCCACAAATTGAAAATGATAGAAGGTGCTGGGAAGGTTGAGGTAGAGCACCTTCTGGGTGAAGGTGGTCTTGCCAACTTGAATCTCAATAGACTCTTTGAGGTCCCTAGAAAGGTTAACCTCAACACAGAGCCACTTTTGAGGCTTAGGATTGAGAAAATGATCATGCTCACTACATATAACCCTACCTAGATTTTGCACTATGGCATGCATGAATGGTCAACAAGGTAGGGGAAGACCAGGAAACTTGACCCAGACAGGAACTTTCAACTTCTTGTCGTCAGAGATGGAGAAGTCTCGAGACCATTGAAATAGAAAGGGACCCTTAGCAAAAATGTCATTCACATTGGAAGGATGGGAAAAGAGAAATAGAAAGAAGCCTTTGGTGAGCCTCTGGATGCCATCTAGGCTAATTCCATAAGGGGTCCAAGATTTCACAGCCCAGTCCCTGATAACATCTTAAGGAGGGTTGCATCCTAGAAAATAGCCAATAAGGGTATGGGTTTCAAGCCAAGTACAAGCATCATTGAGCTCATGAATAGTAAAAACAATATCAGGCTGAGACATACCTTGTGAAACACTTTGGAAATAAATTCGTGAGGGTGTTTTCTTGGTGGTGCCATTGCTATCAAAAACCAAACCAGCACCAGCATAAACTACTGGGTGAGTAGAGGCCAGAGCCATAAATACTAAGCTATTTCCCGTAATAACTATAGAGTGAAAGAAGGACAAAATGATGCAAAGAAGTGACATAAAGCAAAACCCTAGTAGAGCAATCATGACCATTTTCTATTCAAAAAAGGTTTGATCTAACATCAGTAACCAAGATTAAAATAAGGTCTCTTACTGAATTGCAAGTGGATAATGAAATATAAGTCAATTTCTAAAATATGATTAGTTTGAAAGATGGATCATGGTGGCATTCACATATTGATTGAGCAGACAAATAAAATAAATTTCATCAAAAATCTACTCATCGACAAAGCTCAATTTATCTCCAAAGATTGAAATTTTTTTTATCACATAAAAAATGGATGTCGATGAAATACTGTGAAGTTCTGATCGAAATATGTTAATTTTGATGTAACTTAAGCTATTTGCAAACAAGAAAGTAGTCTATCGATAAGTATTTTTTTATCAAACTTTGTTGTCGATGAGAGCACAATACACTTCACTAAAAGAGTAGATCTCACCAAAAAATGTTAAGAACATGTGTCAATGAAAGAGGGTTGGAATATTACCAAAAGAAAATTTATCGATAGAAAAAATTCAAAAATCAAGATCAATTTCTCTATAAGCTTATAAAGCTTGTACCATAATTCCATGAAGATGAAGGTGAATCAACACTGAAGCATTTGGAGGCATTTTTGGAATTCATTACCAAATACCAGGTTTATGGAGAGGATGTGGTTATGATACTCTTTGTGTGGTCTCAAAAATATGATGTTAGGAAATTATTCCATCGTGGGAAAGTTTTGAACTACTTTTTATAAATCAGATTCATGAAGAAGAAAGTGAGTACCTATACACACAAGAAGCAAATAAGAATTATACCATAGAGTTAGAATCTTGTACATCTCCTTTTCATTCATTCTCTGGTGTAAGAAGATATGAAGAAAGTAATGATGAAAAATAAAGAAGAAAGCTCCAAGAATTTGTGAGAAACCATTATCACACTTTGGAGGAGGATTGTAAAATTAAAGACACTGATACAATACATGAGGTCGTCAACAATGAGGTGAACAAGGAGATAAGTGAGCCAGTAATTGACTCACTTGTAGCTAAATATTGTGATGACACACCGAGTGAAATTGATGGACATACCAATGATTAAAGAGATAGGGAAATAAGTTTATTCATCAATCAGCAAATTTCAAATTTTCTAGATAGAGAGTATCAAAGATATAAAAATAATACAAAATATTTTGGCTTGGTTCAAAATAATTTTGATAGTAAAGATATGCAAAATAGAAATTCAGTGATAACATAACATGTGAATCTGTTTTGTGAGGGGTTGCATCTCATTAAGATGTATATTTTGATCGACATATAAAAATAAATGCACTAGAAAATGTCTTCAATTTTTTTTTCAAATTGTTGTGTGATTAAAAAAGTAATAAAAGAGGGATATGTGAGGATGGTACCTAGAAAAATAATTCAAATGTTGAAAATTTTATGATATATAAAAAGCTTTTCTAGTATTTTGATAACAATAGTTAATTTGCACCGATGATAGTGAGAGATCCCTTGATTACCAATTATCTGATACATTTAAAAAAAATGAGAAATATTTTGATCATGAAAAAATTAAAGACAACATGTTACAAAATTAGGTAACATTTAAAAATAAAAAAGACATATCTTGTGATCAATAATAAAGAGAGGAATGTAGAATCAAAAGTGATTTTTATATTGTTTCAAACCCATTGTACAATAGAATGACAATAGAAGATTGTAATTTCTTTTACCAAGGTATGTTTAGAGATAGTTTCCACGAGTACTCAAATCCATTGTATGAAGAGGAGGAAGTACTCTCCAATAGCCAGGTTATTAAGGATGTACCAACTAATTGCAGCAATAAAAGTTCATAAATATTGCAAAGTGAAGACCCAAGAGTGGATGGTGGATCTTTGGGGAAAATAAAAGCATATTCAGATGTAATTCAATAGTTGATTGAGTAATTAATCCTATTAATTATACTTGTTACGAAGTAATGGTAGCGATTATGACTTGTCAAGAAAGTGCAAGTGTTGAAATGTGTGTAGATATATTTTTAAATTTGGATAAGTCTTATTTAGAAAAAGGGTATGTGTGACAAAAAAAAGGTTGTGAATTTCAATCAGAGATGTATAATTTTTTTTTTTATGGGACGACAATAGTTTGGATATGATAAACTTGGAAATGGTGGATTCTAATAACAAAGCTTCGAGTCCAGACTTGTGTGGACAAAATGTATTGGATTCAAAACATGATGTTGAAGACATTAGAGATCATATATAGTCTAACTGGTTATTCATTCCAGGTCAGTGAGGGAGCCATAAATTGGTAAATGAAATCATAAATAACATAGTGAAATACTATATAGAGTGGAGGCCTGACTTGTTTGGTGATCAAGGTATTTTCTTATCATATAATGATGGTATTTTTTAGTATACAGAGTGTGGTAAAAGTATCAAGCATGATAGGGTAGTTGTCAGCATGATTTCTTAGTAAGATTTTAATGGTGCCATTAGAATGATTTCAATACAGTGTAATGAAAGTAGGTTATTTGATAGAGGGAAGTATTGGTTCGGCTACCAAATAAAGTTTTGACTTGAATTTTGATTGAGAATGCAAGGATATGGGAGCCCAATAGATAAGGAACTCAATCCATGTTTACCAAAGAGAGCTAGCTTCTTGTTATACTCACAGGGGCATATGTTCCCAGAAAGAGCCACTGTTTGAACCCTAAATATATGCCAAAGTTAGTATTTCCTAAGAATAAAAAGACATTGAAATGGTCACTTTCTAAAAAATTGTGCGCAAGTCATTACCATGATTTAGTATTTGATTGACCAATGAGAGAACTTCCATAGAGGACAATGGTTTGAGAAGAGGTTTATTTAATCATGAAGAAACTTTCTCTTTCTACGGATGAGGTTATTATTGTTGCAAGTTTGATCAATGGGTCATTGGAAACCACTCACTCCAAATTATCCTTGAGACTAATCTAGAAAAGGTTAAATGAAAGAGAGAATACAAGAGAAAAAGAACTAAGTTTGTATTAAAATCAAAGACGATGTTGGATATGTTTCAAAGAATATTTCAGAGGCAGTTTATTTAATTTTTGGGAACTTTAAAAAAGTCAAAAAAATCAGTGATTCCCCACTTTATCAAAGACACTTGCAGTTGTGATTCCAGAAAGTTTAAATATGGAAGTTGTTTGAAAATGATTTTTTTAAAGCTAAAACCATCCCTTGACTAATATTGTGACATTTGAAATTGAATACAACCTATATTATTCAAAATTGACTTAAAAGAATAAAGTGAGTTATAAACCTAGAATGTTGATCTGGTATTACGGCTGAAAAGAAGAGAAGCTTTTTAAAAAATGGTTCGATCTAACATCAGTAACCAAAATTAAAATAAGGCCTCTTACTGAATTGCAAGTGAATCGTGAAATATAAGTCAATTTATGAATTATGATTAGTTTGAAAGATGGATCATGATGGCCCCCGCATAATGCTGAGCAGACAAATAAAATAAATTTGATCAAAAATCTCATCGTCAAAGCTCAATTCATCTCCAAAGATAGAACTAGTTTTATCACATCAAAAATGGATGTCGATGAAATAGTGTGAAGATCTCATCGGAATATGTTAATATTGATGTAACTTAAGCTATTTGCAAACAAGAAAATAGTCTATCGAGAAATGTTTTATGATTGAACTTTATCATCAACGAGAGCTCAATACACTTCACCGAAAGAGGAGATCTCACCGAAAAATGTTAAGAACATGTGTCGATGAAAGAGGGTTGGAATGCTACCAATAGAAAATTGATCGATAGAAAATCATGCATCGAGCTAGGCGTTACATCTCACTTCGAAGCTGTGGTTATATCGAAAATCTATCTCGATGAAATAAACAGCATGCTCCGCAAAAAATGATATATCTAAAAGAAAAGGTATCATTAATGAGACAGATATCGAAGAAGCCACTTTATTCCTTATCGATAAGTTTTTCAAGAAAGACAAGGTGTGAGTTGGGCGAAAGGGAATTCTCATCAATAGATATACATCGATAACAGCTGTCATCACTTCATCGAAAAAGCAGAAGGGAAATCAAAGTGTTTGATATAATACATGTGTAATGTGTATCCACTCAAACTTTTCATCCTCAATGAATGTAAATGTGATCGAGACTATAAACTATTTGTCAGAATGTCTCGGACATATCCTGTGCCACGTGCAGATAAATTAGAAGGAAATATGATGTTTGACTCAATTCCATTTGGCGGGTGAAAATACCTCTCAGTTCTCTCTTTGCTTACACGAATGAAAGCCTTTTAGTATAGCAGACATGTATGAACATGGAAGCTTAATGGGTATGTGAACCGTTTGCAGAGTAAACATGAATGATGAATGGATATTGTGTGACTTATTTGACAAAATGCGCCTCACAAGAATACTATAATGAAGTAATTGTTAACATGCATAGAGATTGTGAAACAGAGACTTGTCATTTCAATCTTTTGACCCTCTGATTCATCAATGTCTAGTTTTGTACATCACTGATGAAGACGAAAATGTACTTGTATGTTTGAGTAGCCATTCAATGTCAGGAAGAAAACCCTATAATTGTTTGATGTATCATTGAGTAATAGTTTCATAATGTGTAAAAGGGTGGATGAAGGTTGTCTTGGCTTGGTGAACAATGATAATTGGTTTTAATATTCACAGCCATGATTTATGATCAATTTAACATACTTTAACAGAGATATCAAGTTTTGAGCACGAAGTCGTAAATCGTATTACACATGAAAGATCGAATGATGGCTCAAGAATGATCGAAAGATCGTATTACATTTGGAAAGGTCTAAGGTCTACCAAGGCATAAATAGAAAAACCTGGCAAAAATATGCATCCATTGACAACCTAGGGGGATCTGTATAGAGATTATATTTCTACTGGAAATAGTCATCCTATTTAGAAACAAAAATGTTTGCAGGAGTTTTATTGTACCAATTATTAGTTTTAGTTTGGGGGTTAACAAGTCAGTTTTCTTTTTAAAAGGTCACGCTGTCTGGCAGCCAAGAGTTGTAACCAATTTGAAAATCTCTTTATGTTTATAAAAGGGAGGTGCATATTGGATCAAAGGGAAAGTAGATTTAGGATTTCAGATTCAGATTTGCGGACAAAAATGTAAATATAAACATTATTCAATATAAATTTATCAGTGTTTCTTCTTTTCAATTGAGTAGTGGAAATCTTTATTTTTTATTAGTTCTTTGTTCTAACTACTTACAATAAATTATCTTATAGTCCCTATCTCTCATATGTACAGTTTCAAACTTTTTCAATAAAACAATCAACTCGGTAAGATATTAACAACTATCCTTCTGTTCATTTACCGATTACCAATAATTTCCAAAATAGTGTTTACTAATTAATCAAATATGAAATATGTAAAGTACGATAGTAATCCAACCACAAAAAATAACAAATAACACAATATATTTAATGTGAAAACCTTGCTAAGGGAAAAACCACCTAGGACTGGTAACCCAAAATATTTCACTCTTCTGAAGTGAGCTCAGTTAGGAGCCAATCCTAGTAAAAGTTTCAATGCACACTGTATAGTGTGACCTTGTTAGAGGATTTAACACTAACAACTCTCCCTCGATCAGGATTCACTATGTGGTCAACAAGAAAATAATATACATTCCTTCAATGTCATATTAAAATAAAAAACACTGTTAAGTTCACTCGATTAAGAGATTTAGTTGTAGCTATGGTTAAACTAATACAGTAGTGATCTGATTCAAATACAACTCAATTTTCAAGTATTCAGATCTATGCTAAGCTCAATATAACTCTCCTAATCAATAACCAATTCACCCTAATATATTCCTCCAACTTACTTCACTCGGTGTATAAATCTTTGATGCTTGGTAATGCCTGTAGTCTATCTTGGTTCTCTTTGTAACCAATTTGATCTGTAGTGCACGAAAAATATCTTCATATGAATTCTCTCGTAGTCTTCAATTTATCTAGAAGATTCAACAATTAATCTCATGTCTATTATATAGATGTGTAAAATATTTTCATCTCATCCATTAGATTTTTCCTCTTAATATCCATTGTTCATTTTGCCTCTTCAAGATTCCTCAGTAGTTGTATCAATAACACATTTCAATCTCTTCCCTTTGATCATCTCTGAATTTTGTTAGCCGTTGAATTTATAAAAAACTCTATCTCTTACCTCAAAATCATAAGCATCTGTCAACTCATCAATTTTAGCCGGTTGTTATAAACATTTAATGTTTTCATCCTACTCATTTAATACAGAATGCGTCAGTGATAACTAACTTGATTATTACTGTCACTCACTATATACAAGACTAACTCGGTATATACTAAAATTTTCAATTACCAACCACATTAAATTGTTCAATTCTGATCTCATCTTCATAATCAAATAATGCAACATGCTCAAGTCAACAACATAATGCCATAGAATCATCAATAAGTTACCCAATGTATACCTTATCCATATCTATCATATCCATCTTGTTCTTATGTAAATATACCATTTCTTCCTTCTACAGATGTTTAGATGTTTGTAACTAATATGATAAGTATAGTAAAAAATAGTCTTCCTTCTTGTGCATATCCCTTACAAACTAGTCTTGCTTAGCTTCTAGTCTCTTCACCATTCTAATTCAACTTATTTCTAAATATCCATTTAGTACCAATTACATTTTTTTCACTTGGTCTTGGTACCAATGTCCATGTTTTGTTTTTCTCTATTTGCTCAATTTCTTCATTTGTTGATTTAATCCATTCTTCATCCTCAAGTATGTCTTTAACATTTTTAGACTCAAATTCACAAACAAAACATGTGTTTTGTCTTAACTTACTTCATGTCATCATGCTAGCTTATTTGTCTCCAATAATTTGGTTTGGTGGATGGTGTCTTCTCACAAATTTTTCCAACCCTTACTCTCTTCTTTGTTCATCAGTCGTTGCAGGCTCAGTTTCTTCCTCAGTGACATCTTCCTAATTCTCGGTTTGCATTTGTTGGCCCTTAGTAACATTTCCCTATTGCTTAGTAGACTCAGCCTGTGGCTCGGGTAGATAGTCTAGATGCTCAATATATGTAAATCTACCATAGTCTTCTGGTTCTTTCCTTCTTTCTTCATCATTTTTCTCAGCAAACTCATCTACTTTAACATTAGCACTTTCAATTATTTTGTTAGTAACCTTGTTCAAACATTTGTATTCTTTGCTCTTAGTAGAATATCTTAGAAATAATCTTTCATCACTTTTAGAATCAAAATTTTCATTTCTATCATCTTTCAGTATGTGACATTTGCTTCCAAAAATTTTGAAATAAATTACATTCGGTGTGTATCCAAACCATAACTCATAAGGTGTCTTATTTGTATCTTTCTTTAGTTGAACTCGGTTCAAGCTGTATACTATAGTGCTAACAACTTCTCTCCATTACATTTGTGCAACATCCTTTTCGAACATCAATGTTCTGGCATAGTCAACTATAGATCTATTCCTTCTTTCTACAATACCATTCTAATGTGGTGTCCTCAATGCGGAAACTTGTCTTTTAATCCCATGCTCATTACAAAAATTAGTGAATTCATCAAAAATAAACTCACCTCCTCTATCAGATTTTAAGAATTTTAAATCTTTTTCAGTTTCCTTTTCCACATTAGCTTTATACCACTTAAAATTTTTGAAAGCTTCAAATTTCTCTTTTAAAAACCTAATTGTCATTATCCTAGAGTAGTCATCAACAAATAAAATGAAATATTTGTCACCATAATAATTTGAGTTCTCATAGGACTACATAACTCGGTATGCACTAACTCTAAAATACCTTTAGATGAATATTTCTTTCTCTTAAAACTAGAATTATTCAATTTCCTTTTCTGACATTGATTACACATGACATAGTCAAGTTTAGTTAGACTCAATAAACCTCTAACTCTTCTTTTCTTAATGATCTTAACCATGTTATCAAAATTCACATGACACAGTCTCTTATGCCACAACCACACATCTTCATTTCTAGCCAACAAAAAAGCATTTTAAACATTATCAAGATGAAACAGATTACCTTTGGATTGTTCACCAGGATCGGCCAACTTTCTAGTTTCATCATAGATCTTCACTTCTCTACTTTCAAATGCAACTTGGTGACCTGTATTATTCAATTATGTTATGCTATACTCAATAGATTATAGTTAAGTCCTTTTACACAATATACATTCTCACATCTAATCTTATTGCTCAATAAGATAGATACCTTTCCTTTCACTAAACAAGGTGTATCATTTTCCAGTTTAAGAGATCCTCCATTGTAGTATTCAAGATATTCAAATTTGTCCTCATCATGAGTTATATGATGTGTATAACCACTATCAATAATCCATGTATCATTCTTGCTAACTTTAGATATAAGTGTTGTTTCAACATACTTTTCTTCTTCTTCTAAATTTTCTTTGGTAGCTACAAATACTACCTCAATGTCTTCATCAGTATCAATGTCAGTGTTATCTTCTTCATCTTCAACAAGGTAACAAGCCTTCTTGCCTTTATCTTTGTAGTCTGAGTTGTTTCTTTTGTCATATTGTCAGTTTCTTCTGTGTTGTCAGTTATTTCTTCTATCATATTTTCTTCCATCAAATTGGTCATCATCTTTATCATCATTTTTCTTGTTCAGACATCTAGTTGTAATATGACTATTGTCTTTATAGTTAAAACATGCTAGAGGTAAGTTGCCTTTATACCTTCCTTTACCCTTCTAAAGTCTCCTAGCCATAAGTGCTTCAAGTTCATCAAGTCCATCTTGACTGTCATTGTCGCTTTCATTCCTTATGTTATGTTTACTGCTAGACTTACCAATCTTCAAGGATGATATAAATTCAGACTCAACACTCGGTACAATACTTTTATCATAGTTATTCAACTCAAAAGTAGTCAATTTACCAATTAGATTATCAAGTGTAAGAACATTACTCGGTGTAAATCTCATTTCATGAATAGTAGAGATTTTAATAGCTTAGATAGGCAGCAAGGTTCTAAGAATTTTACTCACAACAGTGTCTTCATCAATTCTACCTCCTACTCCTCGGATATCATTGACAACCTCCTTGATTCTGTTAGTGTATTGTGTATTGCTTTCACCTTCTTTCATCTTCATATCATCAAATCTACCTCTAAGGCTTTCAACTCTAGCTCTCATCACATTCACATCTCCTCCATAGACTAGAGTAATTTTATCCCACATCTTTTGTTGCAGTGCATGTTTTGACATCTTCAAATTCTACATCAGATAGGGCAACAACAATCTCAATCATTGTCATGTTGTGTTCATGTTTGTCTCTCAGTTGATCAACCATCAAAAGTCCAATAGTCGGTTGTATGTAACCATTGTCTAGGAGTTGTAGTGCAGAATCTCCAATTCCAGATATGTGCAGCCTCATTCTGCTTTTCCATGTCGAGAAGTTGTCTTTGTTTAGCTTTGGCACCTCTCTCTTATACATCTTGTGATCTTTACCTCAATTCCTTAAAAATTTGTTTCTAAGCATACTTTCTCTAATACTAATTATTAGATAACTAAGGGGGGTGGGGTGAATTAGTTAAATCAATTATCCTATAGTTCCAAAATCTTATATGTACAGTTTCAAACTTTTTCAACAAAATAATCAACTTAGTAAGATATTAACAACTATCTTTTTGTTCATTTATCGAATACCAGTTATTTCAAAAACTGTGTTTACCAATTAATCAAATATGAAATATGTAAAGTATGATAGTAATCCAATCACAACAAATAACACATAACATAAAATATTTAACATGGTAACCCTATTAAGAGAAAAACTACCTAGGATTGGTAACCCAAAATATTTCACTCTTTTGAAGTGAGCGCAATCAGGAGCCAACCCTGTTAAATGTTGCAATGCACACTATAAGATGTGACCTTGTTAGAGGATTTAACAATATCAATTCTCCCTCAACCACCATTCACTCTGGGGTCAATAAGAAAACAATTAACATTCCTTGAATGTCATATTGAAATACAAAAGACTGTTAAGTCACTAAGCTAAGAGATTTAGCTGTAATAATGGTTAAACTGATACAGTAGTGATCTGATTCAAATACAACTCAATTTGCAAGTATTCAGATCTATGCTAAGCTCAATATAACTCTCTTGATTAATAATCAATTCACTCCAATATATTCCTCCAACTTATTTCACTCGGTGTATAATTATTTGATGCTCGGTAATACCTGCAGTCCACCTTGGTTCTATCTGTAAACAATTTGATGAGTAGTGCATAAAAAATGTCTTCACGTGAATTCTACTACAGACTTCAATTTATCTGGCAGATTCAACAATGAATCTCATGTCTCTTATATAGATGTGTAAACCTTTTTCATCTCATCCACTAGATTTTTCCTCTTAATCTCCATCATTCATTTTTCCTCTTCAAGCTTCCTCAGCAGTTGTATCAATAACACATTTCAATCTCTTCCCTTCGATCATCTCTGAATTTTGGTAGCTGTTAGATTTATAACAAACTCTATCTCTTACCTCAAAATCATAAGCATTTGCTAGCTCATCAATTTCAGTCGGTTGTTATAAACATTTAATGTTTTCATCCTACTCAGTTAATACTGAATGCATCAGTGATAACTAACTTCATTATTATTGTCACTCGGTATACACAAGACTGACTCGGTGTCTACTAAAATCTTCAATTACTGACCATATTAACTTGCTCAATTATGATCTCATCTTCATAATAGAATAATGTAACATGCTCAAGTCAACAACATAATGTCATAAACTCATCAATAAATTACCTAATGTATATCTTATCCATATTTGTCATATCCATCTTGTTCTTATGTAGATATCTCATTTTATCACCATTTCTTCCTTCTACAGATGTTCAAACATTTGTAACTAACATAATAAGTATAGTCAAAACTAGTTGACATCAATGACAACATATTGACTGATTTAATCACCTCACATATTACTTTAACAGCTCGGTGACCTCCTTAATTTTCATTAAGATATTCAATTAGTTGTAGGTTAACACAATACATGAGGTTGTCAATAATGAGATGAACAAGGAGATAAGTGAGCTAGTAATTGATTCATTTGTAGCTAAATATTATGATGACACACCGAGTGAAATTGATGGACATACCAGTGATGAAATAGATAGTGAAACAAGTTTACTCATAAATGAGAAAACTTCAAATTTGCTAGATAGAGAATACCAAAGATATAAAAATAATTCAAAATATTTTTTCCTAGTTCAAAATAATTTTGATAGTAAAGATATGCAAAATGCAAATTCAGCACGATAACAGAACATGTGAATATTTTTCATGAGGGGTTGCATCTCATAAAGATGTACATTTTGATCAACATACATATGCACTAGAAAATGGCTTTGATTTTTTTCAAATTGTTGTGTGATTAAAAAACCAATAAAAGAGGGATATGTGAGGATGGTATCTATTGCGATGAAGGAAAATTCATAGATATACAACCTAGTACCTAGAAAAATAATTCAAATGTTGAAAATGTTATAATATACGAAAGGCTTTCCCAATTTTTTGATAACAATAGTCAGTTTTCATTGATGATAGTGAGAGATCCCTTGATTGTCGAATATCTGATACATTTTCTCGTTATCAACAATGAAGAGATGAATGTAGAATTGAAAGTGATTTTTAGATTATTTCAAACCCATTGTACAATAGAATGAAAAAAGAAGTTTGTAATTTCTTTTACCAAGGTATGTTTAGAGATAGTTTCTATGAGTTCTCAAATCCATTGTATGAAGAAGAGGAAGTACTCTCAAATGACCAGGGTATTAAGGATGTACTAACTAATTGCAGCAATAAAAGTTCATAAATATTGTAAAGGGAAGAGCCAACAATGGATGGTGGATCTTTGGGGAAAATAAAAGCATATTTAGATAGAACTCAACAGTTGATTGAGGGAGTAATTAATGCTATTAATTATACTTGTGATGAAATAAGGGTAGCAATTTTGATTGGTCAAGAAAGTGTAAGTGTGGAAATGTGTGTAGATATATTTTCAAATCTAGATAAGTCTTCTCTAGAAAAAATTGGTGTGTGTGATAAAAAGGGTTGTGAATTTCAATCCGAGATGCATAATTTTTTTTAATGGGATGGCAATAGTTTGGATATGATAAAGTTGGAAATGGTGGATTCTAATTAAAAAGCTTCGAGTCCAAACTTGTGTGGACAAAATGTATTGGATTCAAAACATGATGTTGAAGACATTAGAGATCAAATATAGTCTGATTGGTTACTCATTCCATGTCAGTCAGGGGGCCATAAATTGGTAAATGAAATCATAAATAGTTCATAGTGAAATACAATATAGAGTGTAGGGCTGATTTTTTTGGTGGTCAAGGTATTTTATTATCATATAATGATGGTAATTTTCAATATATGGAGTGCGGTAAAAGTATCAAGCCTGATAGGGTAATTGTTAGAATGATTTCTCAAGAAGATTTTTATGGTGCCATTAGAATGATTTTAGTACAGTGTGATGAAAGTAGTTTATTTGATAGAGGGAAGTATTGGTTCTATATTTTTATTGGCCTGGGGCCACCAAATAAAGTTTTGACTTGAATTTTGACTGAGAATGCAATGATATGGGGAGCTCAATGGATACGGAACCTAGTTTGTGTTTATCAAAGATAGCTAGCTTCTCGCTATACCCATAACCCGGGGCATACATCCGTAGAAAGAGTCAGTGTTAGAACCCTAAATTTCTACCAAAGTTTTTATTTTCCAAGAATAAAAAGACATTGAAATGGTCAATTTCTAAAAAATTATGCGTAAGTCATCACTGAGATTTAGTATTTGATTGACCAAGGAGAGAACTTCCATAGAGGACAATGATTTGAGAAGAATGGTTTATTTAATCATCAAGGAACTTTCTCTTTATACTGATGAGGTTATTATTGTTACAAGTTCATTAATGGAGGATATAAACAACAAGTGCTACTCTAGTCATCGGAAGTCAGTCACTCCAAATTACCCTTGATACTAATCTAGAAAAGATTAAATGAAATAGAGAATACAAGAGAAAAATAACTAAATAACTAAGTTTGTATGAAAATCAAAGATGAGGTTGGATATGTTTCAAAGAATATTTCAAAGGCAGTTTATTTAGTTTTTGGGAACTCTAAAAAAGTAAAAAAAAATCAGTGATTCCCCATTTTATCAAAGACTCTTGCATTGTGATTCCAGGAAGTTTAAATATAAAAGTTTTTTAAAAATGAATTTTTTTTAAGCCGGAACTACAAAGGCCCTGACTAATATTGTGTGACATCTGAAATCTATTTTGGAATTGGTTATACAACCTATATTATTTAAAATTGACTTTAAAAATAAAGTGAGTTATAGACCTAGAATGTTGATGTGGTATTACGGCTGAAAAGAAGTGAAGCTTTTTAAAAAATGGTTCGATCTACCAAAATTTAAATAAGGCTTGTTACTGAATTGCAAGTGAATCATGAAATATAAGTCAATTTATGAAATATGACTACTTTGAAAGATGAATCATGGTGGCCCCCGCATATTGCTCGAGCAGACATATAAAATAAATTTCATAAAAAATCTCATCGACAAAGCTCAATTCATCTCCAAAGATGGAACTAGTTTTATCACATCAAAAATCAATGTCAATGAAAAAGTGTGAAGATCTCATCGGAATATGTTAATTTTGATGTAAATTAAGCTATCGGAAAACAAGAAAATAGTCTATAAATAAATGTTTTTCAATGGAACTTTATCATCGATGAGAGATCAATACAGTCCGCCGAAAGAGATCTCACCAAAGAATGTTAAGAACATGTGTTGATGAAAGAGGGCTGGAATGTTAACAGTAGAAAATTTGTAGATAAAAGAACATGCATCAAGCTAGGAATTACATCTCACTTCGAAGATGTCGTTATATCGAAAATCTATCTCGATTAAATAAACAACGTGTTCCGTCGAAAAGTATATAACTAAAAGAAAAGATATCATCTGCGAGACAGATATCAAAGAGGTCAAAGATATCGTCTATGAGACAGATATCGATAAGACACACTGTGAGTTGAGCGAAAGGGAATTCTCATCAATAGATATACATCAATAAGAGCTTCTATCACTTAATCGAAAAAGCAGAATAACAATGAAGTGGAGGTTATCGAAAGAGTTGTGTTGAATGAAGCAGTCAAATCCTTTCATCAAAAGTGTGGCTAATAAGGAATATTGATGAGAACAAAGCATACTTAACCGATAAGTCAAAATTTTACGATCGTTGAAGGGCATCATTGAGAAAAGGGGATTTTGATCCGCTGTTATAGTTGAAGATGCCTGTTAAACATATGTACAAAATGTGGATGTGCTGATAACAACATGATAACTATTTGAAATAATATTAGATGACACCATCATTTGTAGTGGTAGCATTATGAAGGTTTTGAACAGAACCATATCTGCGAAATAAGGAAGTATACAAGATACCTGAAACAGAACACATTCGTCGAACGTACTGAGGGCATGTTGGGTACATACACAAATTTGAATGCCTGGATAGATAAATTTTCAAGATGTAGGAGTGAAGGGCGCATGGAATCTATTTAAAAAAATGATCAAGAAAAATATATGAATCTATAAGTATATCCCAAGGAAACCATTTTGATATTTGCAATGCACACAACAAATTAGCAATCTCGAATAAGGGTGTTGTTTCATGGAGAGAAATTGTGAAGAGGAATTGAAAGAAATAGGAAACCAGCAGATGAAAATTACCAGACAATAAACAAGACAAAGAAACAAGGATTTATGGTGGTTTGGCAATATACCTACGTCCACTGAAGAACAGGGGAATCCATTTTATTAATATAACAGTTATTCTGAGCATACATTACAATGGTAATCAATGAGCTGATGAATGAATTTAATATATACAATAAGCCTTCTCTTGGAAGGCCAACAACCCACTATTGGAGGGAAATAGTTGGGCTTCAAATCTTAACAAATCTCCCACTTGAAGTCTAATTGAATGCTTCTTAGAAGAATTTCCCCTACTTAGTCCTTTACTGTCGCGTTTTAATCAGGCCAAGAGAAGTCCTATAGAAGTCGAACTTCTTTGTGGAAACAACCTTAGTTATGACATCGACTAGATTGACCTTTGTACCAATTTTGACAACCTGCAACTTTCCCTCTTCAACCTCATAAACAAAATGAAAATGAATATCAATGTTCTTAGAGCGACGCTAAGACGAATGATTGTGAGCCATGAAAATATGTCTGCAATTATCACAAAACATAATATAATTACTTTGTTGACACCTCAAAATTGTTGAGCAACCATTGTAACCAAATAATTTTTCTGGCACCTTCAGAAGGAGCCATGTATTTAGCTTCTGTGGTACAAAGGGAAACTGAATGTTGCAACCTTAAGACCGACTAATGGCAACTCCAGTAAAAATGAAGACATAACCAGTAGTGGATCTGCGTTTGTCTAAATCTCTGGCTAAATATGAATCAGTAAAACCTTGTAACTGAACATTATTCCCCTAAAACATAAAACATAATCTGAAGTACCTTTAAGATACCTTAATATCTATTTGACCGTTTCCCAATGTGTTTGTCGGGATTACTTATGAATCTACTCACAACTCCCACTGCATGAGCAATGTTTGTACGAGTAAAAACCATATCATACATAATACTACCAAGAGCTGAACAATAATGAATGCTCTTCATAAATTGTTGATCTTCTTGTGTCTTGGGACATATCAAAGGTCAAATGAAAATGACCAGCAAGAGGCGTGCTAACTACTTTAGCACCAGCCATAAAAAATCTTTACACAATTTTGTCAATGTATTGCTTTTGAGATAATCTGATTTCTTTTTCTGTCTATCCTGAATAATGGTCATCCTAAGAATCTTCTTGACAGTCCCTAAGTTCTTCATGGCAAACTGACTCACTAATTCTTTTTTCAATTTACCAACAATCCTTGTAGAAGAATCGGTTACCAACATATTGTCAACATAGAGAAAAATAATAATAAAGTCACTATTAAGAAGCTGTTTGTAATAGATGCATGGGTCTGACTCACATCGAATGAATTTATGTTCAGTCATGAAGCGATCAAACTTAATATACCACTGTCTTGGGGCTTGTTTGAGCCCATACAAGCTACGCTTCAGGGTGACAATAAAGATGTTCTTGTATCTGTTGGACAAAGCCTTCAGGCTGTTCCATATATAATTCTTCATTGACATCACCATGTAAAAATGTTGTTTTGACATCAAGTTGCTCCAATTCAAGATCCCACACAACCTCCAAGCCCAAAACTGCCCAGATTGTAATCATTCGGACAACTGGCAAGAAAATCTCATCAAAGTCTATTCCTTTTTATTGAGCATACCCCTTGACAACCAATCGAGCACAATATCTCTTCCTAGCTCCATCTTCTCCTTTTAGTTTGTACACCTAACGATACTTAAGCGATCTGTGATTGGGTGGAAATGACACAAAAATCCCAAGTTTCATTAGCTTTTAACAAATTCATTTCTTCTCCCATCACAACCATCCACTGATTCTTATCAATACTTTTGTAGGCATCTTTAAAATTTACGGGCTCAGTTTGATTAGAGAAAAATCTCAGGCTCTGCTTCCTTTGAGTATAATAATTCGGAGTCAGAAAATTTTGTAGGCATTTTTCTCTGTCTAGAAGACCTCCTTAATTGAGGAGCTTCACATTGTTTCTATGACAATTTCACAGTGGAATTACCACCAGTATGCTCTGTTACAGAGACTGTTGAGTTTTTGTCTGCGAAATCTATGTAAAAATCAATGTTGCTCATTCGTAAATGCTCTAAGACGGACAGTGACTGACTGGAGACCATTCTATGGTGAGAGTTGTCCACGGTGTCTTGGCTGCGATGACCAGTGATTGTGGTTCCCAAATAGTTGATGGGCTCTGCATAGTTTGTTTGTGGCAGTTCATCCTTCCTTACATCCAAAAGATGTCGAACAGAACAGTGAGGAGCAGAAACCTAAACTGAATCCCCAAGAAGTATGTCATTAAAAACATGATGAGATTGGGTGTTTGGTTTTGTGGTGGTAAATTGGGATTATTTTATGTTTACTGAGCCTAGTGTGATTGTTCATTAAGTCCACATCACCGTGTGGCGTGAGTTTTAAAACTGTGGAACTGCGATCAAGGAGTGTAGGATTATATCCTTCATGTGGCGGTAAGGGATTATTAAAATCCCCAAATCTGTTTATAGTTGCTTCATGCGATGGTGTAAGCCGCAGAGTAGGATCGTTCTGTCGCAGAGAATGATCTAGTATACGCTGACTTGAGTCCTCATCACCGTGTGACTCAGAAACAATTCACTCTTTTTGAAGGAACTCTAATTATGGGAAGTGTTGAGAGGAATTCTGCTCATTCATCATGCCATGATTTGGTGAATTAATTTCTCGAGGCTGCCTGGTGTGTTGAGAGTAACTTACATCTTGAAAGAGGACTTTCGAACTAGTCACCATCTAAAGATTGCACAATATCCTCTGAAGAGTAATTGAATGTACCCTGTGTTGTATACTACCAATTAGCATTATCATTGCCCATGCTCCCTGATGTAGAGGACGACAAAAAAGCAGTAATAGAAGATAAAACAGAGGTGGGAGAGGAAGATGTCGATGCATGAGGTATTGTGCTTGTGTGCCCCTGCGAAGAGCTGTGTGAGGAACCAGTGGCAATATCTTTGAGAGGGATATAGTCTTTGACATATGTTTCTTCCTTCAGATTTGGAAACTTGATCTCATTAAAAACTACATCTCTACTTCTAATTATCCTCTGATCAACTAAACTCCACAATCTAAACCCAAACTAATCCTCTCCATACCCAAGAAATATGCACTACGATGGCTTGGGATCCATCTTGCTCCTCTTCTCCTTAGAAACATGTACAAAGGCGTGACAACCAAAAACCCAAAGGTTTGAGTATGGAACTCTTCTACCCAACTATTATTCTTCTGGAATTCTGAAATCCAAGCGAGAGGAAGGACTTCGGTTTATTAAATATATTTTTGTGTTACACGTTTCAGTCCAAATTTCTTTTTCCAAACCAATATTATAAAACATGCATCTAACTTTTTAAAGAATTGTTCTATTGAGCCTTTCTGCTGCACATTTTTTTGAGGGGTGAAGGGAACAACTTTATCCCTTCAAATGACATTCTATGCATAAAAACTATCAAACTCCAAGGAACAAATTTCACTTCTATTATCTAGTTTTAACCATTTAATTTTGTGACTACTTTGGTTTTCAACAAATGCCTTAAAAACTTTAAACTTTAAAAACACTTCAAATTTTTGAGAAATCATATATATAAAAACTTTCTTGCTACAATTATCAAGGAAAGTAACAAAATAGTTTGCGCCTCCCAAAGAGGTTTCCTCCATAGGGCTGAAGATATTCGAGTGTACTAGTTCTAATGGTGTTGTCTTTTTGTCATGTCCATCCTTCAAGAAGCTGACCTACCTTTGTTTTCCATAAAGACAATGTTTGAAAAACTCCAAATTTTTTGATTGAAGACCTGGTAGTTATTCCTTCTTGAGCATAAACTCAAGTCCTTTCTTACTCATGTGGCCTAGTCTTTGATGCCAAAGAGCCACATCACTGCCCACAATAATCATGGAATCTCCCACTTCAATAGGACTCTCCAAACCATATAGACTACCAATTTTATTGCCCTTGGCAATAACCATGGAACCTTTGGTTACCTTCCAAGCATCTGCAAAGAAGAAATTATGGTAGCCTTGTATGTAAATCTGACAGATTCACCTCAATTTGGGAATATGGAAAGCATCTTTCAACAACCACTTACTTCCTCCTTCTAGCTATAAGACATCATAACCTTTTTCAATTATGTCACATGCTTTGTTGTCTCCTAGAAATATTTTTCCAAATTTCCCCTCTTTGTAGTTTGTAAAATATTTTGTACAAGAAGTGGCATGAAAAGATTCTCCAGAATCAATCACCCAAGAAACTGAAGTGGTGTCTGATGTTGAAAGGATTAAGACACTCTCATCCTTCACATAAGCCGTATTGGCTTCGTTATTTTGCACTTTTTATAAGATCGACAATTTCTCTTTGTATCTCTAGCCTTACCATAAAACCAACATTCTCCATTTTTCACCTCTTGATTTGATTTCTTAGAAGATTTAGATCTTCTTTGGTTAGCATTGTTGCCTCTATCATGACTTCATCCCCTATTTTTGGTGCTGGCCATGGTTAGAGCATCACTGGATGAAGGCTCTTGATTTTTCTTTCTCATATCTTCACTTAGAAGAGTAGCTCCAACATCATCAAAAACTAATTTATTTTTGCCCAAAACAGAAGTGTTGATCACTGTTACAAATCCATTCTAGCTGCTTGGTAAGGAACATAATAGAACAACTTTGTTCTCATCATCTTGTGTCATGCCAACCAAATTTTCTTGGTTGGCAAGAGTGTTAAATTCATTGAGGTGATTTGATATAATCTCACCTTCCTTCATCTTGAGTTTATATAATTTTTTCATCATGAAAACTTTGTTCGTAGCTGATGCCATCTTATACATAGTTGCAAGTTTTTCCCATAAAACCTTTATTGTTGTCTCATTCGAGACATTGAAAAGGACATTATTGGACAGTACAAGGAATACACTTGTGCATGCCTTCTTATCTAGAGTTTCCCAATCTTCATCAATTTCATTGATGCTAATTTCTTTACTTTCCCTTCTAATGCAAGAAAAAGATCTTGTTTGATTAATAACGATTCCATTTGCACTTTCCAAAGACTGAAATTCTTCCTTGGAAACTCATAGAGTTGGTCTCAGTATTTGCAATATAACATCAATGCAGAAATCAATTAAACATTGGGAGCTTGGGGAATGTCAAAGGAAACATGGTAGAGTATGTTGTGTGATCACAAAGAACTAGTGTGATTGGTGACGTCATCTATGGTGTGTACTCCTAGAAAGATTTATTTGGAAGCCGACTCAGGAGTGGTAGCATGTTCTTGAATAATTAAGAATAGATTAATGTTGTGACCGACTATTTCATGATTTGTAATTGTTGTAATATTGTTAAAGATGTCATGTGTATTTTCACATGGGTCAATGTAATATTTTGTTTCTAGGAGAGGTCCTATAATGATTGACCCATAAATTATGTTTGTAACTTGTATATAAGGAAGTTTTTCCTTGTAGTTGTTATGATGCGAAGTAGGTGGATTATTGTGCGAGTTTTTGGGCTACAAAGACTACTGATGTAGAGCAGAGGATTGCGCATTAAGGGACAAGGTTGGAATTGTCTTGGTAGTGGATGTACTAGAAGATAGTTCAAGTATTCGTGATAATATTTCTTCAAATCTAGAACAGTGAGTCTTGAAGGTGGATGTAACCTTCTCTTTTATTTCGGTCAGTGACCAGTTGTAATACCTTTAACATGGTTTTGACTTCTAACAAGGTATGTCCTTTAACAAGGACAATACTATTGTAATAATCAACTCCTAATAGGGCGAGAACTCTTAACTAGGTTTCTATATTCATAGTACTAATATGTGGGCATCATTCCCATCAGGGTTTTTTCTTTAAAAGGGTTTTCTTGAAAACAAATACTTGTGTTATTGTGTTCTTATGTGTTATGGTTGTCTTGCATTCAATTGAGCATAAGGTTATAATTGTAGTTAAGTTTAATAAGTTTGGCATCAACCAATTCAACCCCCCCTTCTCAATTGATTGGGACATTGTTAAAGTCTAACACAATCTCCAATTGAGGTCTTCAATCTTGGCTCCAAACTCATGTTAGAGAACCTGTTGGTGACCCATTGGAAGAGCCCTAAGCACCCCCAGAGTTTTAGACCTCCACATTGCCAAAAAATGAAGCATAGATAAGGGCTTCAACAAATTTGACAACACTAAGCTCCTCATTAGAGAGGCCACTAAATGGATCCTCCCAAGCCTCTATGAGAAAAACTCAATGTTGATGGAGTTGCTAGGGGTGGGATGGAGGCTGGTGGGGGCATTATTCATAATGATAGACATCATTTTTTAGTTGTGTACACTAGGCCTTTTAGGAACCATAGTGTCAACCAAGCGGAGGGTATGACCTTGTTGTGGGGGCTGAAGTTCACTCTTGCTTCTGGAAGCAAGAAATTTGAAATTAAGGGGGAATAAAAAAACATTATTGATTTGGCTAAAGGTTCTTCTAGGGTGAGGTAGAAAGTCGATACTATCCTAAGTGACATCCTCAGACTCATTAATAGTTTTGATGAACTTAAGATAAACCACACATATAGGGAGGGGAGTTATGTAGTAGATGTTATGGCCATTGTGGGGTTGTTGTCTAACAACTAACATTATTGGAGAGCTTTCAATATGCTCCCTAAGTCTACCCAAATCCTTATTCGGTAGGAAGAAGATGTTGCGATACTAATTTCATAATTATGTTTTAAAACTAGGGTTTTAGTCACCTCAAGTTTGGCTTGGCGAGGCCCTCCATTCCTTGTTTCCTCACTGCCAAGATTTTGAATTGCAAAGTTCATATTTATGACCCCTTCTAGCTAGCTACTGACATGGATCTTGATTCCCTAAGAGCGTTGAGTTGGAACCACATTCATGAGATTGTTGGCATCCTTTCCATTATTTTTGAAAGTGGTGGACTCACTAGGAGCATGTGGCATTACCTTATGGTGCATGGTCATGATAACTATGGTATGGGTGGGCCCATTGCCCTCCTTCTCTATGCCACTAGATTCTTGTCTCTAAATCTCAATAATATAATTTGGCCTTGTCAGTTAATGAGTGATGGGGTCATTGATCCCATTAATCGGATGAGATGGAACTGTAATAATATTTCTTTCATCCTTCAAAACATTTTGGATGGTAGATATGTTATGAGGTACACATGGAAATGCCATAGTACGAGAGGGTTTTTAAATCTGAGCTCCCATCATTTCATAAAGGTGATTCTCGAAAATGTGCCTAAAGTCATTGATTACTCTAGATTTGGGGCCTATTTTCATAATAAACACATCAATTTGTTGTAAACCTTGCACGTTCCTTCTAGCCTGTCCGTCCAAAATATTCACACCGACATTTATTACCATTTTTTTTTAATTTCACACCACTAATGAAAGGATTACTTATATGCTAAGAAATGAATATTTGTTTTTAATCTACAACATGGTATTTTCTCATAAGCTTCTCACATGCTTTGGTGATTTGGGTCTATTGTTATTGATATGAAAATAGGGGGTGATAGACACATAATTGTTCACCACATAAGATTGAAGAAGAGTTTAGAAGTGACCCCATGGTGATGTATTTCTATAAGGAAGGTGACATTTTCCTCTTTATGGAGAACATGACTGGTTTCGATGAGTTAATATCTCACCAATTTGTTGCTTCCTGGAGTGATAGATATGTCACAGTGAAAGATATCACCTTAGAAATTAATGAGGAAATCATAGGTAAAACTATTGGGCTCCCCATTATTGGCCGCAAGTGGAAGAAGGCTACCAAAACTCTTGACTTGGTGGGTTTCAAATAATTTTTCAGAGGCCCTGATGAGAAGCCTATCCACAAGCAAGGTGGGTGCAATTTGGAAGACCTCCAGGAGTTCTGGCCTAAAATGTGAAAGATTATCATCAAATAATTCATGATGGAGGGTAGGTATGGGGTCTTCTGCTACTACCATCATCACTTTTTAAATCATCTTAGGCACAAAGTCTTCATTTCCATTCCTTTCTTCTTACTCCACTCTCTAGAGAGCAATGCAATTGATTTTGCTGAAGACAAGGCTCAATGGAAAAAACCTGTGATTCTCCACCAAGGGCTTATTTTTAGGCTCTATGAACTCCACCATGCCATATGCCCCCCTTTGAACATGCTTATCACCCACCAGTAGGCCAAACCCTCACCCTCTACATCTGGGCCTTTTGATTTGAATAATAAATTTTTTTGAAACCCCCTCTGTGAGCCCCGTCTCTTTTGGATACTATCCCATCCAGGAAACCCTGAGAGTCAAAAAATGTAAGGAGTCCATGGTTGATCCTATTTTTTCACTACTAAAAAACCTAAAAAAGAACACCCACCTTGAATATGATAGTGATGAGGACACATAGCAGAGACAAACCCACAGCTCTAGTAGATTGGGTAAAGAGCGGAGTAAGAAATCCATTAAAGATTTGATGAATAATGATGAGACCTCAACTTATACTGATAGTAAAAAGGATGCCGTGAGTGAGTTGGATGGTGACCCCTCCTGCAAGGAAGCTTTGAGTCCTATAAAGAACATTTTCTGGACCCCCCTAGTAATCCCCCTTCCCCTCCTAACCCTTTGCTAAACACTTACAACCCCACCCCCCCATGTCCCCTTTACTAAATTTGAGAAATACAAAGGTGGATGGGCTCGATAACAACAACTTTGCTATTGATGGTGTTGTGGACACTATCAAGCATCAAATGGCAAGTTTGGTATTGTTTGTCAAGCATTTAAGTGAGGAGATGGCAATTATGAGAAATTGCCTGAAGGATGTGAGCAATTTTGCACTCAAGGTTATGCATGCCTCCACCACCACTCTCTACCTGTTGCAGGGTAAGGCTTCTGGAGGTAACCTGGCTGAGGAGGACGATGCTTGAGAACTCTTCAAATGCCTCAATGAAGAATGAGTGGATATTCTATTGTCGAAGCAGTTGGGGAAAGGAAATTGATGCTCCCTCTTTTATGGTGCCATCTTGACATTTCTGCAGTCTTAGGGGTTGTTATTACCATTTTGGTTTTAATCTTTTTGCTAAGACTGTTATGGTTAACTTTGGTCATAGCCCTGCATGGCTCGATATGATGTTTAAACTTAATTTTCCTTTTAAGTACTTCTTTATGGCAGTTATTTATCTAGACTTTTGTTTTGATGATAAGTGGTGGCACTCTACTTTCCTTAAGTTGATTTTTGATAGAGGAAGGCCTGTTGTTCTACAGTTCAATGTCTTTCTATGTTCCAAATGTTATTAATGTGCTATTAGTGTATTTCTAGTGTGTTGCTATTGTACTAGAGGCCAACAGTCTCCTACTACTTTTTTCAAAAGCTTTTGTACGGATGAAACAATGTATGCTAGACTTTAGTAAATTTCTGTTGCAAGACGTGCGTTAAAGGGAGGTATGTAATGTTTGTGAGACCGGTACATAGCATCAATAAAATCCGGTGCAACTATGCCGGTGCCGGATGGCAAATGGACACTCGTGCCCAAGAGGGTACGTACCTACCAAATATTTTTCATTGAAAAATTTGGTCCATTCGTACCTCTAACGCGTTTCCCTGTGAGAGGACATCTTCCACAGAGGAATCCTCTTGTGCATGAGATTGACAAAATTGAACTTCCATTGGTTTAATTCTATGTTGATGGAGATCGATTACACATTAACATCACAGAAATTAAGATGCCCACCAAATTCTTAACGGGCGGGTAGACCAAAGCCTCGCAGTAGCTACGTGAAGACAAATAATCAAGTAGATGACAAAAATTCTATAAAGCTACAAGATTTACAATAATCGCTTATTTTTTAGCGTATTGAAGGGCGATCACAGAAATCTTATCCCGACTTTTCTTTGTAGGGTGGATTGCAATGCAAATCCAATGAATTCAAAGTTGGACATTTCAAAGATTCTTTCATTTGTCTATTCCACAGTCTCCCATCAATCCATCTAACTTCACAAATTTTTTGACAGCATGCATCTAATTTTTGAAGTATAATTACGAAAAATTCAATATTGTGTACCTAATCACATAAGCTTTGTCTCGTTTGTGTGCATCTGAATGCAATTTCAATTTTCTTACATGTGACTTGTCTGTTCATGAACTTGAAAAATTATGATCCATATGAGTCGACACATCGCACTCTATTTCGCCTTTCAAATTATCACCCTTGCCACAAATTGTGCCACACCATGGAATTGTGTAGAATTTCGGGCAAGAAAGTGACTTAAAAAAGGAACACGAAAATTTTGACTAAAAAGATTAGATTTTTTGGTGTTTTGTTTTCACTTGGCAACTTTTGAGATGTGTCTTCTTGTGTTTACGACAATAATTTTTTTTTATTTTTTAAAGTACTATTTATTTATTGAATAGTTATAGTAGAGGTAAAGTTGAATATAATAATTATTTGGTAGTTTTGTTTTGAATATAATAGTTTCATTTTATATAAGATTTCAATTAAATCCGAGTATTTATTTTGTAGTGTTTTAGGTTTAGTTTTTTCATTTTTATATTTTTAATCATAAGTCAAAATTGTTCATGTGATCTTTTTTAGAGATCTTTTATCCTAAATTTAAAGAGACAAATATATTTTTAAAAGAGAAAAAATATAAATATTGAAGACAAAAAATTTAGGATCAAAATCATGCTTATATTTAAGAACATGAACTTCATAACCATGGCTATACAAATATTCAAGATTGTAAACATTAGGATTAGGGCCATAAATGTGTAGTTTTAACAGTAAATAGAGTACAATTCATGTTTTGACCTATAAGAATCTTATGGATGCAAGGCTAATAGTACGGTTTTAAGTCAAATCATAAAGTAGACTTTACAAAACATAGTGTTCTTGATTGAGATAAAGCTAATAATGTTTATTATTATTTTATGTTGATTTTCATTTATATTTTTGTGCTTGTCTAAACTCAACTTTTTATTTTAGGTCAATATGAGTCTAGCTTACTTTATTAAATTTATCTAGCTTTGATATTTCAAAGGACCTACTTAATGTAGCGCATCCACATTGCAAGGAAGATCATGTGAACTAGGAATTTGAATAACCATGTTGGAGGAATAGAGTTATGAGGAGATTCTAAGATTAGTAAATATGTAATGATATTAAAATTGACATCTTAATCCCTAGTAAAAAATCTAATAGTCAAATCCAAAGGTCCATCTTCAAGCTTATAAAAACATATTTCTTCTACTTATTGTAAATTCATCATAGTTTAGTCACCAACTTGGGTAGTTGATTTTGGCTCTGTTATATCTAGTTAGTTATGACATGTCACAACATATTGCATATGGTGATGAACACACATGTAACTTTATCTTAAATCTCTCTTGTTATTTATCCTACATTTTCAATGTATGGAGCCCAACTTAAAATCCATTCTTAATTGTGGATATTAAGGAGGTTCATGTCATCATAATCTATTTGTTTTAATTAAGACCTATTTTGACACTTTTAAAGACCAAATTCAACCTCTAAATAATGATGTTTTTGTAACACACTCTCTTATATCTTATATTTTGTAAGAATTAAAAGTTTAAAATATAAAAAAAAAATATATGCATATTATTAGTTTCAATATTTTAAAATTTGAAACACATATATCAGTTTCTAATGATTCTAGCTCAAAAGTTGAATCATTGTTAGTTGTTTATTTTAGAAAACTATACTATAGCTTTATGTTTTTACTTTTAAGATTTATTAGTATCTTTCTTATTCATATATATATTTATAATAGAAAGTATTGTGAGATTGATTTTCAAGTAATCATTTATGAAAACATAGAACCATATAGTTTATGTGTTTTTTTTGGTTGTCTTATTTGCACAAACCAACGTCTTAAAAGATTTAATCACATATTGCTGTGGCACAACAACTAGGACTGAAATTTAACACCATGAGCGTCATGATCAATTATACGTGGTAGGACATTAAACTAGGAATCTTCTTTATATTGCTTATCCCGCGGAACACGTTCTCGACGGAGGCTACACGGTGACTACTACTTCCCTTTAGACTTCAAACATGCTCAAGTGGCCGACAGGATCCAATCTCCTTTCGGAGGATTTTCCTTCCCTTGGATGTTTGTCAATATACAACAATCGATTCCGATCTCCTTCCCGTGCCGGTATATTTTCCTTCCTTTTTCCGTTTGAATGTTTCGACGAAAGGATTAGGCCGTAATTTCTAAGCAATTTGCTTTTTCTCTTTGCCCTACGCATGTTTCGAGGAAAGGATTGAACCACCTCCTTTGTTCCGCCCTTGTCTAGTTTCCAACCAGTTTTCTCTTAAACAAAACTGAGAAAGAACTGGACCCGCAAGACGATCTATTTAATTCACTCTGGCCTTCCTCTTCCGCAAGAACTCATATTGGAATTAAGTTCTATTCGCCTTGATCTTTCTCTTTCTAATTTTTGAAACAGTCTGTTAAGTCTGTTAGTGTTTGATCCAATGGCGTCTTCATCATCTCACCAGCAAAATCAGGAATTAAACGCTTTCTCTGGAATAGAACCTGCAGGCAAAAGAAGGAATGTTTGTGAATCTTCAAGAGTGCATGATGTTTTCATCAACCACAGAGGCCCCGATGTCAAACTCACTCTCGCAACTCAGCTCTACAACTCCCTTGATCAGTTGGGAATTCGGGCATTTCTTGATTCTGAAGAGAAGGAACTTGGAATCTCATTCCCTTCAACCATTGAGACTGCCATCCGCTCTGCAAAAGCACACATAGCAATCTTTTCCCCAAGATATGCAGAGTCACCTTGGTGTTTGGCTGAGCTGCTTCTCATGTTACAAAGTACGGCCAAAATTATCCCCGTGTTTTATAAAGTGAAGCCTACTGATCTCCGGCACATAGAAAAGGGAGCATACGCTGAAGCATTCATTAAATATCAAGAGAAAGGAAGGTACCTGGAGAAGCTCGAGGCGTGGAAGGAAGCCCTTGGATCTCTTTCGCTTGTAGCTGGTGAAGAATTTAACAGGTACTATTTCGATAAAAATGTAACTTAATGTATTTATTTCAAAGTTTTTGAAACATTTTTCTCAGGAATCCTCCTCCTATTTTACAATGTTTCAGTGAAAGCGAATGCCAAACAATAGTGGCAGCCATACAAAAAGAAGTTCAAAGGCAAACATGTTTACATGTTGCTGAATATCCAATAGGACTTAACAATCTTGTGAGAGATTTTGAGAAGCTATGCCTTGATGAACTTGTACAAGATTTTGAAAATCAGTGCTGGAAGGAAGAAGGGAAGCCTAAGGCTCAGGTAGTGGGCATTTTCGGCATGGGCGGAGCGGGAAAAACAACTCTCGCCAAAGAGTTGTTCAACCGGAAGAAATCGAATTACACTACAGCAAGTTTTTTGTTTGATGTGCGAGAAAAGTCTGTGACAAGCCAATTACCTTCCCTGCAACAGAAGCTTATCAAGGACCTATTTGATGGTGATCTCAGTTTTATAAGTACCGAGGAAGGAACAAGCTCTGTAAAAGATCATCTGTCAAGACATCCAACATTAAGTGCTCTAATTGTTGTAGATGATGTCGATCACGTGGAGCAGTTAAATGCTCTGCGGGTCATGGATTTCTCGAATAAATCTGGTAATAGTCTTGTTATCGTCACAACCCGAGATGTTGGTGTGCTTATAGCCGGGGGGATTACTGTTGGTTATAATGTAAGAGGAATGAGTACAAATTATGGGAGAGAACTCTTCTGCTGGCATGCCTTTGGCCAGGCCCATCCATGTAGCGGCTATGAGGTGCTCGTTGACTCGTTCGTAAACGTCTGTGCAGGGTTACCTCTCTCTCTTCTGGTTCTGGGCAGACACGTTCGTGGTCGAGATCAGAGGTTTTGGGAGTCAGAATTGATTAAAGCAGGGAAGACCCTGCCTCAAGACGTAAGATACAGACTCAAAATAAGTTTCGATGCACTGAATGGTGAAGAAAAACAGGTATTCATGGACATTGCTTGTTTTTTTGTGGGCAAGCTGACGTCTATAGCCAAAAGAGTACTAGAGGGATCAGGGTGGAATGTTCACAATGCCATGGAAGGACTTAAGGATAAGTGTCTTCTAGAAAAAGAAGTTTATAACAATTGGAAGGGAGGACTTGTATTGAGAATGCATGACCATCTGAGGGACTTGGGAAGAGAAATGGCACTTGAGCTCAGCCCTCCTCATCGCCTGTGGCGTCCTCGAGATCTGAAATCTTTGGTATGTTTGTTAGCCCTTTAGATTTCTCCTCAGTACTGTAATATTCCAAATTTTTACTTGTTATTACATAAATAGAAATCTGAGTTGCTTCTGTAAATGCAGGAAAAAATGGGTATCAGAACTATACTCGCCAAAACCAATATCAAGTGTTTCGACTCCTTTGCTGATGAGTCCATGGGTTGTCGAGTTACGCTCCTTTTAGGCCACCCAGATACTTTGTTTGAGACGTCAGCTTCCTTACTATGGCTCCAGATTGACGGCGTCTCCAAAGAACCAAGCATTCCCGCATGGATTCCTCTTCAAAAGTTGCGGTTTCTGAAAATCAACTGTGGAGGACTCAAAACGTTGTGGGAGCATCATACACAGGTAGTTTGATCTTCTCTGTCAAAATAATGTATCTCCTTGAACGATATGGTGAAATTATGCCTGTCTCTGGGCCTTCCTTTTTTTATCATTAAAAGCTTTACACAAATTTATCTTGAATTTCAGGCACCCTCCCAGCTGAAAGAGCTTCAAATTCATCAATGTTCGGCGCTTGAAGAGCTGAGGATAGAACTTCTGAGCTCATTGGAAACACTAAGTATTACAGAATGTGGACATTTGAAAACTGTATCAGGAATATCTTATCTTGCTGCAAGCCTTGTAGAATTAGAAATCTCTAAATGTAGCAAGCTAGTCTTTGAGAACCTGACTCTTAGTGATATGAAGCGTTTGAGGAGCATAATAATTGATGGAGGAGGAAATTTGAAATATTTCAGGTTGGATAGTTGTCCAAAGTTGAAAAAAATAGGTTTACATCGGAGTTGGCTTGATGAGCTAAAGCTAGAACGTCTGAGCTCGCTGGAAACAATTAGTATTACATTCTGTGAAAATTTGAAAACTGTCTCAGGAATATCTAATCTTGCATGCCTTGTAGAATTGGAAATTTCTAATTGTAGCGTTCTAGTCTTTGAGAACCTGTCTCTCAGTGATATGGAATGTCTGGAGAGGATAACATTTGATAGAGGGGTAAATTTGAAATGTTTTATGTTGGATAGTTGTCCAAAGTTGAATACAATCCGGTTACATCGGACTTGGCTTCTTGAGCTAAGACTAGAACGTCTGAGCTCGCTGGAAACACTTAGTATTACAGACTGTGGACATTTAGAAGGCGTCTCAGGAATATCTAATCTTGTAAGCCTTGTAGAATTAGAAATTTCTAAATGTAGCAAGCTAGTCTTTGAGAGCCTGACTCTCAATGGTATGAAGCGTCTGGAGGCTCTAACATTTGATAGAGGGGTAGATATTAAATATTTTAGGTTGGATGGTTGTTCAACATTGAAAACTGTAAGAGGGATAAATTATGATAGGCTTGTAGAATTAAGAATTCGGGACTGTCCGGTTCTTGAGGAACTCCCAACTTCAATAGGTCCAAGTTTCATCGAAAGGATTATAATTGATGGATGTGGAAAGTTGAAATATTTTGAAATTTTGAAAAACGTGGCAGGTAAGTGTCCCGAGCTTGAGGGGTCGCCAAATTCTGCCATATTGAGCGGTTTAGATCATCTTAAGATCTTATGGTGTGAGAAGCTACACAACATTACTTTGTCAACAACAGTCATCAGTCTATTTGTACAAAGTTGCAGAGCTTTAAAAAGAATATCGGGAATTGGTAATCTTATGAAGCTTACAAAGCTGATTATTCGTGACTGTCCCGAGCTTGAGGCATTGCCAATACTTTCCAGAGTGAAGTGCCTGGAGCACCTTAAGATCCGCTCATGTGAGAAGCTAAAGAACATTATACTGCCAACATCGGTCCTCCTCAGTCTGTCTATACAAAGTTGCAGATGTTTGCAACGAGTGGCCGGAATCGGTGATTTTCCAAAGCTTACAAAGTTGATTATTGAAGATTGTCCTGAGCTTGAGGAGTTACCAATTCTTGAAAGACTCAGCTGCTTAGAGAAAATTAAAATCGACTCTTCTGAGAAGCTGCAGAACTCAGCAGGCATTGAAGAATTGCAGGAATCGACATTCGCGCAACTTAGTTATTGCAGCAATGCACTAATACAGAGTTTCATTGATAGATTGAAGGCAATGATTCAATACTCTTTTTAACTGGCAGTCATAAATATCATTTTTTACCAGAGTATTTCTTTATTTTATTATTGACTTTCAGCTTTGTTTTGTCATTTCTTCTTTAGTCGATATTTTTTGAAGTAATGCTTGTCTAATTTTATTTCAGAGCCACCTGTCAAGGGGAGTTTATATGATTGGACGAGCAGTCGATGGAGCGGAGTCAAGTTTAAATGAATCTCTGTTTTGTGGCGTCGACGAAGTGATTGAGATTGATACTTACAAGACTTATCTCGGGTGGTTAAAATTAAGTGCAGTTATAGGATGCTTTGTGGTCGAGATCGATAGCTCCACTTCAGTTGCGGATATAAATAGATCACTTCAGCACTTTGCTAATGACAATATCATTCAGGTGCGTGAAGGAGAATGGATAATTATACTGTCAGGAATTCCTTATTTGATGTACAGCTACCTTCAGGAAATTCAAGGTGTGTTAAAGAGGTATAGGGTAATGAAGAAAGGGTTTCGGGTGGACGTGAAGAAAGGTGAAGAGGAGAAAATTATGGGCCTGGTACGTAATATTGTTGATAGAGTTGCATTCTATCGTATAGGATCAGTTAAATACTTTTAAATCTTGGTTATTTTTACAATGAAATAAATGTATATAAATTGTTATCTTATAATAGTGAATATTATTTATTTATGTTTAAATTTTAAAAAAGGAATTTTAATTTCTAATAGTAAAATATTCGTGATTTAATTCTTATTATAAAAAAATATAGTTTTATTGTGAAGTTCACATTTGACAATTCTTTAATTAGTGAGAAGTTTTGTAGCTTCTTGAATTATTTATGAAAAGAAATCTTAATTAGGAGACAGGTTAAAAAATGACAATTTAAAATAATGTTCTTAATTTGGCCCTCAAAATCACGAGTACACAAAAGCATTTACCCCCTATTTACTCTCAATGAAGAATTAATGAGGATAAAATACGATTTGAGGAGGGTTCTGACTATTGAGATCAAAGGATTGAGAATTAGATCAAGAATGGATTGGATTGATTTTGGTGATTAATGATCCAAAAAAATAAAATTGCAATATGGACAAATGTCATATAGAAGATATTGATAATATTTTAGATGATAATGAGTTCACTCAGGATCTAGATATGATGAACAATGCTCTCGTCTCTTTCCAAACATCTCTTTTCTTTGCTAAGAACTACGTTGATGAAGTTTCAAGAGTGCTCATGAATGTCGTAAGAAGATCATTCCTAGGATGAATAATGGTGAAGTGAGTAGAGGTTTGGATAAAGATATTTCTAGAAGTAAAATTGATAAAAATAACCTATCAAGACAATAAAATGGCAACAAGTCTCATGTTATTGATTGTCTAATAGTTGATTTTTTAAAAGAATATAGATTGGACTATTGATGAATCGCCTAGTGTAATACCCACTTTCTAATGTGAAGAAAAGGGGTGCCAAGTGCCAATGTTTTTTAAAAAATTATATAATTAGATTTCATTAATATTGTTAACATCAAAGTTAGCACCGTTGGTGTTAATTTTGGTTGTATTAATATTATTAATTAATATTAATAATTGACTTGGGTTGGGTGATGGGTTGCTTATTAGGTTAATGTTATGCATAATACATATTTTCATATTTATAATAAAAGTAAATATTTCATTATTTTTGAGTTATTAGTGATCTCAATAATGACAAACAATACCTTGACACCTTTTGAACTCTCTAACATCTTGAATCCACTCTTTTGTAACTATGTGTGCAACCTTAAAAAGCACTTAAAAAGTACATTATCTTTTTCTAAACACATTATCTTATATTTAATAATAATGAGAAGGTATTCATATTAATATGAGGCCAATATTAATGTATATTTTAACATTAATATTATAGTTAACATTTGTATTGGTATTTTCATTAATATTACTAGTTTATATTAGCATTGTCCAAAACTTTGTTCCCCATTCAAAATTTTGCTCCCCCCTTGTCAATTTTCAAAATTAGCAGAAGTCGTTTAAGTTTTGTTTTCCTAAGTTGTTGATCTTTTAAATTCCGCTTTTCAAGTTGGAACCCAACATGTCACCTAGAACCATAAAGTTAAGAAATCTCAACCACTTTAATACAATTCCAAAACTAATGGTCAAATCTGCTATATAAAAAGAAAGATAAAAGTTGTCAATATTTCAAGTGTATTCCTAAACCATTATCAGAGCCCACCACAATTGTGGGAACAACCTAGACACTAATGCATCCCAATTTTAACCATGCACAAGTATCATAAAGAAAATATGAACACACAATAAATTGCTTCAGAATTCACAACTCTTCATTATTCATCCAACTATCCTCTATTTCTTACAATAACAGGAAAACACTAATTTAACCAAATTTGAAATTACTATTTTTGGTAGATTTCACAAAATCCATTTGTTTTTGCCATTTTTGGTAATTTTCAAAATAACTCCTAAAAAAATGATTTTTTTCCTAAAGCTGACCTAAACTAAGATAAGAAGGATTGCCAAATAATCTTCTGTATCAGGTGAAAATGGATCCACACTCTATACAAAGGAGAGGAAGAATACCAAGGTTTATCCTCCACTGAAACCCAATTAACACAAAGGTAAATGTCAATTCATGGTCTATATAAAGGAGATAAATGGCTTGGGTTAACTTCTCCCTCACCTCTAGAAAGTGAGGGTTTAGGAAAAAGAAATTGAGAATATTTGAAAAGTAAATCTAGAAGACTAATATTGAAATGAAGAGATAGAAAGTACTTACCTCTGAAAAATAATATGCTGAAAACCTTGTCAAACGGTCTCAGAAACTATTGATTTTTATCGTCCTAAACTGAAACTATGAGATCAACAAAACCCATAAAAAAATTTCTTTTTTAAGCTAGTTCGACCTTGACCCAAATGAAGGTAGACCTTGACCCCTTCATGTTGACCTTGACTTGCACTACTCCGACAAAAATTTTGTTCGTGGATCCCAAAAGTTTGCTGAAAAGGGTATCCAAATCTTCTCTATAATTCATTGCTCTGCACTTGTTCCTACAAGAAAAAAATGTTTTGTTTGTTTGGATGAGGGGTTTGCCTTAGTCAAACCCCAATTTTGGAATTAACCTTGAACTATAATTGAAATTACAGTAATAAACAAAGTAAATAGAATAATTCACCTTACTTATGTTGAAACCCTTGTGGAGGATTCAAATCCTTGAATCCATAATGATGAAATGATTGAAGTTGTTTGAGCCTTGTAGAAGAGTATGAAGTTGATCTACCATGCCAATTCATGGCTCCATGGAAGTAAATGTGCTCATGTACTTGAATTGAGAATGCAAGATGAAGAATGTAGAAGTCTTGAATGCTTGAGAGATCTTGAGATTGCTTGATAACTTGTAGATAATAATGGATTTCCTTCCTCCTTTTTTTATTCTTCCTCTCCTCTTACCTGAGAGAGGAAAGCCCTTCTTTTATAGTGATCTTAGGCACCAACTCTTAGAGCGGCCGACATAGAAAATAATAATTAAGGGTCCATGACACAAAACTCTAGAGAGGTGCACATGGAGAGGAAATTAAATTAAGGTCTTGACAAAAGACTCTAGAAGGGGTCCACCCTTAAGGTAGAAATAAAAATAATTATTTAAGAGCCTTGTTACAAAGTTCAAGGTAAGGCCAACCTCAAAGTTAATTTGAGCATTAGGCACAAGACTCGAGAAAGGCTAATCTCAAATAATAAATTAGGAATCCTACATAGAGCTCAAGAAAGGTCCACCTCAAATATTAATTTGAGAATTTGACACTTAACTCAAGGAATAGTGGCCCCAAAGAGGGAAAACATGAAATTTTGACGAAACCCCGGAACTGGGACCTAACCCAAAGGACCTTGGATTCTAGGGTCAAGGTCGAGGTCGACCCTAACGTGGGGTTCACCAAAATGTATATAATGAAAATGGATCCACACTCTATACAAAGGATTGGAGGAATACCAAGATTTATCCTCCAATGGGACCCAATTAATACAAAGGTAAGTGTCGATTCATGATCTATACAAAGGAGATAAATGGCTTGGATTAACTTCTCCCTCACCTCTAGAAAGAGAGGGTTTAGGAAAAAGAAATTGAGAAGATTTGAAAAGTAAATCTAAAATACTAATATTGAAATGAAGAAATAAAAAGTACTTACCTCCAAAAATGAATCTGCTGAAAACCTTGTCAAACAGTCTCAGAAACTATTGATTGTTTTGATCTTCAAGCGAAACTATGAGATCTACAAAACCCAAAAATATTTTTCTTTTGTAAGCCAGGTTAACCTTAACCCAAATGAAGGTTGACCTTGACCCCTTTATGTCGACCTTGACCTGCACTACTCTAACAAAAATTATGTTCGCGGATCCTAAAAGTTTGTCGAAAAGGGTATCCGAATCTACTCTGTAATCCACTCTTCAACACCTTCTCCCACAAGAAAAAAGGTTTTGTTTGTTTCAATGAGGGATTTTCCTTAGTCAAACCCTGGTTTTGAAATTAACCTTGAAGTAGAATTAAAATTGCAGTAATAAACAAAGTAAATAGAACAATTCTGCACCTTGCTTATGTTGAAACCCTTGTGGAGGATTCAAATCCTTGAATCCACAAGGATAAAATGCTTGAATTTGTTTGAACCTTGTAGAAGAGAATGAAGTTGATCTACTGTGCCAATTCATGGCTCCATGGAAGTAAATGTGCTCATGTACTTGAATTGAGAATGCAAGATGAAGAATGTAGAAGTCTTGAATGCTTGAGAGATCTTGAGATTGCTTGATAACTTGTAGATAATAATGTATTTCCTTCCTCATTTTTTTTTTCTTCTCATCTTACCTAGAATGAGAGAGGAAAGCCCTTCTTTTATAGTGATATTGGGCACCAACTCGTAGAGAGGCCGACATGGAAAATAATAATTAAGGGTCCATGGCACAAAACTTTAGAGAGGTGCACATGGAGAGGAAATTAAATTAAGGTCTTGACAAAAAAATCTAGAAGGGGTCCACCCATAAGGTAGAAATAAAAATAATTAGTTAAGAGCCTTGTCACAATTCAAAGTAAGGCCAACCCCAAAGTTAATTTGAGCATTATGCACAAGACTTGAGAAAGGCTAATCTCAAATAATAAATTAGGAATCCTACACAGAGCTCGAGAAAGGTCCACCTCAAATATTAATTTGAGAATTCAACACTTAACTCAAGGAATAGTGGCCTCGAAGAGGGAAAATATGAAATTTCGATGAAACTCTAAAAATGGGACCTCAGGAAATGTGTGCAAGTCTCACAAATAAAGAGAAAAGGTAGAAAATAGGGGCAAAATAGGCACATAAGCACATGAAACCCCATGGAAGCATGAAAGTGTCTGAATCAAAATCAAAACATCCTACTGGAGAGGTCTAAATGGTCTCAAAATGGAGTGCATCCATTTTAAGATGATATATCTTCAAAATTACAAACCTGATTTCAAAGTTATTAATAAACACAACTTTCTAAAATCTCTAAAAAAACACTAAAAGCCAATTTTGGAGGCCTAGACGAACTTTTTGTCTCCCAAAAAAATGTCAAAATGATGACCTATCATGCTAAGCTCATCAAAAATCAAAATGGCTTCTCCTAAGGAATATACCTATAAAATTTCAAGAGAAATGAACAACTAAGTCAAAAGTTATGACTATCAGAAGTCCTTGCATCATTCTCCTCTGGTTGAAAAGAACGCAACTCCTACAAGTTCCTATCCTCAAACCAGTGCAAGTTTTCCTGATCCAACTTGTTCAATTGCCACTCTATGATCCATGTGTTGCCTATTGGATATAATCCTTCCCACTGTACTGTTGGCAAAATAGTCAGTGCTCCCCTCGGGATTTGTGACATGGCTTAACCACCGGGTGACCCCACAATAGTGGGTTACACTTTTTTAGAGATGCTGATTTTTGCTGAAATAACACATTTTTAATAAAATATGATGATTTAAGCCTTGAGAGGTTCTATTTAAAGGATTTAATTAAAAATGGTTAGCTCAAAGCCTCTTAGATAAGAAGAACATTGATATAACATCTATACTCCTCATTCATACATATAATGGAGTCTCCTTCACACCTATTAAAATGCTGACAAAAATTCACTTTGAGTTTATCTTTTGGAAAATCAAATGAACCCATTCGAAAAAACTATCTATGTAGTAAGGTACTAACAAGAAAACTCTTTCCAATGATTATAATGTTAATATATATTAATTTTATTATGACTTTATATTTTTAGTTTTACTAAACATAGATATTTCACCGTGTGTCTACCTCTATGTTTGATGCTTATGGAAAAATAGTAAATGAGAGAAAAAAATTCTAAAAAATATCTATGCCCTAGGTATTGAACTCATCTTTCTATCAAAAAAATTAAAAATGAAATTGGACAAATAAATGACAAGTTATAAGCTATGTAGTCAAGGGATGTCAAAATTATGGTTTAGTCAACTTCAAACGTTAATAAAATATGAAATAATCATGATAATGTTGTAAAACCAATTACATACCCTCGATCTGGATGTTAAAAAAACTAAATTTGAAAGAATCACATTGATATCTATTTTAGAAAAAAATTTATGCTCTATGAACATAATGTAACTCTTTGAAAACAACATTTTCAGCAACATAGTAGTTTTCATGGGAGAAAGAAAAAACTATTCAAATCAATTCAAAAATAAAAATAAAAAATATATTTAAAATCTAGACAAAAAATCCTAAAAGACTCTAATTTACTTCATCTTTTGATTTCAAATGGTTTAACGACAATATGCATCCAAATCTTCTTCTTTTTTTCAAAATTTAGAGTTCAGTGTCCGTTCGGGCAAAAAAGTGTAACCCACTATTGTGGGTTCACCCCACCTCTTGTGTCTTCATAATTCTAGTGGTTGTATCAGGCATTAACAGGTTGATCTTTCCATGCAACAACAACCACTACTTGTAAGAAGTGGTATCAGAGCTTGGTCATAGGTTTGAATCACCTCGAGTAATGCTTAGGGGGAGATTGTTGGCAAAATGGTCAGTGCTCCCCTTAGGATTCATGATATGGCTTAACCGCCTCCTGTGTCTTCTATAAGTCTAGCGGTTGTATCAGATATTAATAGGTCGATCTTTTGGTGCAACAACAACCACTACTTGTAACATGTACTAGATATCTGTTGTATTGTCAGTGGCGAGTACAAATAGTTTTCTTGTCTAAAACTTGTGCAACCTCTTCCTTTTTCTTACTCAGGATTATTTGATGCCAATTTACTTCATCCTCACTACTTGTAGCATGATCTTGACCATGGTAGGTATATAAATCATAGACATTAAAATCAAAAATAGGGGAAACATAAAGACCAATAGGTAAATCTACCTCATAGGCATTGCTATTGATTCTCTTACGAATTGTGCATGGACCAATTTTATTATATTTGAGATTATGATATGTCCTTGTAGGAAAGATCTCCTTTCATAGATAGACCATCACCAGGTCTCCTACACTAAAAATATGATGCCTCCTACTAGCATCTGTCACAGCCTTGTACCTCTCATTACTTTCCTAGAGCTTTTGGCTTGCTTCTGCCTACAACTGGTGGAGATGTTTTGCAAATGCTTATCCATCATCACTGATTCTATCCTGCAAAGGAAACTACACCAAATCTAGGACTCCCTTAGGATTCTTACCATAAGCTACTTGAAATGGTGATTTATCAGTGGACCTATTCACTGAACTATTATAGGCAAATTCTGCCTAGAGTAATGCCAAATCCCATTATTTTGGTTTCTCCCCGACAATACACCTCAATACATTTCCCAAATTGTGATTGACCACTTCTATTTTCCCATCTATTTGTGGATGATAGGCACTACTAAATTGCAACTTTGTTCCCATCTTCTTCCATAAAGTTTTCCAAAAATAACTAAGGAACTTTGTATTCTGATCAGAAGTGATGGTTTTTGGAACACCGTGCAATCTAACAATCTCTGGAAATTTCATAACCCTACCACCCTAGTAGCATCACTAGTCTTCTTGCAAGAAATGAAATGAGCCATTTTTTAGAATATATCAACAAAAACAAAAATTGAATCTTTACCTCATTGTGTGTTTGGAAGTCCCAATAAAAAGTCCATGCTTAAACTTCTCTGTGGTTCTACTGGTACTAAAAATGGCATATATAATCATGTATTTTGTGACTACCCTTTTTCTACTTGACAAATTATGCACCTCTCCACAAATTAGGTTATGTCTCATTTCATCTTTGGCCAGTAGTACTTATTTGCTACCAAGGCTATTATTTTATCTTTCCTAAAGTGCCCAACCATACCACTACTATGAAACTCTATGATGATATTTTCCCTCATTGAGCCAACAAGAATGTATAACTATTTTCCTTTGAATAAATAGTCATCTTACATAATATATTCATCTTGAATGTTCTCCATTTGTCCAGGTGCTAGATTTTTCAACTAGTCCACAACTTCCTAAAAATCAATGTCAGCCTCATACAACTCTTTTGTTGCTTCAAACCCAATTAATTTAGTGTCTATGGTGGTAAAGACATACTACATGCCTACTCAAGGCATTTGTGACTTAGTTTTGCTTCCCTGATTTATGCTTCAAAATAAAAGTGAAATCTTGTACAAAAGAGACACACTTTACATGTCTACTATTCAATTTCTTTTGGGTGTTCAAATATTTTAAGGAAATATGGTCTATAAACAACACAAGCTCCGTGGGTACCAAGTAATGTTTCTAATGTCTCAAAGCTTGCACAGTTATAAAGAACTCAATATCATAAGTTGAATAATTCTTTGTCACATCATTTAACTTTTCACTAAAAAGGAAATAGGTTTACCTTTTTGGCTAAGTATAACTCTGATTCCCACATGTGAGGCATCACAGTCCACCTCAAACACTTTATTAAAATCTAGTAAGGCTAATATAGGGGCTTCAGTGACCTACTTCTTCACATTTTGGAAACTTTCTTAAACTTCTTTAGTCCACAAAAATTCCTTACCCTTGGTGCAATCAATTATGGGTGCTACAATGCTACTAAAATGATGAATGGATTTTTTTATAGAAAGTAGCTAAACCATAGAAACCCCTCACCTCTATTATGCTATGTGGACTAGGTCACTCAAGGATGTCTCTATCTTTTTCTATATCCATTCTGACTCCATTTGCAAAGATGATGAATCCCAAAAAGGATGTCTTTAACAAGTGGATGGAGTTAATTTGGGGAAAATTGATACATCTCAAAGACTTTAGTTTGTCTTAGAACTCTAGGGAAGCAAACAAAGCGACTGACTTCCAAGCCAATCTGGGTGTTGAGGTTGTGAATAGATGCATGTTTTTGGATTCTCTTAAAGAGTGGCTAGACTTGGTGACCATTGTGGAGAAGAATAGGATTAGAACGGGCAATCAAGAAAGATAGGAGGTTAGTTCGAAGCATGGTCTTTCACCAATTCATAGATTTGAGGATGCAATATATCTTTGCCAGATGAATCTCAGATGGGAAAGGATGGTCTAAAATGTTAGCCTTCAGAGAAAACTAGACAAAACTTTAGTGGATAACAATGTTCTCAACATGAATAGAGATATGGGGATGGTAACTAAGGCAATTGAGATCTAAAAAAACTGATAAGAAATAGATCTAGGAGTGTTAACTCCCCCTTTATCAGCATATTTTCTGAACTCTTGTCCTGTGAAGGAGTTAGAGGTAGAGGATAAGGAATATATGGAGAAGGCAAGTGGTTAGAATGAGGAAGACAATAACATAAAAATCACACTCAAAGCATTGGAGGAATTGAAAAAGGGTGCTTCATGGGGAAATTTTAAACCAACACGAGCATTACTAGGAGAGGCAGGTGTTTCTATAGGACTTTAGATTTAGAAAGTTAGTAATGTCAGATTATAATAGTGTCAATTAGTCAGTGGATCAAAGTTCTCTGTTCCACATATAGATGCCTATAATTAATGTATTATAATATTACATTCTTATTTATTATTTATTATTTATTATATTATTATAATTGTATCTTTAATCTAATGTTATACAAAAATAATGATATCATCAATATTAAATGAGTTCATTAAAAATATGTTATTTTTTTAATGTTTGATATTTATAATTTTAGTTTTTTGTTAAATTATTATAATAAAAAATCAAGAAGTTTTATCACACAAATATTGTCAAATGAAACAGGACAAAAGGATATAGTTGTATAGATTTGTTAAATTATTATTATAAAAAATAATGCTTTTATCATCTATATATTGTCAAAAATAGGACAAAATGAAATACTAAAATTACTATTGAATTGAAATGAAAAAAAATACAATCATATGAAAATTGGGTTAATCTATTTTAATTTTTGCTTTCATTGGTCGATGCTTTGACATTTAAAATGTTGATGTAGTACATTATCTAATAGAATTACAGATAATATAATTTGTAAAAAATGATAAACTTTAGAAAATTTTACAAAACTATTTTAATTCTACATGGTCATTGGTTGTTGCTTTGACATTTAATTGAATCACAATAGAACTAGTAGTAGTTTTGTCTTAAAAGGAACTAATAAATTCCCAAAACCTCCAAATTTTTAAAAAATGTTTATACTTAAATTGTTAATATTTAAACAATAATATTACAATTATATATTCAATTTTGACCTCTACAATAACTATTCAATAAATAAATAATACTATAAAAAAATTGCAAAAATTGCATTGTTGCAAACACAAAAAGGCAAAGTGGAAATAAAACATTCAATCTTTTAGCCAAAACTATCTTTCACTTTTCATCAATTTATTGCCCTATATTCCACACAATTTCCAAGGCATGACACAATTTGTGGCAAGGAAAATAATGAAATAGAGTGCGATGTGAAGACTCATAGAGACTAGAACATTTCAAGTTCATGAATAGACAAGTCACACGTAAAACAAGAGTTGTAGAGCAGCAAAGTTCCTGCCAAGTGCTCACAGGGTAGCTTTGCAAGATAGGAGAGGACATGACAAGGGAGCAAGGTAGGATCAAATCTTTAAATAGATTAAAAAAAGATTAAATATATTCTTATTGAAGATTAAAAACAAAGGAAAAAAATAACATAGGCTCAAGATCAGGGGATGAATGACAATAGGGATGCAAAATAGTTTCTTTGTATAAATAGCCATAAAGATTCAATAAAAAAATTGCTTTCACAATGTTATTTTTTGATATATAGATGAAATAAACTTGGAAAATTACAAATCAATGGACAACATATTGTGATTCCAAACATTAATTTTTTTTGGCCTCTCAATTTTTTGGCTTAAAAAAAACAAGATTTTGTATATACAACCTAGGTTTAGAAGAAAGCTTCCAAATAACACCCTCTTTATACCTATGCTTTGTTTTACTTTACTTTTACTTTTAGTTCCCTATTAAAGATAGCCCACTTGCCACTGTTTTCCTGTATTTTTCCCCTCTTCTTTATTTTACCTTACTTTTACTTTTAATTCCCTATTTTACTTTACTTCTACTTTTAATTCCCTATTTAGATGCCTAGTTGCCACTATTTTCCCTTATTTCTCTCCTATGGTTTGTTTTACTTTACTTTTACTTTCAATTCCCTATTTAGATAGCCCACTTGCCATTATTTTTTCTTATTTCTCTTTCATACTTTTTATGGTTCTTGTGTTAGAAAGTGAAGTCCACCAAGATAACTGAGAGGGGGGTGGGGCGGCAGGGGTGAATTAGTTATTTGATTAAAACAACATTTATTAACCTTATCAAATTTGAAACATGTAGTTAACATAAGAAACAATCATAAAAAGTGTACATAATGACACGAGATTTATTAACTAGGGAACCTCTTGATCATAGAGTAAACCTCAGTCGGGATAGTACCAACAAAATGATGTACTAATATGAAAATTCTTTGCGGGAGGCTGGACCCTTGGTGCAGAGGCACCTCGACATCTCACCACATTGCATATTTTAGTCATTTAAACTTTATGTTCAAGTTTTCTATTTTGTAATTTTGTGTGTGAATTTTGTACCTAGCTGTAGACACAACACTTTAGTAAAACATTAGAGGTTAGCAAAAACTAAAATCTACAAATAATTGAAACTATGCTAACTAGGTGATTTACTACCTTCTAGTAGGTGTGAGTATGATGTTCTCAGATTGAAATTGAGATCAGTGACAATGCAACACCTAAATGAAGGATTTAAAAGCAAATGAGAATGAATGCAAATTAACCTATATTTTTGTATTTTCTATGCAATAAGAATGAGAAACTATATGGATCTAAGCTAGAATGTATGAAATCGATCTAGAATGTATAAAATTGATATGTAAAAGTATCTAACAATGATATGAAAAAATATGCAAGAATTATGAAAATTATAAATGATCTCACAAATTCACCTGTCACAAGTGCTCGATTCTTCAGATGTCAATTCGCTAGAGTAATTGTGCAAATTCAAGAGATTATGGATTGATTCAGTCAGCTAGCCAGGAAAATTGAGAGATTGTGGATTGAAAGCTTGAGAAAATTTGTGAAGAGTTGAGCCTTGATTTTATAGAAATCCAGGGCTTTGAGGATGCAAGAGAAAAGCCATAAATCACTCTTGATAAACTCATGTTGATTTTTGAGTTAACAAGAAATTAAGAATATTTAATTCATAAAATCATGCAAAAGCAGTTTTTATCTCAAAATAGAGCTTTAGTTCTCTTTTGTTGTTTTTTTCAACTCATCATCAGATGTTGAGTTTCAATTTTAAAATTGATTGTTAATTTCTATTTGCCTGCTTTTCTGATTGTGCATGATTTAATATGAATTAATTTAATAAATAAAGTGATTTATTTTCCACTTAACTGATTTTGAATTAAAACAATTGATTTATCGGTTAATCAATTATTAAATCAAACTTTATTCCAATTATATCATTACATTTGACAACTTTGATTTTGAATCAATTAAATGAATATTCAATTGATTGTTTGTAAGAATTTTGATTTATTGTCAAAATAAAAACAATATTGATTAGGAATAAATGCAATTAAATCTAATTAAATAATTAAGTGGTAGACTTAAATTAATTAATTAAATATTCATCATATTCAATTAATCAACTTTAGGATAAATAAGATTTATCGCCAAATAATATTTAATTAAAGATAATTAGATAAATAGGAATATTCAAGGAATATTCCTCGATGCAGAATTTAGGATAATCAATTAAATTCGATAATGTGCAGATGTGCCTTAGGTTAGGACTTTTGTATCAAGTTCGTTCAAATTGAAGATGTAGGAGGTTAATGAACCTATAGCCCATTTTTGGGATATTACATTTTGCCCCTCTTTGAATTATTATGTGAAGCGCAATGGTTCAAAGAATAGTCTGTGTTTGATAAAGATGTTGAGATTGATTTGAAAGATTTAGGTCCTGAATGACCAAAGATAATGTTCGGTATAACAGTGATTGAACTGATGATTGTGAAAAAGTGTCAAAACTCCCGATCCTGAACCTTATGATTGTGAAGAAGTGAGTGATCGATTCCAAACCTGATTGTCCTTATATTGAATCACATTAGTATCACATCCAAACCCTTCAGTTAGAAAGAACCAAGGAAATAACACTAATGAACTGATGGTTGCAAAAGGCTGATACAGTTTACAAGATAGAGAGAATACCAGATTGATATGGATCTCGATGAATCTGATATGCCCCAAGAGATGATAGATTTGCTCCAAGCGACGAGGACTTTTGATGAGTCAGCAACTAGACGTGGTTGTTGTCTCGATTACTGAGGAAAGATATTGATTGACAAAATTAGGTTTACAGACTTGAATGATGTGCAATACCATGCCCCCTTCGGGATTAAAATTCAAATCTGACAAGAAAAGTTAGTGTTACAGTTTAGAAGCATGTTAATTGATTTGAAAAGTGGTTGTGCACATTCGAGAATGCATTCTGCATCGTTTAGAGATCCTGGAGACCAAGTTTGACTAGGTGAAACCATGAGTTGACTATAGTTGAGCAAGTTAAAATTTTGATAGTTTGATGTAAGATAATCAATTAAGTTAAATTCTAGATTTCTGTGATGATTGAAGGTTGATTATGCAAGTATTTGATAATATAAATGATCTTAGATTTTGATTTTGATCCCGAAAAAGGATTCTACTTGCTATTTCGTTGGATGGACCTTCGTGTGAGATTCAACTCTTGTTAGATTTGAAGATGCGATTTGAAGAATCATTTAAGTGTTCAAGCAATTTGTGAGATCATGCAAAGTGCAAAATGAAATGCAAACCTAGGACCTAGGACCTAGTCATTGATCATGTGTCGATTTGTTGTCATCATTGAACTTTTAGGTAACTGGATAAATCAATACAATGCCCACTAGTTATGAAACCATAGACATATGAATATCAATTTGTATTCTCAAGAATCAATACAACACCCACTGGTTAGGCAACCATAGACATATGAATATTGATTTTATTTTCAGAATGTCGAATTAGATATAAGCACCAAGGCACAAACGCCAAGATGACTTGAATATCATGTCCATTTTGATATAGCAATTTGTATAAGCATTAGAATATAAATGTTGTGATGACTAGAATATGCCTTGCATTACAAACACATCAAACAGTTAAGAGATCATTCCAAATCCAATGTGAATTCCTCGTAGTGACCCTTTATCGTTGACCTCCTTAGGCAAGATCACGTTTCACAGTAGGAGAAAGAACTCAGTCAAAAAGACAATAGTTAGATCAAACTTCCTTGAATTTTTTGGGTATCAATGGTCAAGGTACGCATGGCCATCCAATTCAAGATAGAGGCTCTTACAAATAGAGACCATTTCAATCCAGAATTTCCAAAGTTGTTAGATTTTCACATACAAGTAGAAGACAAAGAAAAAATTATGCCCCCAATCATCACTCCCTAAATCCTGTAAAGGACATCATCGAAGAGCTTGAAGGGACATAATATGCAAAAATCTCAATAATAATCAATAAGCATACAAGGAGATAAAAGCATGTAAAAAGCATAGATTGTTTTCATTTTGTGTTGATTGTGTTGTTGTAGATGCAAAATCCTTTCTGGAGATGAGAGTGACTGACTGACTCAAATGAAGCTTCAAAGGACTCTGATGGGATATGATATATCTAAGATACACTAGAGGCCATAGGATATGACATTGATTACCCCCAAGTTTGAACATTGATAAGATACAAATACTTGAGCCGATTGGTGTACAAACCAACTTATTGAAAACAGGAATGCAGAAACAAACTGGAAGATATGTACAAACTAAAGTGAGACTGAAAGCTCGGAAAGACCAAGATTGCACTGATAGATAGAGCATTTTGAACAAGTGGCATTCATTTGCTGAGTTTTCACCATCTTGGCAGAGATTCTATTTTTGCTACCAAGGTGCCTATTTCCAAGTTTTCACCAAGGCACTTTTCTTTTTCTCATTTTTTTTGTATTTTTCATTTTTTCAATTTTTTTGATATTTTTGGTATTTTTTGATTTTTTTGTGAATCATCAAGGTACCTATTGCTAGGTTTTGACCAAGATGTTCATTTTTTTAGGACTTTTTCCAATTTTTATAATTTTTTCAGGACATTTTACCATAGATCAAATGCCTTAGGCATATAATTTCTTCAAATGAAGAATGTTGATTGGTTCTCAGAGCTATTCTCCTTTAGTCGTTGAGTGTTGATAGGCTTCAGAGCTAAAAGTAGCAATGATAACAAAGAGACCTAGCCAGTTGGGTTCAAACTTCCCCTTGCGTTCTTGATGTTATTAATTTTTAGGATTCCCTCTCAAGACTAGATCGCCAACCTAAAATTCTCTGTGTCTGACTTTCTTGTTGTAGCCTCTAGACATTCTTTCCTAATACACTCTGAGATGATCATACACTACTTTTCTGCGCTTATCTAGTAGTTCAAGTTCTTGCAACCTAGACACTTTGTAGTCATCATCAGTTACTAGAACATGCATTCTGATTCTTAGTGATGGGGTTTCGACTTCAATAGGCAATACTAATCAGTATGTACAAAGGATGCCCCTGGATAGAATGGGCATCAAACTCCCAAGAAAGATCACATTGTGTAGTCCCAATGTGTAGCAAGGTGAAGAACAAGAGAGATTAGCAAGGTAGTGGAAGAGATGGAAGGAAAGAGAAAGAAGGAGAATGAAAGGAAGAAATCCTCAAGGGAAAACTCCTCAAGAATACCCAAGCTAGGAATAAAATGTCATGTAAAGTACATTTGGACAAGCAATGAAAGGCCAGCATAGGATAAGTCACAAAAGCATAATTCCAAAGAAGGAAAAGATGTAGTCCAAAGGAGTATACATGTCAAGAGGCTTCATAGCATCATGTTTTACTCATTTTTTATTAGATTAAGACCAAAGGGGAAAAAGATAGCGAAAGGATAGGATGAATGGAGAAAAATAAATATGAAGGCTAAATAGGAAGGGAATGAAAGCAAGATCATCATAAGATAGCTTACAAGATAGCCAAATGTTCGTGTATAGATCAACATTGTCAAGATCAAAGAGAAAAGATGGAATGGATGAAATATGTAGAAGAACTACGCATGATGCCTGATTGCCAGGTTTTCATCATGATACTTATCCAAGGTGCCATAAGGGAGTGGTTTTCACCATTGGATGAATTTATTTCTCTTTACTTTTGCTACCAAGGCGCCTGTTTCTAGGTTTCCACCAAGGCACATTTTCAAACTCTTTTTTTTTTTTTTTGGAAGAAGGAAAACTTTTTAGATAATGCTCCTTGAATGGATAAACCATGATATGCCAAGGATTCAAGATGATATGCTCAAAGATGTTGATAGGGAAAGGAAGATGGAAGAGAAAAATGGAGGATAAGGTTTTATGTAAAGCGAGTGAGGTTGGAAGATAGGAGGAATAGGAAAATGAGGAAAAAGGATAGAAGGTAGGAGAATAATGAATGGAAGGATTGTGAAAGGGTAGATGAAAGGAAGGCAAGATCAACATCAACACACACCTTGAAGGGTGACGAGAGGATGGAGGAAACATGAATGAAGGAATACGTGAAGGAATATGGTGAATGGATAGCAAAGGTTGAGGTTTAGGTGCATGGAATGGAAGAATGTTTTTGGAAGAAGATGAAATGGAAGCCTTTGGAAGCTTGAATGTCAACTTCACTTGTTGTTCAACACCAGAATCTTTCAAGAGAGACTTTGGAATCCATACAGCCGTAGGATTTTCATTTATTTTCGATGATCTAGAGAGAATATTTTTAATGATGGATTTTGGAACCATACTTGTCTTTTAATTTTTTTATTAGATATCTCTTTTGACTTTATGCCTCCATGTCGATTAGAGGAGACATGGTGATCTTTTTTTGATGGGTTCTTGTATTGCTTCTTTTTCTTGTATTGAACATTCAAGTTACTTCCAAAAGACTTGGGACTTGTGGAAGAAGAACAAGGATATGACTGGTTTAAATTGATGGGTGGATGAAAAGGATTCAAGGGTTTGCATCTATGTTGATCTTGAGGAAATATAGGAGATGGAGGTATGTAAGGACCCAAGATGGATGGAAAATTAGGAGAGTTAGGAGGGGAAAGTGAAGGGACATAAGGACCCAAGATGGAAGGCAGACGTGAAGCCCTTTGTATTGGTGGAAGAGGTCCAAGGATGGATGTGGAAGACACAAATGGATAATGAACAAGTTCATCAACATTTATATGACAACCAAGGACATCAACATCTTTAGAGTGAGCATTAGGATTTTCAAATGAATCGTGGACATCTTGAATATGAGCACCTTCTTTGATAGGATTGTTCAAAGCTTGCAAAGACTTAGGAAGAGTAGAAAGTGGAAGTGAACATGGAGTGGTAGAATAAGAAGATGGAAGACTTTGATGTTGAAAAGGATCTTTGGATAGCATAAGTGCATAATTTTTCTCTTGATTTTCAATAGGCTTAACATTGGAAGTAACAACACCATTTTTATCAACCTTAATGGAAGTATCATCTTTGGAAATTGGAAGTGGAGTAAGGTTATTTTGATTTTCAATAAGCTCAACAGTGTAAGTAGTATCATGATCTTGCTTAGGAGAAGACTTAAGACATGATGGAATGCATGAGAAAGGGTGTCCAGGATCAAAAGAACCCTGAAGCGGATAAGAGACATCATGAAAAGGAGTGGATGACATGGAGGGTTCTTGATCTTGATCCTTCTTTATGTTCTTTTATTTATCATTTTTAGAGTCCTCATGACATGGAGCCACTTCTAAGGACAAGGTATCATGCTGCAATTATATGGAAGACTTTGGAAGAGATGGTGAAGGACTAGCTGGAGTAGGCATTATAGCATATAAAGGCTTAGGCTCTTTAGGTTTAGCATTATTGAATGTATTTGCAGCCAAGTGAAGGTTAGCTTGAGTTTCTTTAAGAGGTAGCCCTTGAGGATAACTATAGGGAACCACATGAAAAGTATTAGGATCTTTGGTGGATGAAGGACTTGTGAAAGACTTGGAAGACTCGAAAGCTTTAGGAAATGTATGTGTATTGGAGGAAGTAGGGCATGGAAGGGAACCATCACAAGACAAAAGTTCAACATTAACATAATCTTGCTTGAGAGTGTAATCTTTATTTTCAGTATGAGAGTTTTTAGAGGAGAGATCCTTATAATATTTATGTTTCAAATCAGTGTGGTACATTTTGTATTCCTCAATAGAAGTAGATGTATCATCTAGGTATTGTTCACAAAAAACATCAAAGTCTCTTTCAAAATTAGTTTCATATCAATCACCATCACAATCTATCCAATGTGATGTCCCATTTCTAGTAAGCATGAGCACACAACAAGGACTCTTAGGAACAGAGGTGTCATAGGTATCATTATATTGTTCATCATCATAGTCTTCAAAGATGGGCATGCCACTATCTGTGGAAGAGGTATCAAAAGGGTTATCACGTTGCTCATATTCTGTCCAAGGGCATGGTGACATGTAGAAGTCTTTATCAAATGGAAAAGGGCATAGAGCTTCAATGGAGAACTCTTTAGGTTTCTTTTCTTTCTCAAGTTTGTTAAGTTTGACTTGCATAGCGTGCATCTGTTTCATCATAGCGGTGATTAGAGTTTCTTCCTCATATGTACTAATTCTTTGAGATGTGTTAGGAGTTTTAGGACTCCCTAGAATAGATTGATGTAAAGTTTGTTGATTGAATCCTTGAATTGATGGAGGAGGAGGAATCAAGCATGGAAGTGACAGAAGAGATGAATAGAAGAAAGAAGACTAGATAATAAGAGGAAAAGAATCAAGAAGACGTGAAGAGTTTTATGAAGAAGAAGAAGAAGAAGAAGAAGAAGAAGAAGAGAAGAAGTGTGAAGGAATAGGAGAAAGGATGGAAATGGGAGACTAGGAAGACATGAGAGATGTGGAAGAAAGAAGACCAAGAGTCATTTTGTGCAAATTGATACCATTTAAGTTCATTTGGATGTTGAGCAACATGTCATAGCACCTAAGATTTGACCCAGACTGACCAAGGATGACTAGAAATGACAAGAATCAGTTCGCTATTTAGATAGAATTTTGGATTTGGCTATAAAAACTAGATTTCTGACAAATTTGACCAATCTCTGATAACTTTGACTTTGGCTATGATACGAGTTTTGAAATTTTAGGATGACTTTTGACACCAGAAAGGATTTTTGCAATTTTTTTAGTTTTTTAGTATCAGTTTGTTTGCAAATTTTTCTATCTAGTTTTTGAAGATCTGTATAAAAGTTTATCTCAAGTAACCAAGTAGATATCAAGCATGCAGAATAGAAATCAAGGGGAACAAGCAATCATCTAAAAATAATGAACAAGGGAAAAAGCAACCTTGCGCATGAACAAGCAATAGTGACTTATTGTGCTAATCCCTAGAAATACCACTTGTGCATGTTCCAAAAAGTTTTTCAATAACGCACATATTCCTAGAAAATGAAAAATTGGCCTCACTAGGGTTTGTAGTAATGGTCTGACTCTGCAAATTTTTTGATCTCAAGAGGGTGAGCTCCAATCCTGGTGCACTGAGGTTTTGACATAGTCCAAGAATTTAATCAATCAGGAGCTGCTAGGGAGATCTGACAACCCAACAAGAGACCACACCTGTGAAGATTTCTTCCACAAGGACATTTATATAGTGGCTACTACTACCAAAATGAAAATGGCTATTACCTCTTGAGGTTCCATCCATGTGGTTGACCCAATTAAGGGAATGTCCACTACGGTTAACCCTCTCTAAAGGTGACTCACAAAAGATACCACATGGGGACTAGATCAGATTCAAGGATCTAAGTTTCTTGTACTATCCAAAAAGGAAGTAGAGCATAATCCCCTAGCCTCTTCACTTCACCAAAATAAAGAAAATAGATTAATCCGACATGTTAAGACTAAGATTATCTCAAAAAGATCTATGATGTCAATCGCTTATGATCTATCAACCTCTCTGGAGAGAGAATGTATCAATCAAAATTTGAAGACGCACAAATCTAGTAGAACATGAGACGCTCTCAATATCATGATCCCTACCTACAAGGGTTCTCTCATTGAGAAGAGTTTCGATGGAAACCCACTCTCTCAAGAACCACAGATAGTGTTCATAGGGCCTATTTACTATGTGTAACAGATATGCAGAAAGAAAATCTATGTTCATTTTTATAGCCCAAAATGAAGTCTGTGATATGAAAGCAAGAAAAGTCACACAAGCTTGACACATGAGAGTTTATTTTATGTCCCAAAATAAAGTGTTATCAGATGTAACAAAATACTTGATTTCCTCACAATGCACTTAGTAGATTTTACCTTTTTTTTTATAGCTTTGTTGAGCAATCTCGCACAAGCAAGCCACAAACTCTCCGACAAGAAAACAAGCAAACAAGATATGCAACATGTATTCAACTTATGAAAACCCTAGGGTTAGATCTGAAAATAAATTATTAGGAGCAATAATAACCAACAACTAATCCAAATGACAACTCATATCATTCATTGAACCATGTGAAAAATAAGTGCATACCCATCACAAAATTTTATTTTTTGTTACATTTGACCTAGTCAACAAGATCTAATTTTTTTGATATGATTTTGGCCACAAAAATAGAAATGAAAAATAGAGATACCTTCTAAAAAATAGAGAGCTTTCCAAAAGTGTAAAAATTTTAGAAAAATCTCTTCATTTGTGCCCTAGAGACCAATTTTACTAAAACAGACCAGTTTTTGTAAATTGACCATTTGAGCTATTATATTGCATCCAAATTTAAAATAGAAATAATGGACCCCCTATAGAATTTAAAGAGCTTTCTGAAAATGTAAAAATTTCTAGAAATATTCTGATTTGCATCAAAAATTAATTTTTTCTAGAAAATCAAGAAAAAATTATTAAAAATTCAAAACATCTCAAAAAATTCTAAATTTTTTATTGAAGCTTCCCTGATATGTCTCCAACCTCCAACAAAACTTTCAAACCAAAATGCTAAGTTGTTTGGAAGATAAAATTAAATCTTTAAAACTTTAAGGTTTTAGCTCCAAAAAAATATAAAAATTAAATCTAGCATGTAAAGGTGAGTTGCCCCATGGTGGGTGCCATAAATGTGTGTGTGAATTTTGTACCTAGCTTTAGACACAACACTTCAGTAAAACATTAGAGATTAGCAAAAATTGAAATCTGCAAGTAATTGAAACTATGCTAACCAGACGATTTACAACCTTCTAGTAGGTGTGAGTATGATGTTCTCAGATTGAAATTGAGATCAGTGACAATGCAACACCTAAATGAAAGATTTAAAAGAAAATGAGAATGAATGCAAATTAACCTATATTTTTGTATTTTCTATGCAATAAGAATGAGAAATTGTATGGATCTAAGCTAGAATGTATGAAATCAATCTAGAATGTATAAAATTGATATGTAAAAGTATTTAACAATGATATGAAAAAAAGTGCAAGAATTATGAAAATTATGAATGATCTCACAAATTCACCTGTCACAAGTGCTCGATTCTTCAGATGTCAATTTGCTAGAGTAATTGTGCAAATTCAAGAGATTATGGATTGATTCAGTCAGCTAGCTAGGAAAATTAAGAGATTGTGGATTGAAAGCTTGAGATAATTTGTGAAGAGCTGAGCCTTGATTTTATAGAAATCCAAGGCTTTGAGAATGCAAGAGAAAAGCCATAAATCACTCTTGATAAACTCATGTTGATTTTTGAGTTAACAAGAAATTAAGAATATTTAATTCATAAAATCATGCAAAAGCAGTTTTTATCTCAAAATAGAGCTTTAGTTCTATTTTTTTATTTTTTTCAACTCATCATCAGATGTTGAGTTTCAATTTTAAAATTGATTGTTAATTTCTATTTGCTTGCTTTTCTGATTGTGCATGATTTAATATGAATTAATTTAATAAATAAAGTGATTTATTTTCCACTTAATTGATTTTGAATTAAAACAATTGAATTATGGGTTAATCAATTATTAAATCAAACTTTATTCCAATTATATCATTAAATTTGACAACTTTGATTTTGAATCAATTAAATGAATATTCAATTGATTATTTGTAGGAATTTTGATTTATTGTCAAAATAAAAATAATATTGATTAGGAATAAATGTAATTAAATCTAATTAAATAATTAAGTGGTAGAATTAAATTAATTAATTAAATATTCATCATATTCAATTAATCAGCTTTAGGATAAATAAGATTTATCGCCAAATAATATTTAATTAAAGATAATTAGATAAATAGAAATATTCAAGGAATATTCCTCGATGCAGAATTTAGGATAATCAATTAAATTCAATAATGTGCAGATGTGCCTTAGGTTAAGACTTTTGTATCAATTTCGTTCGAATTGAAAATGTTGGAGGTTAATGAACCTATATCCCATTTTTGGGGTATTACAGTAATGACCCCAAAAGAAGGTAATGTGAAATGGTTTTTATAACTATTCAAGCATCTCGATAAAGAGATTCATCCCTATAAATAGAAGGAAATGTAACCGAATAGGGGATCTAGAGGAAAGCTACAGATATAGGAAGAGATTGAAAGTTTGAAAAAAAGGAATCGGCTCTCTGGGCTTTAGCCAGAGAGCCATTGATATATGATGTATTCATTAGCTTTTAATGAAATGTTTTGAGTGAAATCAACAATGTTGTTTTAAGTTTTCATAGAGTCTTTTTTATTATATCCATTATGTCTTAGCTTCACAGTCTCTTGTTTGAATCAGTTACTTGATGATGTTCATGTATCAGGTCATTGAGGGATGTTATTATGCGCCATTTAAAAGACTGGTTTGTTTATGTGCTTATTCTTTGTGACAGTCCCGAAAGGAATGAATCGGGTTTTGTTCATAATTGAACACCAACATTAAAGATTTTGGTTAGTTTACGTATCGAGTTCCTTTGAGTTGTTATTAATGATTAGTAATGTTTCAATCTTGTTTATATGCAGGTTTCATGTCAGGCCCGATTGGGATCGTAAAACAGTTTCAAGAATTGTTATCGAAGATAGTGGAGTTGGTTTGGTGATAGTTGGGTTATGTCTTTGTGGAGAATTTACTAATGGTGGGTATTGAAATCAATATCATTAATCTAGTCATGGTTGTAAGGAACCTGATACACTTAATTTTTATTGAAGATAATTCAAATACAATGAGTTTGTAACGGTTTCCAAGAAACCAATATGCAGTTTCATGTTGAGTAGCCTGGCCCGATTGTTATCGACTAGTGCTTATGATGAAAGGTGGTGAGCACTTGGACTTACATGTTTGAGTTTAATAGATCGAATAGACTAATCACAAAGGGGACCCAAGAGTGAAGTTCCATAGGCACTGTCAAAAAGAGTTAGCAAAAGATCTTGTGGAGGGATCTCTATATTTGGGAATAGGCAGTGGTATTACATACCATCTCGGCCTTCAAAGTGATGGAAGGGTGGCAAGATTAGGGGAAGGTGGTGAACAAACCACTATGTTCATGTGGAAATGGAGTCGACCAGCATTGCGGAGTCCTTGGAGGAGCTGTAAGAAAGTAATAGACATCATGCTTTGAATCAAGAATCCAAAAGGCATGGTCGTGTAATGGTGAATATAGTTCCAACCTGTGAACGTCCATAGACATACAATAATTAGAGAAAGTATATTTACTTGGTGAGCACTTAGGCTATGTGGAGCCAAAACCATGATTCACAATCATCAAAAAATAATCATGGAGCATGATTACCAGAATATGAAGGATTTTGAGTCTCTAATCTAAGGTCTATGAAGTAAGAATAGTTAGAGATGCAGATTTAAGGAAGATATTGAAGAGGTTGCAGAGGGTGATTAATTTCTTTGCATCAACCTTGTTAGGAGTCTATGAAATACATTCAGTACAAATTAGTTCTTGTTAGGAGACTTTAAATCCTTCTAACTCTATTAGGAGTTAAGGAAGATAGAAGGACCCACTATCCAAGCAACTTAAAGTGAAAGATCACTGAACACACTGTCCAACTGATCTTTTTTTTATCCAAATAGAATAATACCAAGTATAAGCGATCTCAGCAACTTCTCTTCTCTCCTTTGACTATGCCAAAACTACACCAAATGCTTTACTATATCTCAATACTAGATCTTTTCACTTCGCATCACATAACAATCCCTTAGATCATTAATTCTCATGATTTCATCTTCACATCCTAAATCACATATATATCAATCAAGGAAAATAATCCTTCCTTTAAACTGCAGGGTGACCTCACAATAGTGGGTTAAAAACTTTTTTAGACATGCTAATTTTTGATAATTTTTAGTCATGGGTCAATGAGTTTGACTCAAAAACTTCACAGTTGAATCATGATAGAAATATCACAATGCTAATTTTTGCTGAAATAACACATTTTTAATAAAAATATGATGATTTAAGCTTTGAGAGGCTCCATTTGAAAGATTTAATTACAAATGGCTAGTCCAAAGCCTCTTAGATAAAAAAACACATTGATATAACATCTATACTCCTAATTCATACCTGCAATAGAGTCTCCTTCACACCTATTAAAATGGTGACAAAAAATCACTTTGACTTTATCTTTTGGTAGATCAAATGAATCCATTTGACAAACCTATCTATGCTGTAAGGTACTACTGAGAAAAATATTTCCAATGATTATAATGTTAATATATATTAATTTTATTAAGACTTTGTATTTTTAGTTTTACTAAACATAGATATTTCACCCTATGTCTACCTCTATGTTTGACGCTTATGGAAAAATAGTAAATGAGAGAAAAAATCTAAAAAATATATATGCTCTAGGTATTGATGTTCTCTTTATATTAAAAAAAATAAAAATGAAATTGGACAAATACATGACAAGTTATAAGCTATGTAGTCAAGGTCTGTCAAAATTAAAGTTTAGTCAACTTAAAACATTAATAAAATATGCAATAATCATGATAATGTCATAAAACAAATTGCATTGCCTTTGTATGGATGTTAAAAAACTAAATTCGAAAGAAGCACATTGATATCTATTTTAGAAAAAAAAATTATGCTCTATGAAAACAATGTAACTCTTTGAAAATGATGTTTTCAGAAACATATTGATTTTCATGGGAGAAAGAAAAAACCATTCAAATCAATTAAAAAATAAAAATAAAATATAAATTTAGAATCTAGACATAAAATACTAAAAGACTCTAATTTACTTTATCCTCTGATTTCAAACGGTTTGACGACAATATGCATCCAAATCTGAGTTTTTTTTCAAAATGTAGAGTTCAGTATCCATTTAGGGAAAAAAGTGTAACCCACTATGGCGGGTTTACCCTGCACTCAACATTCTTAGGCTTAACCAATTACAAAATATAAAATATTACACATTACATAATATTTTCATATTCACACAAAACTGTCAGCTCACAAACTTAATAAATCTTCACATGTGTAACCTCTGACTATGCTGACTCATCCAGGTCACCTCAACAATGTCTTCAATATCTATATGAATTTTCTTATCTAGATTCTATCCCTGTTAGGAGATATAATCCGATTATCACAAACTACTTCTTAGGAACTCTGTCAGAATATAGTTTCCACAAGATCTCTTATAACTGGTGCAAATACTTAAATTTCTGTATGTTCTCTTAACCATAATATCAGGTCACCATAAGAAACATGTCCTCAGCTCTGCATAACCTCATATGTAATTCTCAATGTGCACTAATTCAAACTTTGTCTGCTACTTTGCTAATCTTCGGTATAATTAGTATGTTAACATCAATGACAAACACAGTCCTGAATGAAATAGGCAACTGCGCCAAAAATGCTAGAATACTCCCTCATAGGACATATTCAACATTCATGCTAATATCTTGTTATGCTTTTCTTTACTTGACTTTTACTTTTTTCCATATTTAGATGACCCACTTGCCACTATTTTCCCTTATTTCTCTCCCATACTTTTATAGTTTTTACTCTCATTCAACACAATTAAAAGTATGATTTTTACTCTCATTCAGCACAATTATAATTATGATAGAAGAAAAATTTGAGAAAATGTTTAAACTAAGTTTTGAAAGAGAGTGTTTTGTCCTTTTCTGTATCCATTTGTTTTGCAAATTTTTAAGTCAATCTAAAAACAATATTAACAAAAATATATATTTTTAAAAAAATTTAGGAACACAATTTTTTTGAAGAACATAACTTTTCAATTATAAAGAAACTAGAGACTTTTAAAAACTTTAAAATATTAAAAATTTCTAAACTTATAATTTACTTCTAGGTGTAATATATAACTATAAAAAGAAGGTATGATATAATCATTCATAATGTTACAAATGATATACAACTATAAAAAGCAGATATGATATAACCATTTAAGATGTTAGATATATCTAAGCTTAAATATGACAACATTAGTCATAACTAGAGTTAAATTGTGATATGAATTTCCAAGTGGCATCTATAAGTTTTAATTTTAGCTTTCTGTAATTTTCTCTCCTTTGTCTTTTAATAATATCATATTTTTCTATAACTATATTAATTAAAAGACATTTTACTAGATATTGCAACCCATGTGATCATTATTTCAAATTCCATCCAATAAAAAATAATGAGAATACACAGCCCTAGCATTTAGCATATATTCCTTTCATCTTGCCCTAATCTTGAACAATACATTGAATAAGCAGGAAAAAATGAATGATTGAACTAGAAAAACAAGATGGGGAAAGCTAAGAATGCCAAACCAGGGTATCAACTACATTTTTTTGCTACCAAAAGTAGTGCTTTATTCTTCTCAAGGTCATGGTCATGGCCCACACATTCTGCTATTTTTTATTCCTTTTTCTTCTTTAGAAGATTCTTCACTACTTCAAATTGATTATATTCTATGGTAAAATGTAGACCAGATTTATGATCTGAACTACAAATTTCAATGTAGTCTGGTATTAAGGTAATGAGATCACTGATTATGTTCCAATTTTTTTCATGGCAACTACATGAATTTCACATCGTCTAGACTTGTCCTTCTCCACCCACTATAAATTGCACTAGAGTATAATGATCCCTGTTAGAAGATCTTACAACCCTGTTAGGAGTTGATCCTTACAATCCATGAGGTACAGTGACTTAGTCAAAGGTCAGACCCTGTTAGGAGTCTTTTATAATTAACCTTGTTAAAGGTGAGGAAACATTGTCTGGAGCACACTGCTAAAATGGTGAACGTTGCAACCTTCTACATAATAGATACACACTATATATGGATCTTGGTGAACTAGAAAGTAGACCTGTTGTCTTGATCAGTTCCAATGAATAGCTCATACTCTCTTCTTCTTCACATAGATCTTCAATTGATGATTGACTGTCTTAGTACATTCACATCTTCTTCTCTGCTCTCACAATCACACTTAGCAATCACAATTGACTGGATATAAGTATCTTTCTTCAAATGATATACTCAAGTTGGCCTATTAGAACTTCCTTGAAATCATAATAGAGAAACAATATAACTCCTGAGTAACATCTCCAATGGCCAAAATAAGAACGCAAAACAAATAGGACGGCGCAACTCAATATGAGTAGACACGTCGCTTCACATAGTCGGCTCCACCAAATTAACTAAAACTTTATTCTTATGTTGAAATACATTATGCATTCTTAACCAAACATTCTTAACTCATCACCAAACATGAAACCAAACACACATATCAAAATGATAGGCACAACTACTAAAATAATATAAACACTATTGTCTCCATCAGATAATCTTAGGAAACTGTAACTGACAAATAGAAACACTATTACTCAACTTCAACTGCACAACTGACTTTGTGTCCATTAACATAGTGTTAGAAAGTAAAGATCCCCAAGATAACTGAGAGAAGGGGGGGGGGGGGGGGGGTGAATCAATTATCTGATAATTAAACCATTTATCAACTTCAATAGCTTTAAACCATATAATAAATGCAATAACCAACCATAGAAAGATAATCATACACAATGACACAATAACACAAGATATGTTAACTAGGGAACCTCTTAATCAAAGAGTAAACCCCGGTGGGAATGATGCCCAAAAAATAATGTACTAATGTGAAAGTTCCTTGTGAAAGGATGGACCCTGTTAGGAGTCTTATGAAATACATTCAGTACATATGAATCCCTGTTAGGAGATTTTGAATCCCTATTAAAAGATTCTAACCCTGTTAGGAGTTATGTAAGATAGAAGGACTCACTGCCCAAACAGCTTCAAGGCAAGATCTCTGAACTCATTGTCCAATAGATCTTAGGATTATTCAATAGAATAATATGAAATATGTTACCTCCTTCACACTATGCCAAAAATTCACTCTCTGCTACACAAGATCACAAATCTAGATCTCTGTACTTCGCAAGTCTCCCTTCACCACTAAATTAGCTCTTTTCTTCACTTCATGCATACATCTGCATCACAATTTTCATAATTCATATAAAAAATATTACAATTCCATATATCAACAAGGAAAAAATTCCTTCCTTTATACCACACTCAAATAATTACAAATGAGTCGGCATGCAAATACAAAATAATAATTTCCACATGCTACATCAAAATTACACAAAAACTGTCGACTTCCAGATGTTGTAACTTTCTACTCAACTAACCTTGAAGTTTGCAATGTGAAACATGTCACCACCAATGAGCCTCAAAATTCCCTTCAAATGCACAAAATCGGATTCCATCCCGGTTAGGAGATATCCTTCGATTACCAAAAGCTGCTACTCAGGAACACTCTAGAATACTGCTTCCACCAAAATGCTTATAACTTTCATGAATAAATAAATTTCTTTTTGTGCTCTTAACCATAGGTTAATAACACACCAAATAACATACCATCAACTATGCAAAACCAAATCTATAATATATCACATGCACAAAAGAAATCTGTGCCTACTTCTTTGTTAACTCCAGAATAATACTGTGTTGACATCAATGACAATCCAAGTCATGAATGCAACAACCACTACTATAGGATTCAAAATTTATTCCTAACAATCTCCCCATTGGCATTGATGGTAACATAGATGAAAAACATCTAATGTTCCAAAAATCCAATATTGCAATACTGTTGCTCAACTACTCTTCATCAATCAAATCTTGCTTTGTTTCCTATTCAATCTCTCCAACAAATGTAGTCTCTCAATGTTTTTCATGATTCTCTCCCCCATTGACATCAATGATAGAAATTCCATCACTATGTCCAAACAATAGCTCAGTGTCAATAGACACTGTTTAGAACAATACATTCACTAGAGTCCTCAATGACTCAGCTCTAAAACACATACTCCCCCATAGAGGAAGTACCAATCATCCAGTCCAGAAAAAAGATAGGTACATAAACCACTAGACGGATGCAACCATTTGCATCATTACTCAAAAGTAGGTTGGGGCATAACCCCAAGCATACCTCTTAGATACTCAAATTCATCCTTCGACAAGGGCTTAGTAAATATGTCTGCTATCTGCTCCTTTGTGCTAATGTACTCCAATCTGACTTCTTTATCTGCAACTTTCTCTCTTACAACATGATACTTGATCTCTATATGCTTTGTCTTAGAATGTAAAACTAGATTATTTGACATACTAACTGTACTTGTATTGTCACAATGTATGACAATAGGCTCATCAAACTTAATTCCAATGTCCTTCAACATCTGCTTCATCTAAATTATCTGATTACAATTGTTTGTTGTTGCTACATATTCTGCTTCTATTGTGCTTTGTGAGATACAATTCTGCTTTTTGCTTAACCAAGAAACCAATCTTCCTCCAAGAAAAAAGGCTCCTCCACTGGTGCTTTTCTTATCATCAATGTTGCCTCCCCAATTAGCATCAATATATGCACATAGGGTAAAATCATCAGAAGTTTCATACGACAATCCATAGTCCATTGTGCCTCTAAGATATCTCAGTATCCTCTTCACTTCTATATAATGTGATTCTTTAGGTTCAGCTTGAAATCTTGCTACAATCCCAATTGAATGTGCTATATCACATCTTGTATGTGTTAAGTACTACAATCCTCCAATCATAGATCTGTATTTCTTTTGCTCAACTATTGGTGTCTCATCTTTACTAGATAGTTTATGTCCTATAACCATAGGTGTTCCAACTGGTTTACAATTCTCCATACTAAATCTTTTCAACAAATCATTCAAGTACTTTGTCTGACTTACAAAGATACCATCTTTGTTTTGTGTTATCTGTAGTCCCAAAAAGTATTTCATTTCTCCAATCATACTCATTTCAAATTATTTCTTCATCACTAGCTTCATCTTCTCCTCACAAATAACTATAACTAACAATCCATTCTCAATTTCTTTTGTGTATAAGTTACTATTAGTTGTTCCTTTTGTAAATCCCAATTTTAACAAATACTTATCCAATCTTGCATACCAAGTTCTAGGTGCTTGCTTTAGTCCATACAATTCTTTCTTTAGTTTACATACCATGTCTCCTTCTTGAGTCAAAGGAAAACCTTCAAGCTACTCAATGTAAACTTCTTCTTCCAATTCACCATTCAAAAAAGTTGACTTCACATCCATCTGATACACTTTAAATTTCTTAAATGTTGCATAGGCCAAAAACATTCTTACTGCTTCAAGTCTTGCCATAGGGGCAAAATTCTCCTCATATTCAATTCCTTCATCACTTCTCGGATCAAAATTTCCAATATCATCATCTCTCTTAATATAACATTTGCTTCAAAAAATTCTAAAATACTTAACTGAGGGTGTATGTCCAAACCACAATTCATAAGGTGTCTTGTCTGTGTCTACTCTAACTTGTACTCTGTTCATTGTATATACTGATGTATTCACTTCTTCTCTCCAAAATGTCTTTGCTAAATTATTCTCAAACAACATAGCTCTTGCTACTTTAGTCACTGATCTGTTTCTTCTTTCTGCAATACCATTTTGTTCAGGTGTTCTAGGGGCTGAAAACTATCTCTTAATACCATTCACTTCACAAAAGGTGTTAAATTCTCTAGATGTAAATTCTCCTCCTCTATTAGATCTCAAAAATTTAATCCTCATTCCTGATTCATTCTCAACTTTATTCTTAATGACGTTAAACTTATCAAATGCTTCAGATTTTTCTTTCAAAAATGCAATCAACATCATTCTTGTAAAATCATCAACAAAAATCATAAAATACCTTTCTCCATAGAATCCTCTAGTCCTAGTAGGACCGCTCAAGTCTATATGAACAATCTCCAACTTCTCTGTAGATGTAAACTTCTTGCTAGGAAAAGAGCTCCTTTTCTACTTAGCCATCACACATTCCTTGCAAACCATGTTAGTAGGCTTCATAATTCTAGGTAAATCTTTTATAGCAAGTGTGGTACTCACTTTCACAATATTATCAAAGTTTATATGACAAAATCTTCTATGCCATAACCAACTGTCATCAATTTTTGTCATCAAACATGTCATCTCAGTAGGATTCAACTGAAATACATTACCTCTAGTTCTAGATCCAGTTCCAATCAGATTTCTATCTTTATCCTTAATCACATAAGTTTTCTCAGTAAACCAAATTTGATATCCCTTATCAACTAACTATCCAACACTCAAAAGATTATGTTTCAATCCATCCACAAAATAATCATCAGTATTAGTCTTTCCATCAAGAGTAATAGATCCTATACCTTTAATCAAACAAGGTGCATTGTTACCAACTCTAACAACTCCTCCATCATAATTGTTAAACTTTATGAACTTTCTTTTATCTCCAGTCATATGATGTGAACAACCACTATCTATAATCCACTCAGCTTTCTTTTCTACTTGGGAAACTAAGGCTTTCTCTTCCTTAACATCAGATTCAATATTTTCTTCTTTAATTGCTACAAATCCTATTTCATCATTATTCTCATTATCACTATCACTCAAATGTCTTTCAATTCCTGCTTCAAGATCTTCATCATTAGCATAATAACATTCCTTGGTTCTTCTAAGCTTGAAATTACTTCTATACATTTTAACTCTCTTAGGACACTTAGATGCAAAATGACCATATTCTTGACATGTCCAACATTTAAAGATTTTCTTACCATCTGGTTCTTTTTTCACATGCAAGGCAATACCTTCTTCAATCTTCTTTTCTTCTTCAGATTTGCATCTACTACTACTAGCATAATCTCCACTCACACTTGTACTTCTTGACAAAGTAGGTCTAATGCTAAGAGTACTAAATGCTATCTCCATTCTAGGTAGGTCTCCTGATAACCTCAGGTTCATCTCTGCTTCTTCCAATCTTCCAAGAAGAGTCTCTCTTCAAAAGTTTGATGTACAAGGTATCACTTGTTCAATCATTTGTGTTGTCTGCCTGAATACCAGTGTCAATATTCTTAGAATCTTCCATATCACTTCATTCTCTATCTTTTCACCTCCACAAGACTTTATTCCTACAACAATTTCTGACATTCTACCAATATAACTTCTAATATATTCATCTTCCATCATTCTTATATCTTCAAATGCACAAATCTAGTTATGTAACCTAGCTTTCTTTGCATGTTCATCACCTTCAAAAGTAGAGTGTAAAGCTTTCCAAATCTCATAAGCTTTAGTTAAACCTTTTACCTGACTATACTCATTCTCTGGAAGTGCTGTCAAAAGTGCTTCTCTTGCAAGTATGTTACACATGAATAGATCTAGCTCATCTTTAGATGCTATCTCAAGATTGCCTTCTTCAATAATAGTTTTATTGTTCTTTATGATCAACCAATAACCTGGTCCTAAGCACAATAGATGTGTCTTCATCTTTTCTTTCCAGCTGTCAAAATTTACTCCATCAAACTTAGGGCTTTCTTTTCTAAAATTCATCATAGATCTCCTTAAGTTGTTAAACTTCTCTTTCAAGGACCTACTGCTCTGATACCAATTGTTAGAAAGTAAAGATCCCTAAGATAATTAAGAGGGGGGGTGAATTAGTTATCTGATAATTAAACCCTTTATCAACTTCAATAGCTTTAAACCATATAATCAATGCAATAACCAACCATAGAAAAATAATCATACACAATGACACAATAACACAAGATATGTAAACTAGGGAATCTCTTGATCAAAGAGTAAACCCTGGTGGGAATGATGCCCACAAAATGATGTACTAATATGAAAGTTCCTTGTGAAAGGATGGACCCTTTTAGGAGTCTTATGAAATACATTCAGTACATATGAATCCTTGTTAGGAGATTTTGAATCCCTATTAAAAGATTCTAACCCTATTAGGAGTTATGGAAGACAGAAGGACCCACTGCCCAAACAGCTTCAAGGCAAGATCTCTGAACTCACTTTCCAATATATCTTAGGATTATTCAATAGAATAATATGAAATATGTTACCTCCTTCACACTATACAAAAACTACACTCTCTACTACACAAGATCACAAATCTAGATCTCTGTACTTCGCAAGTCTTCCTTCACCACTGAATTAGCTCTTTTCTTCACTTCATGCATACATCCACATCACAACTTTCATAATTCATATCACAACTATTAAAATTCCATATATCAACAAGGAAAAAATTCCTTCCTTTATACCACACTCAAATAATTACAAATGAGTCGGCATGCAAATACAAAATAATAATTTTCACACGCTACATCAAAATTACACAAAAACTGTCAGCTTTCAGATGCTGTAACTTTCTACTCAAGTGACCTCAAAGTTTTCACTATGAACCATGTCACCACCAATGAGTCTCTAACTTCCCTTCAACTACGCAGAATTAGATTCCATCCCAGTTAGGAGATATCCTCCAATTACCAAAAACTGCTACTCAGGAACACTGCCAGAATACTGCTTCCACCAAAATGCTTATAACTTTCATGAATAAATGAATTTATTTTTGCACTATTAACCATAGGTTAATAACACACCAAATAAGATACCATCAACTGTGAAAAACCCAATCTAAAATATATCACGTGCGCAAAACAAAACTGTGTCTGGTTCTTTGTTAACTCTAGAATAATACTGTGTTGACATCAATGACAATCCAAGTCATGAATGCAACAACCATTGCTATAGAATGACTTCCAAAGGCTTAAAAATTCATTCCTAACACATAGCATCATAAACATGTCTACAACACAAATATAAATGTACAAAGTGCCATCATAACCATACTAAAAATCACATACAAAACTCTACTTGTAACACTTTCAGGAATACTACTGATACAAACAACTACACAACTGTCTGCACTCAGAATCAACCTCTACATCTATAATATCATGCTGATAACATATCCATACAATGTATTCTCAAGGCTCTTTGCATAAGACTTCAACGGATGCTACTTACCATATGTTGTCATCAATGACAAACATACAGTCAACACTGGCTTGCTAGAAAATCTCCAACAATCTCCCTATTTAGAATTAATGGCAACATATGGAATGAAAGACACCACCGATCCAAATGTAAAATTATTTTATAACATTCTCCATTTCATGAATAGAACTCCTCCAAGGATGAGTCCTCTATCTACTGTTGAATGCTCTAAATACCAACTACTATATACTCCTCTTACTACTACATACTCCCCCTTTCTAGAATGAATCAACTATTTTGTTTTTCATGATTATATAGTCCCCCTTTGACATCAATGGAAAAGGATGCCAAAACAAATAAGCATAGGTACTACTCATGAAGTAGAGTAGTCAACCATTCATTAGTCACTGAGGATTGATGCACTCTTACAAACTCTAATCAGATTGAGGGAAGGGAATTACTCCCAACTTCTCCCTGAGATGCTCAAATGTATCCTTCGGTAAAGGCTTTTTGAATATGTCTACTAGTTGTTCTTTTATGCTCACATAATCTAATTTTACTTATTTTTCTAAAACTTTCTCTCTTAGGAAGTGATATTTTATCTCAATGTGTTTTGTGTTTGCATACATCTTAGGGTTCTTTGACATATTGATAGTACTAGTGTTGTCACAATGAATAACAATAGGGTAATCAATCTGAATTCCAAAATCCTTGATCATTTTATTGATCCACACAATTGTAGAATAATTTAATGCTACTACTACATACTTTTCTTCTGCCATGGAATGAGAAATACAATTATTCTTCTTACTTGTCCAAGTAACAAGTCTATCTCCAAGAAATACTACTCCTCTTGACATTCTCTTTTTATCATCCACACAACCTACCAAATCTGTATCTGTATACACATGAAGTTCTACATTTTCTGAATCAGGATACCATAAACCATAATCTATAGTTCCTTTCAAATATCTGAATATCCTCTATACTTCCATAAGATGACTTTGTTTAGGCTCTATTGCAAATCTTCCAACATTACCAACTTCATTAGAAATATCTGGTCTAGATTGAGTAAGATATATGAGTTTACCAATCATAGACTTATATAGGGTCTTGTGTACTACTGTAGAATCATCTTATTTTGAAAGCTTTCTTTCTGTTATCATAGGGGTACTTACTAGCTTGCAATCATCCATCTTGAACTTCTTCAATATTTCTTTCATATACTTAGACTGATTAATAAAAATACCTATGTCTGTCTACTACACATTTAGTCCCAAAAACTACTTGATAGGTCCAATCATGTTAACTTCAAATTCACTCTACATCTCTTTAGCAAATTCTACACTAAGCTTGTCATTACCACCAAAAATAATGTCATCAACAAAAATAGAAACTAGTAATAATCCTTCAGGTGTCTCTCTTATGAATATGTTATAGTCTACTGCTCCTTTCTTGAATCTGATATTTGTCAAGTAACCATCTAGTCTTTCATACCATGCTCTTGGGGCTTGCTTAAGTCCATATAGGGCTTTCTTCAGTTTTCATACCATATCCAGTTTGTATAATAAATTAAATCCTTCGGGCTTCTTTATGTAGACTTCTTCCTTCAATTCTCCATTCAGGTTTACTGGCTTGACATCCATCTAATATACTTTCAAGTCTTTGAATGTTGCATAGGCTAGAAATAAATTTATGGCTTCCAGTCTACTTATAGGGGAAAATGTATCTAAATAATCCATTCCTTCTCTTTGTGTGTATCCTTTACATACTAGTCTTTCTTTATTCCTTACTATTGTACCATCTTCATTCATCTTGTTTCTAAATATCCACTTGGTTCCAATCACATTCTTATCACTAGGTCTAGGGACCAATTCCCATGTATCATTCTTAATTATCTAATCTATCTCTTCTTTCATTGCTTCATGCCAATCTAAATCATTACATGCATCTTCAACACTTAAAGGTTCAATTTGTGAAAATAAACATACCGCTTCATCAACTATTGAAATGATCTTGTCATGACTTTTTTGTTCTTATCTCCAATGATATCTTCTTTTGAATGGTATTTAGATGTGAATTTTGGAACATTAGGTGTGACTCTCTCATCTATCTTTTTTGATTCTTCTTCACTTGCTTCAGGATCATTGAATAATACATCAATGCTATCAAACATTTCATCAACAATTGTTTCTCTACTATTAGGACTAGGTTCTTCTTCAATCATAGGTGGATAATCATGATATCTTTCTTGAATCATAAAATTTTCATCAATCTTTACATGATCACTTTCAATGATCTTCTTCAATCTTAAGATAAAACATCTATAAGCTTTTCTTTTAGTAGAGTAACCAAGAAAAATGCCTTCATCGCTTCTTGCATCAACCTTACCAATAGCTTTATCTCTCTTGATGTAGCACTTGCTTCCAAAGATTCTAAAGTATTTTACTATAGGTACATTCCCAAACCATAGCTCATAAGGTGTCTTGTATGCACCTGGTCTTAATTGAATTCTATTGATAGTATAGATTGCAGTATTGATCGCATCTCTCTAGTAGGTGTGTGCAACTTTTCCTTCAATCATGATAGTGTGTTCTGTGTCAAGTATGATCCTATTTCTTCTTTCTACAATTCCATTCTGCTGAGGGGTTCTAGGTATAGTTAACTGTCTCTTTATCCCATTTTCTTCACAATACTCATAAAATCTATTAGAGGTGAATTCTACTCCTCTATCCGATCTCAGACATTTTATCTTTAATCCATTCTTGTTTTTAACTTTAGCTTTGAGTATCTTGAACTTTTCAAATCCTTTAGATTTATCTTTTAAGAATGAAACCCACATCATTCTCGAATAATCATCAACAAACAAAATAAGTACCTTTCACCATAGTATGATCTAGTTTGAGTTGGTCCACATAAGTTTGTATGCACTAGATCCAATTTTTGCTCTGCCAAATTATGCTTGCTTCTGAATGAATTCCTCACATGTTTTCCCATCACATATTCCCTGCATATTCTATCAACTAGTTTTTCTATACTAGGAAGGTATATTACTGCCTTTACATTGCTTATCTTTACTATATTGTCAAAATTGATGTGACATAGTCTTTTGTGCCATAACCAACTATCATCTTCTTTAGCAACAAAACAACTTGCTTCTAAATCAAGCTGAAAAAAAATACTTTTTTTCTTTGAAGCTAATGAAATCATTACTCCTTTGTTATTAGTGATGCATTTATTGTCTTTGAATTCCAACCGATATCCTTTGTCAAGAAACTATCCAACACTTAGTAATTTATGCTACAAACCATCAACATATAGAACATCATCAGTATTATTCTTTCCATCCAAGGTGATATCTCCTCTACCTATGATAGGTTTAGGAGTATTGTCTCCAAATCTAACCATGCCATATTTGTACTTATCTAGATGTACAAATATATCTTTGTTTCCTATCATGTGATGTGAACAACCATTGTCAATGATCAAGTCTATTTTGATGTATGCTTGTGAAATTAATGCTAACTCCTGTGCTTTCTTTTCATCTTCAAGATCCATCTCATCAAACATTTTCTCCATATCTTCAATGGAAATGAATCCAATTTCATCTTCTACTAAATCTTCATCTAATACTATATCTTCAGCATTGTAACATCCTTTTGTATACTTAGGCTTGTAATTAGTTTTAAACTTCTTGACTCTTGTAGGACACTTAGATGCAAAGTGACCAATCTTATTGTATGAAAAATATTTTAATGGTAACTAACCTTCATATTTTCCTTTTCTTTTTCTTTCTTTCTTAGCAATCATAGAAATGAAATCATCTAGTTCTTTATCCACATAATCATCATCAAAGTTACCAGAAGTGTTCAAGGATTTCTTACCATGGACTGAAGCTTTGAAGGTTGTCTCACTTTTAGGTTCTGTCTACAAACTTGATATCTCGAATGCTTAAATCTTGTCAATTAAGGTCTCTCTTTTGAAGTCTTTTTAAAACTACATAGTCTCATCTAGGATGTTTATCTTGCTCTCATATTCAGCTATCAAAGTAGTCATCAACTTATCCATTATGTCTCTTTCCAAAATCTCTCCACCATTGTTTCTACTTTCAAATACTGCTTCATTAATTCTTTGATTGTAGGCTCTGATGTTCTCTTCAAGTAGCATGTCCAATGTATTGTAATTTTTCTTCCATGTGTTTCTACGTGTAACCTTGGCTTGGATGTCTCCTTCAAACATGTCTTCTAGATGCTTCCATATCTTGTAGGCTTTATCTACTTTCTTGATCTCTGAAAAGTCATTGTCAAACAAGGTGTTGATAAGGGCTTCTTTGGCAATTGCATTTTGAGTGAAGATTTCCTTTTTCTTAGTGGTTTCATCTTCCTTGAAAAGATCTAATAAAGAAGGAATTTGAACTTCTTTAGTAGCAACTTCAAAAATCTCAAAAGCAATGCATTACAAATGTGTTGTCATTTTGTTCTTCCAGTCTAGATAATTCTCTCCATCCAACTTAGGATTTTCTTTTCTAAAGAATTCCATCTGATCAACCTCAAGCTGTTAAACTTTCTCTCTGGGGCACTTGGCTCTAATACTAATTGTTAGGAATAGTCCCAAGAGATCACTAAGAGGGGGGGTAAATTAGTTATCTATAAGATTCAATTATTTATCCAATTAAGTAATGAATAACATTAAGCACATACACAATAACATAACACTTAACATAGCACCACAATCTTGGTTATGGGAAAACCCAAATAGGTAAAAACCCCAGTGGGAATTAAGACCCACTATAAACTACACTAGAGTATAATGATCCCTATTAGAAGATCTTATAATCTAGTTAAGAGTTGATCTTTATAATGCATGAAGTACAGTGACCTGGTCAAAGGTCAGACCCTATTAGGAGTCTTTTATAATTAACCTTGTTAAAGGTGAGGACACACTGTCTGGAGCATGTTGCTCAAATGGTGAAGGCTGTAACCTTTTGCATAATAGATACACACTATATCTAGATCTTAGTGAACTAGAAAGTACACCTGTTGTCTTGATCAGTTCCAATGAATAGCTTATACTCTCTTCTTCTTCACATAGATCTTCAATTTATGATTGATTGTCTCAATACATTCATATCCTTTTCTCTACTCTCACAATCACACTTAGCAATCACAATTGACTAGCTATAAGTATCTTTCTCCAAATGATAAACTCAAGTCAACCTATTAAAAATTCCTTGAAATTATAATAGAGAAACAATATAACTCCTTAGTAAAATCTCCAAGGGCTAAACTAACCACACAACACAAATAGGACCATGCAACTCAATATGAGTAAATGCATCGCTTCACACAGTAGGCTCCACCAAATTAAGTGAAACTTTATTCTTATGCTAAAATACATTATGCACTCTTAACAAAACATTGTTATCTCATCACCAAACACAAAACCAAACACGCATATCAAAATGATAGGTGCAACTACTAAAACTATATAAACACTGTCAACCACATCAAATAATCTCAGGATATTGTAACTGACAAATAGAAACATCATTACTCAACTTTTGTTGGACTACAACTGATTTGGAATCTGATTGAAGGATCTGTGATTCAAGATCACTAAGAAGTTGTTGATTAGATATGTAATATGATGAAATCAGTATTATATTGTCATTGATGTCAACTAGCTTAATAGTACTTATCTTGTAAGTTACTATACCGATGCATCTGAAGAAAGGAGAAGTGATGAAGAAAAGAAGAATCTACATGAGGAAGATGTACATGTTAGATAAGGATGAGGAATACATTTAGTAACTTTTTGATGAGTCTATGTTTGTATGATATTGACTTTATTATGTTTCATTCATCTATAATGAAGTTTAGAGCTGAAAGACACAAAGCAGTGTTGTCAGTTAAAGAAGCAATTCTAGTATACACCGACGGAGTATAGTGTATACCAACTAAAGTATTAATCAAGCTTGTGTTCACTGACACATTTCTTTGTCAACCAACTAAAATAGAATGCATTAAATGATCAGTTTAACCGCTATGATTGATGAGTTGGAAAGTGTATGAAATTGAGGTGACAGAAAATGTTTGTTATGATGATCGATGGTTAACATAATTGAAGGAAGATCTAATGGAGTAGATTGAAATGAGTTTGTGACACATCAGTCGAGGAAGCCTTAAGCGGAAAAAATAGTGGAAATGATTAAGCGGAAAAATTTGATGGACGGAAAGAAAATGATTTACTCATCTATATAAGAGACTAGTTTTTCATTATGAAAAGATGCCGGAAGAAGTAGATGCTACAAAAATTATGCATGAACAAGCTTCATGCAATTCTGATCATACTGGTTAGAGAGAACCAAGCTGTAGAATAGTAACCCAGCAATAGAGAGTTATTATTGATGGGAAGTAAGTTGAAACAATATTGAATCTCAAGTGGAATATTGATCAAAAGGATTTGTAAGGACTTAATATTGATCTGTAATCTACAAATTAAGTTGTATTGTAATTAGATCAAACTACTGTTATAGTTTAACCATTGTAAATAGAGAAATCTCTTAACCGAGTAGACTCTTAAGTCTTATTGGATGTTGCTCATAGAGTATACATTTGTTATCCTGTCAACCCCATAGTGAATGATTGGTTGGATGATAACTTCTTGTCTAAAATCCTCTAACAAGGTCACACCTGATAGTGTGTTTGTAACCTTTAATAGGGTTGGGTCTTCACCGACCTCACTTCAAAAGAGTGAACAATTTTGGGTTGCCGATCCTAGGTGGTTTTTCCCTTAACAGGGTCTCCACGTTAAAATATTTGTGTCATCTGTTAAGTGTGATATTGTTTGTTATTATATTTTGCATATTACATGTTAGATTTGATTGGTAACTTGTCATAAACTTAGATTGGTAATCAGTAAAAGCACACAATAGTGATAGTATTTATGTTTACTGAGCAGTAGGAATTGAAGTATTTGTTTTGAATTATACATTTTGTATTGGGACACTAGATAACTAATTCACCCCCCTCTCAGTTATTCTAACAATTGGTATCAAAGCTGTCGAGTTTCTTTGAATAGAGTTTTAAGGACTTCAACACAAAGGTCTCAAGATGTATAAGAGGGAAGTACTGAAACTAAATCAAGAGAACTTTGCAGTATGGAAAAGTCAGATGAAGCTGCACATATTTGGAATTGGGAATTCTACACTTGAATTGATGGAAATGGCTACATTGCACCACCCACTGGTCCTCTAACCCTTGATCAATTGAGAGACATGCATGAACACAACATTACTATGATGGAACTTGCTGCTGCCTGTACCGATGCTAAATTTGAAGATATTAAGGAATGCACTACTGCCAAAGAAATGTGGGATAAGCTAACCCTGATATATAGTGGTGATGCGAATGTGAAAAGAGCCCAAGCAGAAAGCTTGAGAGGAAGATTTGATGACATGAGAATGAAAGAAGGTGAGAACATTGCACAATATTCAAACAAACTGAAAGAAATAGTACATGCTATTAGAGCATCTGGTGGAGTCATAGATGATGACACGGTGATAAGAAAGATTCTTAGAACTTTTTTGCTAGTGTATGCTATCAAGATCTCTGTAATTCATGAAACAAGAGTCATTTCTAATCAAACTCTTGATACACTAATTGGTAAGCTTACAACTTTTGAACTAAATAACTCTGATAATAGTGTTGTTCCTTCTATTGAGTCAGCTTTCATGTCTTCTCTGAAGATCGGTAAGTCTAGCAAGAATAATAAGAATGATGACAATGATAATAATACCAATGATGAACTTGATGAGCTTGAAGCTCTTATGGCTAGAAGATTGCCCAAAGGAAAAGGAAGGTATAGAGGTAAGTTACCTTTGGAATGTTTTAACTATAAAGAACTTGGTCACATTGCTGCTAGATGTCCACAGAAGAAAGATGATGATAGATCTAGAGACAAATCTGATGGAAGTTATGGGAGAAGAGTTAACAGAGGCTACCAAAACAACAATAGAGATAACTGAGATGAGAAAGGAAAAAAGGTATGTTACATAGCCGAAGATATTGAAACTGAATCTGATTATGATGATGACATAGAAGTTGTTTTTGTTGCTATGAAAGATGATTCAGAAGAAGAAGAGAAATATGAAGAGATAGCACTGATCTCTAAAGTAAGTAGAAATGGTACATGGATCATAGACAGTGGTTGCACACATCACATGACCAGTGATGAAGAGAAGTTTGATCAGCTTGTTGAATATAATGGAGGATCTATACAAATGGGGAATGATGCACCTTGTATGGTAAGAGGTAAAGGTACATTGATGATCAATGATAGAATCAAATGTGAGAATGCATATTGGGTAGATGGACTAAACTATAATTTGTTAAGTTTGGCTCAGCTGAACAATTTAGGCCACCGACTAGCTTTTGAGAGCAGAAAATTGAAGATCTATGATGATGGAGGAAGACTTGTCAGAATTGGTACACAATCTAGAGGTAATTTATTTTATCTTGATATGGATCAATCTTCTTGTTTATTGATGAAAGATGAAGATGCTTGGCTTTGGCACAAGAGATTATGCCATGTGAACTTTGACAACATGACCAAGATAAGAAAAAGAAGAAGAGTTAAAGGTTTTCCTAACTTGTCAAAACCTAATCATGCCATGTGCCATGAATATAAGAAAGGTAAGATGACTAAGTCCAGTTTTAAAAGCAAAGACAACTCAACAAAGAAGATACATGAGTTGGTTCATACCAATCTATGTGGTCCTATGAGAACTCAGAGTTGTTCTGGTGATAAATACTTTATTCTTTTTGTTGATGACTATACTAGACTGATGACTATTATGTTCTTGAAGGAGAAATCTAAAGATTTCAAAGTGTTTAAGTGGTATAAAGCAAAGGTAGAAAAGGAAACTGGAAAGGAAATAAAATGCTTAAGATTTGATAGAGGAGGTGAATTTATCTCTGATGAATTTACTAACTTTTGTAATGAGCATGGAATTAAAAAACAAGTCTCAGCACCGAGGACACCTCAGCAGAATGGCATTGTTGAAAGAAGAAATAGGTCAATATTTGACTGTGCTAAAACACTGATGATACATAAAAATGTTGCTTAGAAATACTGGAGAGAAGCTATCAGTACAGCTATTTATGTTCTTAACTAAGTACAACTGAAGAAGGATACCAACCAAACACCTTATGAGCTATGGTTTGAACACAAACCCACTGTAAGTTATTTCAGAATTTTTGGAAGTAAACACTTTATTTTGAAAGATGAGAGAAATGGAAAATTTGATTCTAAAGGAGATGAAGGAATTTTTCTAGGATATTCCTCTACAAGTAAAGCATATAAATGTCTGAATAAGGTTACAAATAAGATCATTGAAATTACTAATGTTCATGTTGATGAGTATGATGATAAGAACACATAGGAAAGTACAAAAGAACCATAAGACTACAACATATTTACCTATATAGAACATCCAGGGTGTATACCGATGCAGACTGTGGTAACTAACCAACAAGAAAACAATGTAGAGCATCAAGAAGAACAAACCGACAAAGGAAATGGAGCTATCGAGCAAGGCAATGAACCTGAACAAGATGAACAAGAAAGGAGAAACTGAGTCTTGGCTAGTTTTGTCAGAAGACATCATCCTGAGACACAAATTATTGGAGATAGACATGCTGGAATGCAAACTAGGAGCAAAATAAGACAAGGTATATATCTGGTATGTGAATTTGAACCTAAAAATGTGAAAATTGCATTAGAGAATGAAGAATGGGTTAATGCAATGACTGAAGAGATAGAGAAAATAGGAAAGAACAAAACCTAGTCCTTAGTACCCTGACCTAAAGATAAGAATGTAATTGGTACTAAGTGGATATTCAAGAACAAACTGAATGAGAATGGTCAAGTTACAAGAAACAAAGAAACATTGGTATGCAAGGGATATGCATAGGAAGAAGGCATTGATTATGGTGAAACATTTGCACCTATTGCTAGATTAGAAGGAGTCAGAATGTTACTTGCATATGCTACACACAAGAAATTCAAAGTTTATCAAATGGATGTAAAATCAGCTTTTCTGAATGGTATACTTGAAGAAGAGGTCTACATTGAACAACCTGAAGGATTTGTTGATCCAGACAATAGAGATATGGTATGTAGATTACACAAAGCACTATATGGTTTGAAGCAAGCACCAAGAGCTTGGTATGAAAGACTACATACTTACTTTTTAAGTATTGGATTTGTCAAAACAAGTGAAAACAACAATCTATACATGAAAGGTAATACTGATGACACTATTATCATTGCTGAAATATTTGTGGATGATATTATTTTTGGAGGTTCAGACAATGTGTGTAAATCATTTGCTGATGAAATGCAAAAAGAGTTTGAAATGTCTATGTTCAGAGAGATTAAATTCTTTCTAGGACTACAGGTGATTCAACAAAATGATGGGATATTTATCACACAATCTAAATACATAAAGAAAGTACTAAAAAACATTTGGCATGGAAGATGCAAAACCTGTGGGAACACCGATGGCTACTGGATGCAAATTGACAAAGGAGGATACAACTACAGAGGTAAATCAGACACTTTACCGATCCAGGATTGGTAAACTAATGTATGTAGTTCATAGTAGGCTAGATATAGCACATGCTATGGGAATTGTTGCTAGATTCTCTGCTAATCCTAGAGAGTCACATATGGTTACTACTAAAAGGATCTTAAGGTACTTGAAGAAAATAGAGAATTATGGATTATGGTACCCTAAGGAAGGAAGGTTTGAACTAAAAGTTTACACCGATGTTGATTGGGCTGGAAATGTTGATGATAGAAAAAGCACCACTGGAGGAGCATTTTTCTTTGGTAAAAGACTTGTAACCTGGACAAGTAAAAAGTAAGCTTGTATTTCTCAATCTACAGCTGAAGCAGAGTATGTTGCTACTGCTACAAATTGTTCAAACATTTCATATATCAAGCAAGTGTTGGAAGGAATGAATGAGGTAATCACTGATCCAGTGATTATATACTGTGACAACACTAGTGCTATCAATATTTCAAAGAATCCTGTGATGCACTTGAAGACCAAGTATATTTCTATTAAGTATCACTACTTAAGAGAACAAGTACAAGAGAAGCAAGTAAAATTGGAATTTTTTACATCTAAAGAACAACATGCAGATATTTTTACAAAGCCCCTACTGAAGGACACATTTGAATATCTGAGCACTAGACTTGGGGTCCGTCCCCTATCTATCAGTCACTAAGGAGATCTGGATGTTGCGTCAGCCTACACTTATTAGAAGATCACACATGTTGATACCACATAGTTCACACTTTGGATAATGTTCAAGGTTGTGATTAAGTTTGGAGAACTTGAACCGATTGGAATCAGTATATAAAGATACAGAGGAAGATAGAATTGTTTCTTTATTTGTTTCTTTGGCATTGCTGTCAAAGGGAGAGATAAACAATATGAACTAGAAAAGAGAAAGACTGACACCGATGAGAACTATCTAAGGGAGAGACAATCTGAATAGAAATAAAGTATCAAAGATCAGTTACTGAGAACAACAACATTACAAATGGTGAGTAATGTAGTGATTAAACATATTAAGCTAGGGAGAGCTTGAACATCATTTGTTTACAGAGTTGTAGAAAATATGTTTGGTATGTGTATGGTATATTTCATATTATTTGAGTTGCCATCAATGCCAAAGGGAGAGATTGTTGGACTACAACTGATTTGGAATCTGATTGAAGGATCTGTGATTCAAGATCACTAAGAAGTTGTTGATTAGAAATGTAATATGATGAAATTAGTATTATATTGTCATTGATGTCAACTAGCTTGATAGTACTTATCTTGTAAGTTACTATACTGATGCATCTGAAGAAAGGAGAAGTGATGAAGAAAATAAGAATCTACATGAGGAAGATGTACATGTCAGATAAGGATTAGGAATACATTGAGTAACTTTTTGATGAGTCTATGCCTGTATGATATTGACTTTATTATGTTTCATTCATCTATAATGACATTTAGAGCTGAAAGACACAAAGCAGTGTTGTCGGTTAAAGAAGCAATTCTAGTATACACCAACAGAATATAGTGTATACTGATCAAAGTATTAATTGAGCTTGTGTTCACTGATGCATTTCTTTGTCAACTGACTGAAACAAAATGCATTAAATGATCAATTTAACTGCTATGATTGATGAGCTGGAAAATGTATGAAACTGAGGTGACAAATAAAGTTTGTTATGATGATCGACGATTAACATAATTGAAGGAAGATCTAATGGAGAAGATTGAAATGAGTTTGTGATGCATCAGCCGAGGAAGCCTTAAGTGGCAAAATTAGTGGAAATGATTAAGCAGTAAAATCTGATGGACAGAAAGAAAATGATTTACTCATCTATATAAGAGACTAGTTTTTCATTATGAAAAGATGCCAAAAGAAGTAGATGCTGTAGAAATTACATGTGGACAAGCTTCATGCAATTCTGATCATACTAGTTAGAGAGAACCGAGCTACAGAATAGTAACTAAGCAACAGAGAGTTATTACCGACGGGAAGTAAGTTGAAACAATATTGAATCTCTAGTGGAATATTGATCAGAAGGATTTGTAAGGACTTAATATTGATCTATAATCTGCAAATTAAGTTGTATTGTAATCAGATCAAACTGTTGTTAGAATTTAACCATTGTAAATAGAGAAATCTCTTAATCAAGTAAACTCTTAAGTCTTATTGGATGTTGCTCATAGAGTATACATTTGTTATCCTATCAACCCCATAGTGAATGATTGGTTGGATGATAACTTCTTGTCTAAAATCCTCTAACAAGGTCACACCTAATAGTGTGTTTGTAACCTTTAATAGGGTTAGGTCTTCACTGACCTCACTTCAGAAGAGTGAACAATTTTGGGTTGCCGATCCTAGGTGGTTTTTTCCCTTAACAAGGTTTCCACGTTAAAATCTTTATGTCATGTGTTGAGTGTGATATTGTTTTTTATTATATTTTGCATATTACATGTTAGATTTGATCGATAACTTATCATAAACTTAGATTTGTAATTGGTAAAAGAATAGAATAGCGACAATATTTATGTTTATCGAGCAACAGGAATTGAAGTATTTGTTTTGAATTATACATTTTGTATTGGGACACTGGATAACTGATTCACCCCCCTCTTAGTTAGTCTAACAACTTTAACTACACAAATTTGTCTACATCCATGAATATAGCATCATAAACATGTCTACAATATAAATATAAACACACAAGGCTCCATCATTACCATACTAAAAATCACATACAAAACTATGCCTGTAACACTATCTAGAACACTACTGATACAAATAAATAAACAACTCTCTACACTTAGAATCAACCTCTATGTCTATGATATCATGTTGATAACATATGTTTTCATCAATGAAAAACATACAGTGAGCACTGGCTTGCTGGAAAATGTCCAACAATCTTCCATCGACATTATGCTACTTTTTGCACTAGTGAAAGAGGGAAATGGGTCAATGACATTGTGATAATATGATAAGGTATGGTCATTGGTAAAGGATAGTAAGCTTACTAGATCAGAAGTATTCCAGTCAATTAGGTCAGGGTAGATGAGAGGTAAGGAACCAATGAACTTAAGGGAAAAGACTCTAGTATCATCATCATCATCATCATCATCATACTCATGATCATGATCATGATAATGATCATACTCATGATCATGATCATGATCATGATCATCATTGTCTTCGTCATCGTCGTCGTCATCATCATCATTGTTGTCATCATCATCATCTTCATTGTCATTTTCATCGTCATCGTCATCATCGTCATCGTCGTCATTCATATTTGTTGATGATAAGTCAAAAAATTTATCTTCCCTAGAGTTTTCTCAAGCATGATTCATTGAATGATTTCTAGAGGAGTTATGAGAGGTATTCTGCTAATCTACCCGTCAAGGTGCAAAATGATGACCAAGATCCTATTCCACTTCCTCCCTTCAATGTAGGAATATTTGTAAAGGAACCATCATAATCCTGGAGTGTGAACCAAATTTCCTATTGAAATTATAAGGAAGAAACATAGGAGGAATGTTTGGAGGAGAATCTTCTTCTTCAAAGATAGCTTGGATAGGGGGAACTACAACAGGTTCAATAGATAGATGTTTTTGATCAATCTTTGAGTCATGTTGTGTGTTAGAACTTCCACCAACCTCAAAAGTGGAAAGAGGAGAATATTTATGGATCACATCAACCTCTATTTTGATTGTAGCATCAGACAATTGGTTCCATTCATATTCATATGAATCAGTCCTACTATTGATAGAACATACCATATACTAAGCTAGGGTCATGGGATATTCTTCATCATTGTCCTTCTAATTTACAACATGCCTTTTGATTTAATCTAGGTTGAGGTCTATTGTATCAAATTGACTATCTTGAGTAGTAGCTCCTAGTTAGGTTGTCTAAGAATTCAAAGCTTGGGAGCAGTCCCTATAGTCCAATATATGTAAGAATGATAATCTAGTATGTCTAGACTCTCCAAATGAGTCAAGGAATCATGGAAAGTAAAGGATATGTGCAATACTAACAAGTTTCCCCCAGTTAGACTATCTTTCCTCTATAAGAAATTCTCAATTTGATTTAGCTCTTGGTGAGGCATTTGTCTCATGTCTACTAAGATGTTCTTCAAGTACCCCTTCTTGATCTATAGTGATATGTAACAAACTTTCATAAGCTCTGGGGATGACATATTCAACTTCGTCACCAGAATCCCCAATTTTTTAAATACTAGACCACTTGCAGATGATGGGATGAATTTGTGTTCATCATATCCCACTCCAATTTTCTCTCTTGGATTATGGAACTCAATGTGTAGGGGCTTAGGAAAGCCTTTACCTTTTCCTAGGGTATTTTTCCCATCTTATCCCATTTTCTGCATGATTTGGTAGCCTACACCATATTTTTAATAAGAAATTTTAGCATATTTCATTACTTGTTCAACTTCTTCTCCCTTATAGAGCCATTGTAGGATAGTGTTTTCATTATTCTCTTGTTCAAGGGGAAATTTTGGTTTGACCATGTCAGCTCCTTCATGAATTATTAGAGAAAAAATTTTATTAGGTCAAAAGGATGAAGATGGCTTCCCATAGAATCAAGGTAAGGTGGGAAAGTTGACCATTGAGCATGAAGTGTCTAGTCGATATTCTCCCATTCATTTTTCTTTATACTCAGCTTCTTTTGAGAAGAATCTAGTGTTGCTTATCTAGAACTATTAGTTTCTTGGTTCCTCAAAGATTTCTTCTTTTGTGGAACCATGCTTTCAGCATGTTTAATATTTTTACTAGTGTATATGTTGAGTTTTCAAGAATGGTAACCTTGATCTCATTGTGAGGGAATTTGATGCTTTAGTGATACATAGAAGGTAACGCCTATATTTTATGAATTTATGGGTGACCCAAAAGTATGTTGTGGGGAAGATCCAAGGCCTGACATATGACATCCATTTGAACAGGTCCTACCCAAATGGGTAATTTTTTTAATGCCTTTAGAAGAATGTTCCTCTTCATCATATGATTTGATTATTAGTTTTCATCAAGGATCAATAGCATACTCTAAGAAACTAAGATGTTTAACCTATTAGAGTAAAGAATTAATTTAATTACATTAATTAAATTAACTTTTCTACCTCTTAAGATTTTACTTTATACACTTGCATTAGTTATTTAATAATTAAATCTAATTATTAAATGCCTATTTACCTATTAGGGTTTCCCATTATGTTTTTCAATATCCTTCTGTAAGGATTGATCCTTTGTATATTTTCATTCATTCTTTTGGCTGATGATAATAAACTTTCATATTGTGAGAGAAAATTCCTTGTTTGTTTCCTACAAATTTCTTCCTTATGACATGTTTTTGCACATAGGTTTCTTGGGCTTAATATATTTATTTTTCATCAAATCTTACATGGTATCAGAGTCACATCTGTTGTAGCTTGTTCATGTTTGAAGAAAAAAAGGAGCAAGGGTTTGACAAAAGAAATTTGGAATTTTTTGGCTAATTTGAGAGGTTTTGGTTATAGTTTTCAGATCTGGTATTCTCTGTAGGCATTGCATGTGAAAGGGAATTTTTTTGGGGGGTGTCCTTTCTAGTTTTTTTATCAGACCTGCACCTTATTCCTCTGTCTATTGTGCATGAGCCAACGTCTACATTGGCAGATCTAAAAGGGAAGAACTTCAAACCATCATGGGCACCATACTTTGACTTGCAAGATTTTTTACTTGTGATTTCTCTAGATCTATGGATATTTTCATTAGAAAAATTCAAAGGTACATATTACTCATTTGAAGATTTTTTCTTCTCTCATTATAAGAAATATTTTCTAGCTTCTAGGATTTGATTTATTGAACTGTGGGGGGGTGTTTTATTTCTTGTTTTCTATAATTTACTTCAAAAAAATTGAAATTATATCAAAATAAAAACCCTTCCAAAAAAAATGGCTGAGACCTCTTCTTGTCTAGAACTTTTGACCCCTCATAACTATCACACATGGAAATCCCTAATGACATGGCTTCTCTGGTCAAAAGGGTTGTGGTCTTGTTTAGATGCAGTGTAACCGATTTTACAAAGGCCTTTCAAGGTCATGCAACACAGGAACAAGATGGATGACAAAATGGGGTTGATTGCTTTACATGTATCAGATAGTCTATAGTTTCATCTTGATGGGTGCAATACCCCTCTAGCTATGTGGACCAAGATTAACACCTTGTTTGGTACAGTGAATGAGTTTAGAGAACTTCAGATTGAGGTAGAGCTTACCTCTCTTATACCAAATCATTTTCCATCCATTGAGGACTTCTTGATGAATTTCAAGAATCATAGGTCTTTATTATAGGGATGTGGAAAGGCTAAGACTGACATAGAGTGTATCTACCTGATTTTATCAAAGCTTCAAGGAAATTTTTAGATTTTCTCCTCCACCTTCCACTCTACCATGGATGCATTGGGTTAGAGATTCCAGATGCCCACTTTTGAGGTGTTCTATGATTGGTTGACTAGAGAAAAGACCAAGCTCACACAGTTGGATTCTTTATCTGGGACTAAGAACCAACCTTTGGTTGCTCAGATTTCTAAGGGCACATAGAAGCAAAAGCAAACACCCAAAATAGATTCAATTGGCAGTGATAATTCCTCCAAGCCACCTCAAAAAATAGAGTCCAAGAAATCCACTCCTAAGGGTAAATCTTCTAAGTCTAGTGAGTCTTCCTCCAAGACTAAGAAGTTCACAGGTGAACCTTTTAGTTTTTGTGGCAATGAAGGGCATCTAGTTTCTAGGTGTTGTAAATGTCTTGAGGCTCTAGATGAAGCCTTACAATAGCATAGTATTGCTTATCCAAAACCTTTAGCTATTCCCATAGGGAAAGGCTATGCTCTTTCTGCATGATCATTACGTTCCACTGCTACTTGGATCATTGATTTAGGTCCTTCACAACATATGACACACACACATAGTTTGGTTACCTCACTTGCTCAGAGTGCTACTACACAAATTATAGTTGGTGACTCAACACAACTTTTAGTTATAGGTTCTGGTACTATTTCATTGGATGGTGGCTCTCTACAGGATGTTTTTTTGGTTCCTGTGATTTCTACGAACCTCATGTCTATCTATCAGATTTTCCATTCTAGTTTTGGTAAGATAGTTGAGTTCTCACCATATGAGGTAGTTATTAGAGACCTCCATGATCTTGATTTGGTTGTTGCTACTGGGAGTGTTGATTCAGAGTCTCACTTATATAGTTTGATAGCTTTGAGAGCTCCAATTATATAGTTTTTTTTCTTATTTCTCATTTAGACACAATGAGTAAGCTTTGGCATGAGCGTTTTGGCCATGTCAACTACATATATCTACAACAAATGAGTACACAAGAGTTATTGGTTGGGCTTCCTCAAATCTCTTGCACTGATGGTGTTTGTCAAGGATGTACACTTGGAAAATGTCATAGAGATCCTTTTTTGACAGGTAGATCCTCATGTGCTAAGGCACCATTGGAGTTGATACATAGCAATCTCATGTCATTTCCCACTCCTTTTTTTGGTGCTCATTATGCGTGTTAGTTCCAGTTTGATCCTGGCCCTTGAATTCTTTTGTCATGGCTTCATGTTGAATAAACCTTATCTTTTGATCAGCATTTCCCTCGCTTTGTGTGTGTCAAGTCTGGTCAACCTTTTAAAAAGTTATGTTTTGGTTTTGAGTTGTATGAAATTTTGCAAGCCTTGTTTTTCTTGAACATGCCTGAACACCTATGAACAGCCTTGAATAGTGTTCAAGCCCATTCAAGGATGTTCATATTATTTTCATCATGTGTGAAGACATGACAAGATGACAAGCAAGTATGGAAATCTATCTGCCATTGAGACTTAAGAAGATTGTAGCGCATCAGTCAATGGTTCATGATATACCCAGGCATTCAAATCATCAATTAAGATAACTTAGAAGTTCACAAACCTTTAATAGGCTTGAACATACTTGAACAATGTTTAACTACTATGAACTATGTTCTTTCTTGTTTGGAAAAATCTAGGAGGATTATGAAGGAAAGGAGAATCTATTGATAGCTAAGTAGCGGGGCCCACAAGAGAGAAGGCATTAAATGCTAATTATGGTGAGAATTTAGTACACCTTAGAAATATGAGATAATAATTATTCTTACTAGCCTCAAGATTTGTTTAAATGGTAATTATGGATTACATGTGCAAGATGTCAAATCAAATCTTTGCCGCTCCCTCCATAAAAGATTTGCAATAAATTCTCACGCTCTCACAATTCTATTTAAGTTAAGTCTTTTTATTCAAATGCCTAAGTATTCAGTCATTAAGAAGCTACTGCGTGGAGGTAAGAAATTGGGAGCTCCTATGATCGAAATCTTCTACAAAAATAAGGTGAGTTTGGCCATTACCCTCAAAATCTTTTCAAATTCAATAGTCAGCAAGGTGAATAGAGAATTAAAATTCTCCATTCATGAGGTCAACCTTTCATCTGTTTGGGAACACTTCAAGTTTGATATGTGATGGCACCATAGTGTCAGATATAGACCTAAAGGATTATAATATGGAAAACTTTCCTTCTTGTCTCCTAAATTCTTTAGAGGGTACCCTAGCTCTGGAGATTTTGCATAGTAGTTTGTGTTCGCCAGCGATATTTCCTCCCATTGTTGTTTGTCTGGAATTAATTCTTGAATGCATACAAAATTATGATGCATGGACTAAGTCAATAAAAAAGAAGGATGGTAGCATCCTTATGCTTGTTAATAGGGAAATGGTGACTCAAGCACTGCAACTCCCAGAAAAGACCTTCTCTCCTTTTTCTCCTGCGTAGTCCATTGTTAAGTTCAATGAAAATAGAGATGCTAATTGCACTTCTATAGTTAAAAGTTGGTTGCTAAACCCACAAAGAGGGGGTTCACATTTTCCCAAGAAATTTAATAGAACCCATGTCCGCCCCTATATCAGTGATTTAATGGCGATGCTACATAGAGTAAGGGGGTCCCAAGTAGCCTATCTTTTCTCTGATTGGATGTATTTTTATGTTCAAATCATCTTAGAAGGAACACAACTCCTAGATTGGGATGAACTAATTGCCAGTTCCCTTAGAGAATAGCTCAACACATCTAAATAGACTGGTAGTGGTTTCTTCATGTCCTCCTACCTCATGTATTGTTTGGATTTCAACATATAATGGAATGGAATGCCACATCAACCTTCAGTTGCAGACATGTGTGTCTATGAATATTACCCAATTCTACAAAAGGACAATGTTGTTAAAAATTATAGAAGGGTACATGACACCTTCATGGGAAAACTGTGTTTTGAGCTAGCTAGTATTTTTGAGAAGAGAATTATTTTAGAAGTCGAGGAGTTGGTAACTAAGTATGGGAGCTATTACATTCAGTTCTTAGATTTACTTACATTAGGGTTGGGGGTTTTGAAGATTCACCAATGAGGTTGCCTAGGTATACATTTGACTATTTCATCCTAGCTAAAATTTGCAAAAAACTCACCAAAGTCTTGACAAGATTTCTCCCCGAAGAGGAGTGGGATAAGGCTTTCCCTATAACACTAGGTAAATTTTCATGTAAAACCATGGCAAATGTTGTCAATATTGGAAGTGACATCTATCATTTTGATTTCAAATACTATACTGAAAGAGTGGGTTTTGATAATAAAAACTATGCCAGTGGTAGTTTGGGACTTAGGTCTCATATGTTTCCTGTACCACACCTAGAAGATTTCTGGGAGGACTACTATGATGAATCATAGGTAGAGGAAAGGTCATATAGTAGATTATGTGTATCACAAATTCAGTCAATGAAACTTCAGATTAATGTTGAACGAATAACTAATGATGGGTCTAATTTGATTGGACCTAGCTTCAAGAAGTCAGTTGAAAAAAGTGATATTTTTATTGATTAGTCCAAGGAAGAGGAGGACAATATTGAGTAGAGGACTTTATGTGTGATTCAACTAACTAATGAATAGTTGCTAGCGAGAAGAAATAAGAAAGAATCTAAGATAGAAAAAGAAGTTAGATGTACCTCTTTACATTCTCCTATTTATGTTTCTAATTCATCTATACAAATTGAAAATGCAGGGTCCACTAAAAAATCACAAGTTAGGAACACTAGAAAGAAAGCTATAGTTGATCCCCTGCTAGTTGCTTCTCCATAGAGGGTTACATGGTCCAAGACCAAATCAAAAGCTAAGAAAGACATGGCTCAACAAGATATTCTAATAATTAATTTGGATAAAGATAAGATAGAAGATATAAGTTTCCACATATCTAAAAATGAAAAAGTGGATAAATATATTTTGATTTAGATGATGCAATGTTGGAGGTAATTGGCATGGTAGTAAAAAATCCTGAGCAATCCGCTGGTTTCGAAGTCACACCCAAATGGTTGGTCTCTTCCATGAGTAAAAAAGGTAGCTTGGTTCTTGTCTCTGTTCCTATTAAAGATATTGTTAGCAAGTATGTTTAGAAGACTCCAAAAGCTAAGAAAGTGAAAAGCACCACCAGAATGTTCATAGATGTAAAAATAGGAAAATGGATTGCTGAGGTAGCAACTTATAGGCCAAAGGAAGGTGCACAAGAAATTAGGGTAGAGGATTTTGAGGTCACCAAAGTTGATTTAGGCACCATGGATCAAGTAGGTAAGAATCACCTATTTAAAGAAACTTCTTAGTAGATGTTAAATTCATCATGGCAAGACAAAAAGGAGAAAAAAGAACTGAAGCAGATAATTTTGACATTGTCACGGTTCATTAACACCTTCTGTAGTTTTGATGCCACCCCTTTGGTTCAATCTCCCTAAATCTTTGACCTAGATTCTGCCGAGAGTAAGAGTTTCTTTAGTCAAGTTTAGAGAGGCTGAGCCTTGGTATCTTTAGTATATGAGTGGATTGATGAAGTTATTAAAAGTGGTCTTAGATATCTCAAAGATGCTCAAGAAGTTCTTGATTTAGAATCCTTGATAGGGTAACTACATACATAGAGAACAATGTGGGATAGAGAAGAGGAAAAATGGTTTTTAGCCATGTCTAAGTTTTTGGAAATTGAGAAGTATGGATTCTTGAAGTTCTTCATAGAAAAATTGGTAAAGTCTCTTGATGAAGCTACCTTTTTTGTTCTTAGAAAGAATTTCAGTTGGCGCTTAAGCACTATCAGGAGTACCATTTCTGAAAATAAAGATAGTGAGAACGAAATCAAGAAGATGCAGAAAATAATGATGACTGAACTCAAGGTGATTAACTTTGCTCATACATATATGACCAGTCATGGAGAGAAAGATTTAAAGGTAGACCTCAGGGTATTTGAGACTACCATGAAGAGAATTAAAGAAAAGGATAACTATAAAGCTTCAGATTTCACACAGGTGGCGAGGATTGAATCCATGCTATACATTTGTGTAGACCTGCTTCCTGTAATAATTGATAAGATCAAGAAGGCTAAGTGGACTAAGGAAGTGGCAATGACTAGGATAGTGAACATCAACATCCCTCATTTGCAAACTCACAAAGGATCTTATTCAGGCACACAAGCAATGGGAGGCAACCCAATCCACCGCAACTAAAGGAGAGAATCTCATTGGAGATGAGGAGCATACTACTAACAAGGAAGCAGATCTTGAGATTTAGTTATTTTTCAACTATTTAAAAACTTTTAAGGACATGTGTCCTTTTTGCTTTGGTTAATCTTTAAACTATTTTATCTGAGAGGTTAGGTTTTTGGGAGACCTCTCAGCCTTGCAAAAACTATAAGTAGTTTAGTTGCATTTGAGAAAGGATTAGAAATTTTGGAAGAAAAACTAGTAGTTATTTTTTCTTTTGAAGTTTCTTTTAGTAGAAAAACAATTTGATATATCAAGTTTGCCATAGAAGAACTTATACATATATTTTTCTTGCTTTTTGCCTATGTTGCAAAGACAATTAATATATCAATCACATTATATTTCAAATCTATGTAATTTGAAATGAGTGGATGCATATTCTATGGTGATGTTTTAATGCATTCCCTGTTTCTTTAAAAAGATCTCTATTAGTATCTTGATGATATAAATGATCATAACTTGATTTTCATTCCTTTAATTTATCCTTTGTTCTATATTATCTCTAAAATAGCATGGGAGGCAGAAAATAGTGATTCTCTACTTTCACATATCTCATTTTCTTTTTGGAAAGATTGTTTTGAGTGCTAATCATCCAAGAATGATATAACAACCTCTCTAAGCTTTCAGGTTAAAAGCTAAATTGAGAAATCTGATAAAGGAAATTCATTGAAAATCTATTTTAGGGAGTTGTACCTAGATTAAAATTCAGAGGGAAGTGATCTATAGTAAACACTTACCCAACTGTTAGTGAATGTTTGTCTTGAAAGGATGATAGAGTAATAGTCTTGAGAAAGATTAAATCAAGGACAAATCTATTTACTAACAATTTTCTCACCTTTATTGATGACTTCTCCAAACACACATGGGTGTACTTCTTGAAGTACAAGTCTGATGTCTTTGATTCATTTTGAGTCTTTAAGACATTTGTGGAGAAGCAGTTTGGTCTTTCTATTAGGCGGATATGCACTAACAATGGGGGAATCAGTCTTTTCATGATTTTTGTACTGAGCAAGGTATATTGGATTAGCTGATAGTTCCTCATACCCCTCAGAAGAAAGGTTTTACTGAGAGAAAGAATAGAATATTATGGGAGATGGCCAATTATATGATACAGTCTCAAGATATGCAACCTTATTTTTTGGGCAGTGGTAGTGAATTGTGCGAACTATATTCAGAATCAAATGCCTCATAGGGCATTATGACATTTGACTCTTGAGGAGGCTTGGTCCCATGTCAAGCCTGATGTTTCTACATTTGAGTGTTTGGTAGTGAGGCTTGGGCATTTATTCTAGATGCTTAGAGGAAAGCCATGGAGATGAAGAGCTAACCACTAATATTTGTTGTTTACTGTGAGGATATGAAGGGATACAGATTGTTTGATCCTGATTCCAAAGAGGTCTTGTTTCAGTGAGATGTCCAGTTTGATGAGCGTTATCCTCAGATGGAGCCTCCATCACCATCTTCTCCCTTACTGCCTAGTACGTCCTCTTCTCCTCTTTAGGCTTCTATATCCTCTGAGGATGATTTAGATGATGATCCACCTTCCCCTTTTCCACCAAATATTATGTGAGTGCCCAAGTGGGCTCAAGATATAGTCAGTGTTGTTGGTTCTTTAGCGGGAGATCCTTCAAATACCTGTCGTACTCATGCTCAAGGATCTGGTACTATTCTTTTGAGTCATTCTATTTTAGATGATCCTTAGAAGTTTTTAAAGGTGACAAGACATCCTGAGTGGGATAGGGCTATGGATGAGAAGTACTCTTCTTTGATGAAGAATCACACTTGGAATCTTTGTACTCTTTTGAAAGGAAGAAAGCTAGTTCAGTGCAAGTGGGTGTACCATACCAAGTATGTTGCAGATCATTCTATTGATCAGTATAAGGCACGTCTTGTTGCAAAGGGCTTTTCATAAGTGGAGGGTATTGATTACTCTGAGACCTTTGCTCCTGTCACAAAGATGAATTCTATTTGCTTGGTACTTTCTCTTGTAGCTTCACAGGGTTGGATAGTGTATTAGATGGATGTGAAGAGTGCCTTCTTGCACGGGGATCTACATGAGGAGATCTATATGGAATAGCCCCAGGGAATTTATGCAGGACTCTTCTCATGTGTGTAGACTTTGGAAGTCATTATATGGTCTCAAACAAGCCCTTTGGGCTTGGTATGAGATGATGGACTCTTTCTTAATAGCCTCACACTTCACCTGCTATCATTCTAATCCTACAGTGTACATTCATCTTCATCAAGATGATCTTGTGATACTTGTGTTGTATGTTGATGATCTCATCATCATAGGTAGCTCATCTTCTGATGCAAGAGTTGGGATAGGAAGGGCCATAAATGGCACACCCTAACTAGATCCACCTTGCTCAACAACATGCAGAAGCAACAATACACAATAGTGAGAGAGAGAATGTAAGAAACTTTCATATATTATCTTCAAATTGATTCATACATGCTGAACTGTAAGGCCTTCCCAATTTTGGCTAGATATTACAATCAAGTATAGAAGTCCTCAAACATGTGAGGATCTATCCACTAATCTCTAAACTTCTATCTCCTATCTTCTATCCAAAACTTCCTCCCCTAAACTCTAACCAAACAACTACATTTATACAAGAGGCTACTAAACCAAGTCAGCCTTCATATCTACAATCAATGGAAGGGACAACTAGGTCTAGGTCCACATGCTTCCCAATGATGGATACCAACATTAAATCCATGACCCAAAATAATTGCACAAGTCAGCCTCAAAATAAATTCAAAACAAACAACTCGGTAAGAATGGAAACTAAGCACCAGAGAAATTCACCGAGCATTAGAGAGATAAGTGACCAACACCAATGAACAAAGGAAACTAAGCAACACCAAACCAACTTGGTCAAAGTAGGAACTGAGCAACACAAACAAATCAAATATGTTTTTGGTGACACGGGATTGCCAATGACCTAAGATGCTCCTGCATCAGACACCTAGGGTTATTTGAAATGATTCTCTGAATCATGAAATAGGTATGATCCAAGCTACATCCAACTCAGACTGTGAAATCTAAGAACTGTCTTCAATCGGTCTATTCTTCCACTTTACCAGATATTCCATATATTGTTTTCCTCTTGTACTTCTACCAATTCTTTTCTCCAAAATCTTTTCAACTTCTTCATTCTACTTCTTAGGATAATCCATCAATACTGCCATGTCTTCTTCAGGTTCATGAAACTCATACAAATCAGTAATGTTGAATAAAGGTGATATATCCATGTCATGAGGTAACTCAACCTCATATGCATTTCCACTGTCAAATTTTTTCAAAATCTTGCAAGAACCAAACTTCTTCATTTTTATCTTTCCATATGTTCCAACAGGAAATCTACCTCTCCTAAAATGAACCATCACTTCATCACCAACATCAAAAGTCTTATGTCTTCTTGATCTATCAGCTCTATCTTTTTATTTCTGATTACTCTTTTCCAGTTTAAGCTTCACATCTTCATGCAATGTCTTCATGTACTCAACAAATTTTACTCCTTCAGCACTTCTCTTTCTTTCATCAGCAATGTTTCTCAAATCTAATATAACTCTTTGTTGTATGCCATTTACAATCTCAAAAGGTTTTTTTCTAGTACTCCTATTCACTGAATTATTGTATGCAAATTCTGCTTGTGCCAACACAGAATCCTAGTTACTCAGTGTGTCTCCATCTAAACATCTCAAAATATTACCCAAGCTTTTATTCACAACTTATGTTTGTCCATCAATTTGTGGGTGAAATGTAGAACTATATTTCAATTCAGTACCCAACTTTCTCCAAAGAGTCTTCCAAAAATATACAATAAATTTTGTTGTCTCAGCCAGGGATAATACTCCTCAATAATCCATGCAATCTGATAATTTCCTTAAAGAAAAGCTCTGCTACATTACTGCATCTGATGTATTTCTACAAGGTATAAAATGTTCCATTTTAGAAAATCTATCCACAACCACAAATATAGAATCATTACCTCTTACTATCTTCGGTAAGCCAAGAACAAAATCCATACTGATGTCAATCCAAGGTTTCTCAGGTACAACAATCAATGTATACACTCTAGTATTCTGACTAACTCCTTTTGCAACTTGACACACTCCACAAATTTTCACAAATTTTTGAACATATTTATACAATTGCAGCCAAAAGTACTTCTCCTTAAGAAAATTCAATGTCTTATGAACACCAAAATGTCCAACCAAACCACGACTATGTTTCTCTTTTATCAAATTAGTTCTCATTTCTCCTCTTGGTATACACATGTGAATACATTTAAACAACATACCTCCTTGGATAAAATATTCATCCCAATTAGTACTCTATTGATCTTGAATAGGTGCTTTGCACTTTCTCCACATCTCAAAAAAATTAGGATCAAATTCATAAGAATCCCTCATGTCATCAAAGCCTAGAATTCCAATTTTCATCTTGGTCATCAAAGATCTTCTTCTACTTAATGTATCAACAACTCAATTAGTGACTCCACTCTTATGCTTTATCACAAATGTATAACTCTGCAAGTACTCAACCCATGTCATATGGCTCTGATTCAACTTATTCTAACTACCCAAATACTGTAAAGCTTTATGATCGGTATACAACACAAATTCACTCGGTATCAAATAATGTCTCCATTTCTCTAGTGCTTGAACAATAGTATAGAATTCTTGATCATAAGCATAATACTTCCTTTTTGCATCATTCAACTTTTCACTAAAGAAAGCAATAGGTTTACCTTCTTGACTCAACACAACTCCAATTGCACTTCCACTTGCATCACATTCCACTTGAAATACCTTATTGAAATTGGGCAATGCCAAAACATGCAATTCAACAACCTTTTGCTTCAGAGTTTCAAAAATTTTATCAGCTCCATGTGTCCACTCAAATTTTCTTTTGTCTCCTCTCATCGTCTCAGTCATAGCATTACAAATTGAACTGAAATTCCTAATGAACTTTTGGTAAAAACTTTCCAAACCATGAAATGATCTTACCTCACTAGCATTTTAATGCACACCAAGGGCAAGAGGATCCAATTATGGGAAATCCAACCTTGTAGCTTTAGAACAACACAGCGGAATAACACAACACAATAAATGTTTCAAATCAAATTTCTATTAACATGCCTAACTGTAAGGCCTTCCGAGTTAGGGCCAATTAAAATAAAAAACAATTCTACAAGATCAATAGGATCCAATACAACTCTAGCTAGTTCAGTCCTGATAACTATTAGAAACTGATGCAAACTCTAAGGCAGACCTAAAATTGAGCTTGCAAGCCTCCAAGAAATCTCCTTGTCTCCAAGTATGCAAACCACTAGCTCTCCTATTAAAAACTATCAGACAACAATCTAATCTGCAAGATCTCACAGGATCTTTTCTACAACTTCACTTATCTACTACCCTCAGATCTTCTTTCATGATCCTCCAAGTCATGTCATAAAACATCTACCCAAACACCTCTTAAATACTAATCATTAGCTACAAGTCAGCTAGATGAAATCCTTAACTCCTACAAACAAATATTAAATACAAGACAAGTCGGCATCCAAATAGCCTTATAAACATTTAATTCAACATGTCGGCCTATAACAATAGCTACCAAAAATAAATGCACCAAGTCGGCCCAACAAATCGCATAGAACTCCAGTTGGTAAACTAGAACTACAGTGCACCAAAGAAACAATTGAGCGCCAATGAAACAACTGACCATGCTAAGCAACACTGAGCAACACAGGAATTACCAAGAACCAGTTCCACTAAGTACCAAAGGTTCCACTGAGTTCCTTCAGTGACTGAGCTTCCTTCAATAACCAAGACCATCGATTAAGGCTACAATCAAGTAACACCAGCCAAATAAAAAACCACCATGCAGATTCACTAAGGACCAATAATCCCCCCGCATTAGACAACCAAGGTTCGAAAAGATGTTCATATGTGAAAAGAACATCTTCCAGGATTCAACACATAAATCTGGAACTGGTTCTTCACATACAAGTCTTCCATCTCCTCACTTTGCATACTCTTCCACTTCAACTTCCTCTTTCTTTTAAACTCTTTTCTTAACAACAAACACGTCTATTCTCCAAACTAATCATTCATTTCTTAGGATCTACCAACTCAACTCGGCTACCAATACTCAGGCTTCTCCTACCAAGTGTTTTATCTAGCAAAGGCATCAGGAAAAACTTCTTGGCATCCTTCTCAATAGTAAACACATTCTTCACACAATCATACATAGCTCTGCAATCATACTACCAAGGTCTACCGAGCAATATATGATAACTATTAATCTTCACAATGTCACATAACACAAGATCCTTGTACTAGCAAATCTGAACATCAATAAAGCATTGTTCTCTCACTTCCAAAGCATGATCATCTTGTAACTAGCCAATCCTATAAGGACAAGGATGCTTCATTCTATTTGTTGTTTCCTGGATAGGATTTTACACTCCATGAGATACCAATATGCTTATGACCAATGTTAAGGAATGGTTAATTCCAAATATGGGAAATCTATAAGCAACTGGACCAACTATAGGGACAAGACTACCCTCTTCACTTCTAGCTCTGCAAAACCAAGGTAGGTACACCTGATCCAATAGATATAATTCTATTCTTTACCTAATACTGGATCTTACAACAAATGACAGTGAGAAAGTACTAAATAACAACCTATTATTCATTGACTCTCCATCACTGGGTAGAACAACTTTAAATGTAAATAAAAGTAAAATGACTGGTAATGATTTAATGTTTTCAAGATTACAAAATTTGAATCATTCCTCACAAAGCAAAGCTAGGAAAATATAGGTTAGTGCCTTATCCATTGGGCAGAATATCAGAAGACAAGATGGATACAAAGATATTTGGAAAATAATAGGCCTCTAGACATAAACACAAATATTTCAACCCTTTCCTACTTATAGAAAATCTTTAAATAGATTTAGTAAACATGTATCCCACTCAGAGCAATATTTAATCCAATCCTAGATCATAACTTAGAGCTAAACACATACATATAAAACTCAGAAAGACTTAAAGACTTATAGAATAAACTCAAAGGAGAGACAAAGATTTGAAACTTCTATTAAGTATAACCTTGAACATTGTATACATCATGTTCTGAAGAACAAGCTTGCAAAATAGTAGCAGCAACCTATACTTCTCTATTTCTTTGATAAAAATGATACAAAAATTACAATCCTTGACCGAGGGCTAGGGTTTCAAAATCTCTATCTTTTTAACACCTAAAATATCAATCCTAGAAAGATTATGGAAAATCCCTTTAAATGAAAGGAAGTGCAACAAGCTACCGATAATTCTAGGGTTTACAAAATTTCAACCTAGAAACTTTACAACAACCCTACTGGGTTTTCAATAAATACACTCGATAAAATAGGTGAGATATTTGTAGGTAAGCCACCTTGCTTATATCTTCAATGCTGTCCTCAGCTCTTTTCAACATATTTGATTGCAATATCTCATTGTCCATCCTGTAATGAATGTCCTCCTGCATCATTCTCTAACTGCAACTGTCCCAAAAAAATCAATTTTGAACAACTCTTTTGTCTTATACGGCTTACTATTACAAACCCTATAGAGAAAACCCTAAAAAGATTTGAATTTGAATGAAAATGACTACATATCTGGCATGAGATAGTCAATCAATGATCAACATTTAAAAAGAGATCTCTCTTTAAAAAATCACGATCAGATCATCTCACTTTACCTAGGCCTCGTGACTTAACTCAATTGGAATCCTAGTTTACATTTGCCTTAGTTGTGAAATCGCTGAATGAGAAAGATAACCACCAAGGACTAATTACATTCTGACCTTGACCTAACCTGCACCCATCTGGAGATCATGTGACTGAAGGACTTTGTTGAGTCTCCTAATCAATTTCTTTACTGAGGTTAAGTCCCAAGAATATACGACTGAAGCAATCTCCAAGTCACTTGACTTTTCCTTGAGTCCAGGTTACATCATGAGACTAGGAGAATACATGCTCTTGTTGAGTCACTGAATAACTTGGAGCTTCACTAACCAATTTTGAGATTCTGCAAACACATATTCACCCAATCACTAAATATTTAGAGCACCACCATCCTTTCCTAAGATTCAGCGATAAGGGAAAACTTTAAACTCTTGCCAAATTCTTTATCAAAGCCACCAAACTTAGGGGAGATAAGAACATGACTTAGTTCACTAAAATGCCAAATGATTTTAAGTAGGACCTAGACAATCAATGATCCTCATTAGATCACTAGATAACATAAGACTTGACAAGGAAATCTAGAGATTCAGCGACTGAAGGAAATACAAACCGCCCACCGGGTCACTAAATGTTAAGTTGTTGACCGCAAGGACATGGAGAATACGTGAACACTATATTTTCCCATTCACCAAATGAAAAGCTTAACTGCCTGAGAATTTGGAGAACTAGTGACAAACATGAAACATGACAAGGGCTTGCAACATTCGCTGGATCGTTGAATGATAAAGAGACATGAAACAATGTTAAGCGATTCAGTGAACACCAAGAGGAAAATAGTCATGTGCACACAGGAAAACTTAAGTGTCCTAAAAAAGAAATGAGGAAATAGACCAAGGCCAGGATAAATTAGGGTTTTTCCCTCCAACGGCTAGAAATATGAATTAGACCTAGGGTTTATGCCAGAGTCAAAGGAAAATATTGTAGGGACCAAAGGAAAATAGATGCAGCCATGAAAGCTTTTGTAGGTGCTAACACTATTCAAACTAAGTTTCTAAACCATGTCCTTAGCAACATGGTTATCAGTACTACCACTATCAACAATTACATCATAGAATTTACCTCTAGACTTATCTCAGGTCCTAAACAAGTTACTCCTCTTACAAGGTTCCTCCTTTGTACCGAGCAATATTTGTCAAAGCATCAAGTTCTTAGATTCAAGTTCATTAAATGTTCTCATTCACCACAGTAGTTCATCAGTCACCAAGCTTATTCTATATACACTCAAAAGAATGGTGTCCTTCCTCTCCATAGTTATAGCAAGTACCCTTAAAGATAACTCTACATGTCTTCTTCTTCAGTTCCATAGGTTTCTGTTCATCTTTTGCATCAGTCAATTTATCTTTCACTGAGTGATCAATGTTCTCCTTCCCTTAGGGATTACTATGTTGTTTCCTCTTGAACTTATCTTCTACCTTCAGAGCATACTGATAAACATGTTCAATAGAATCAATATTTAGAATACCAATTTCATCTTGAATATTGAATCTCAGACCATTCACATACCAAGCTACCTTTTCCTTACCAAATTCTCTATGTCCAAATTGAATAGTAACTTTGTAGAACTCCTCTGTATAATCTTAAATAGACAAATCCTTCTGCTTAGATTCTATAATTTCTTAAACAAGTCAACCTCATAGTCAATAGGTATGAACTTATCTTTCAGCTTAGTCACCATCAACCTCCACCGATTGATCTTCATTTCACCTTCATCTTCTCTATCTCTTTGTAACTCTTTCCACCAAAGAGTAGCATGTCCTTTCAACTTAGTGTGTGCCACTCTCACCCAAAGAGGATCTTCAATTTCTTTTAGCTCAAATAAATCTTCAAGTTCACCAATCCAATCAATCAAGTTCTAAAGTTTCAAGGTACCAGAGAAAGTAGAAACTTCCATTCAGTAACTATTACTTAACCGAGCTCCAGATCTATGCAACTGAGCAGTTTTATTTTCACTAGATCTGTCTCTCCAGTCATCACCACTAGATCTAGTAGCTTCAAATTCTTCAGCAACTTCTTCATAACCATCCTAAGTACCAACATTCTGAGGTACACCAATAACAGCTCTCATGATCTCAGTGACCATGTCATTCTTCATTAGTTCCATCTCAGATCTGAAATTTAATTTCACCTTCAATGTAATCCTAGATTCCATAGTATCATAGAGATCATCAATTACTCTATGGTCCAATCTTCTTGGAGGAATCCTTAAAGATTAAGAGAAAGCATCTACAACAAACCATATATCGACCACCTTGTGACAATCTCCAAGTTGTATGCAAGTCAGATCACAATCTACCACCTTGTAAATAACTAGGGCACGATTTTACAAGTTTAGTGCCATGGATTTGCAACATAGATCATATGATCTCTTCAGCAACAAGATTAAATTCATAAGATCAGCCTTGCTAGGTCAACCTTCACTCCACAAGACCAACTCTAGTCTGATACCACCTGACACAGACTAAGGCCAGAAGGATCCAATTAAGGACAATCTAACCATGTAGCTTTAGAACAACACAATGGAATAACACAACACAAAAATTGTTTCAAATCAAATTTCCATTAACATGCCCGGCTATAAGGACTTTCGGGTTAGGACCAATTACAATAAGAAACACTTCTGGAATATCAACAAGATCCAATACAACTCTAGCTAGTTCAGTCTTGATAACTATTAGCAACTGCTGGAAACCCTAAGGCACATCTAAAGTTGAGATTGCAAGCCTCCAAGCAATCTCCTTATCTCCAAGTATGCAAACCACTAGCTTTGCTATTACAAACTATCAGATAACAATCTAATCTGCAAGATCTCGCAAGATCTTTTCCACAGCTTCACTTATCTGCTACCCTCAGATCTGCTTTCATGATCCTCCAAGTCATGTTATAAAACATCTACCCAAACACCCCTTAAATACTAATCGTCAGCCACAATTCGGCCAGATGAAATCCTTAACTGCTACAAACAAATATTAAATGCAAAACAAGTCGGCATCCAAATAGCCTTACAAACATTTAATTCAACATGTCAGCCTATAGCAATAACAACCAACAATAAATACACCAAGTTGGCCCAAAAAATCACACTAAACTCTAGTCAGTAAACCAGAACTACCAAGTGCCACAGAAAAAACTGAGCACTAGTGAAAAAACTGACCATGCTAAGCAACACCAAGCAACACAGGCATTACCGAGCACCAGTTCCTCCGAGCACCAGAGGTTCCACCGAGTTCCTTCAGTGACTGAGCTTCCTTCAATAACTGAGACCATTAGTTAAGGTTGCAACCAAGTAACACTGGCCAAATAAAAAACCACCATGCAGATTCACCAAGGACCAAGAATGCCCCTGCATCACATTCACAGGTGTAGGCCAATTCAAAATAGCTTTAACCTTTTTCAGGATCCATTTTCAAACCATCAGCTGAAATCACAAATCCCAAATACACAATCTCCTTGTGATTAGTGTAAAGGGCTAACCTATCTTGAATAGTGTAGATATTTAAACATGAGTTATGAGCATATATCTAAGCTTAAACAAGAAAAACAATTCAAAGACACTTAGATAGAGCTTAAATGGGAGCACCCTGTCACTGTTTGATTTTCTCTCACTTTAGGAGTGTGGGTGTGCTGTTGAATCACTTGGAGCATATCCCTAATGATGATTAGGAGATATTAGGATTGGTTAGGGACCATAAGAACCCTATAGTGGCACAAAACTAGGTATAGAAGACCTATTTTTTCCCCTAAGTCCTTAAGGATCCTAAAAGCTTCAAGAATGCAAACTAGGCTATGAATGCTTATTCTAAATTGATTTTAATCCAAAGTAGATGTGATATGATGCCAAAAGATATGAAGAAAAATGAAAGAAACTAATATTTATCCATTATTCTAAGCTATGATGAGCTATGAAAGCATGAAAATGAATGAAATCTAACAATTAGTATGAAAGCTTTAAAGATTTAGAACTATTCAAGCATTATAACTTTAGTATGAAATGAAAGAGGAATTGGATATTTTCCTCTTAAGAAGTGAGGGTATTTATAGGATTTGGTAAGGGATCTTTTAATTAAAGATATTTAATTAAAATAAATGGATTTAATGACATAAAAATATATTAATTAATTAAATAATTAATTAATTAACAAATGATGATGTCATCAGGGGTTTTTAGAAAAATAAAAATACTTTTATTTTCTGAAGGATTTTTAGGTGTCTACATTTTACCCCTCTTTGATGTGATGCTACAAGTGGCGTAGTGTCAAAGATAAGAAAATAAGATGCCCTAGGTTAGAATTTAGAGGAATAAGGGGTTGTGCCCCCTTGAGAAAATAATGCAAAGAGGAAACTTTGTGGAATTTTCTCGAAAGGAAACAGAAGAGAAAGGAAAAGGAAGAAGGGAGGATAAATAATGAAGCTTCCAAGAGCAAAGATGGGTGAATGTAAGATGAAAATGGAATATAGAATGCAAGATGTAGCTACATGAAGATGCAAGATGAAGATTAATCTAGATAATGCGGGATGGGGGATTTTGGGAGCTCCAAGTGAAAATGTGGATAGCACAACCTAGTTTGATATAACAATGCTAGAGACCTTCCAAGGATACTAGGATCACAAGGCTTCATCACCAACATTGCATAGACTGATGCAAAAAAGATAGGTGGGGTTGTCCCAACATCATGAATGAACCCCAAAGGAAGCATGGTAGAAATGATGCTAGAGAAACCACGAACCAACAACATTCCCCAAGTGCACCATGTAACCCAAAAGATCACATGTGAAACATGCAAGGGTCACATTTGACTGACTCACAGGTAGAAGTAAAAGATCAAAAGACCTTGTCCCAGATCATCCACATTCACAATGTACCATGATAGAAAGGATCACGGTGAATTTGAGGAGAGAACAATGAGAAGCCGTAAAAGATTAATAAGATCCAAAGGAAAAAATCCAAGACCAAAATAATAACTCCAAAAAGACATCCTTTGCCAAGGAGAGAGATTTGATGTGACTGACTTGATTGATGGTGGGAAGATTGGTTTGAATGTGTAGAGGGATGCATCGACATAGACTTGATGTGAATAGTGGAAGATTAGGTCTGACAAGAGGAAGGATACATCCTCAAGGATGTTACAAGTAGTAGTTGTCATTGCACCAAAAGATCAACCTATTAATTCTTGATAAACCATGTCATGAATCCCAAAGGGAGACATTGGTGGTTAGTCCAACAATCCCCCCCTCAGTGTCACCCAAGGGGATTCAAACTTGTGACCAAGCTCTGATACCACTTGTTACAAGTAGTAGTTGTCGTTGCACCAACAGATCAACCTATTAATGTCTGATACAACCACTAGACTTATAGAACATATGAGGTTATTAAACCATGTCACAAATCCCAAAGGGAGACATTTTTGGTTAGTCCAACAAAGGACCCGCTGATCAATGAGAGAATGAGTGTTGTTGTTCGCTGGCAAGTGATGAAGTTCAAGAATAGTCAACAATTGATGTTGCTAAAGTAAAAGGCTAGATGAGATAAGATTTATGATCAAATGTTGTTGCAGGACTAACAAGGATATGTACCACAAGATGCAATGATTATGTACAACAGATGGGGAGACATTTACAATGGCTATGTACAGAAGCTTAGGATGTGGGATAGGAAGATCTCACTATACATGATATACACAAGAAGGATTGCACTATACAAGAGATAGTACAAGATATGGTACAAGATATGGATAGGCTAGATTGTGGAGTTGCTTGAGGATTAAATAGAGGAATGCTAGGGGATAGTAGTGGTGATGGGGATGGTAGAAAAAGGACTGAGATGTTGGGATGGGAGGGGATGGGAGTTTGATAGATAATGACTTGGTCCACTATGTATGACACCTATTTGCTAGGTTTTCACCAGTTCATACTTGTCCAAGGTGCTTGAATTGCCAAGTTTTCACCATTGGATGATTATTTTTCTTTGCTTTTTGGCTTTTTGGCTTTTTTGGTACTTTTCTACTTTTTCCAATTTTTATGGATTTTCTGAATATGTAGGATTTCATTCAGGCATAGAACATCTTCAGATGGATGATGTTGATTGGATCATTCAAAGGCTCACCTTTTGGTGTAGATGGCTGATAGGCTCATAAGATGAAGCATGTAGTGACAACATAGGGGCCCAACCAAGTAGTCTCAAAGTTGCCTTTCTTTTCTCTCTATGCTTGGACCTTCTGATTTTCCTCTAGGACCATGTCACCGACCTGGAACTGTCTAGGATGGACCTTCTTGTTATAACTCCTTTTGAGTTGATTTTGGTATGCAACTAGGTGATCATATGCTTGAGGTCTCTTGTCATCTAATAGGTCTAGTTGTGTGAGACATGCCATGCGACAGTCCTCATCAGTGGTATAGTTCTTCATGGAGACTCGCAATGATGGGAGCTTGACCTCAATTGGTAGAATGGCTTCGTCACCATATACAAGGGAATATGGGGCGGTGCATGTGGGAGTACGATAAGATGTGTGATAGGCTCAGAGGGTGGGATTAATTTGGAGGTGCCAGTCATGACCAAAATCATTGATAACCTTCTTTAGGATTTTGAGGATTGTTTTATTGGTTGCCTTAGTTTTGCCATTTCCTTGAGGGAAGTATGGACTAGAGAAACGGTGATGGATGTGGAGTCTGGCACATAGATAATCCACATGCTAGCTTTCAAAAGGTGTGTTGTGATCTATGAAGATGGTATATGGTATGCCGAAGTAGAAAATGATATAGTAAAGAATGAACTTGTATATTTGGATGCCAGTAGTTAGGGTGAGCAGAATTGCTTCGACCATTTTGTGAAGTAATTTGTGGCAATTATTATGTACTTGTGTCCATCTAAGGAGAGGGGAGTAATTAAGCTGACAAGGTCGAAGCCCCAACATGAAAATGGCCAAGGTGGCACAATGGGTTGTAAGTCTTGTGCTGGTGCATCAATTAGATTTGCATGTTGCTAACATGGTAGACATTTCTTGATGAACTCACAAGCATCATGTTCCATGGTTGGCCAATAATACCCAACTTGAAGCAACTGCTTTGCTAGAACCATGCCACTTGTGTGGGCACCGCAAATTCCAACGTGAACCTCTTATAAAGTCAGGACGGCCTCATTTGAATCTAAACACCTAGAAAAGATATTGTGATATCCTTGATGATAAAGGGTGTTGGCTACAAGAGTAGCAGGAAGCTCTATGAGTTAGGTTTTGGCATTAGTTATTGGTGAGATGGGGAAATATGATACCATTCTTTAGATATGCATGGATGTCATGGTACCATGGGGACTGAGGACCAACCAAGATAGACACCATTTCTTCATCAATGTTTGCATAAGAAGGCATGTGTAGCTTCTCAACTAAAAAATTGTACTATGATGAATCATGTAGGATTTCTAATAAGGATGTCATGGTTTCCATTGCGTCAGCCACTGATGCAGTCCAAGGTCGGTAAATCTAGTTAAGGATGACAAAACCCTATAGCCAATACTATATGCAGTAGAAAACAACACCAAACAACATATCTGAAACAAAATAGGAAATTTTATTCATTCAAATGCAAATTACATATAATTTGTCGGGCTATAAGGCCTTCCCAGTTTCGGCCAAATACAATGTAAGGACACAATATTCTAGATCTTGCAGGATCCAAACTTTCTATAACTTCACCAACTCTAGCTAGCCTAGATCTGCCTTGATAGAATGTCGGTAGGACCCTAGGAAAGATTTGAACTTGTACTCACAACTTCCAAGCAATCTCCCTATCCTAAGCTCACATGCTACTAACTTTCATCAGTCACCTTGCAATTACTTTCTTCCAGATTGATCCTATGATCCACAACTGATCTCCCCTTCCTAAACATCACCTAACATCTCTTTAAATACTAAATCTAAGCCACCAGTCGGTTGGATCAAACAATTATTTCTCCAAGCTTGTCAGCTTCCACTACTAACAAATATTAAATGCTAAGACAAAGGTTGGCCCTCAAGCCTTACAAATAATTAAATCAACTATGTTGGCCCCTAGATCCACATAGGGAAATGTGACAATGGCTAAAAACAATAAATGCACCAAGTTGGCTACCCAAATCCTTAAGAACACCCGTTGGTAAGCCAATTTACTGAGCGTCAGGAAATATATTGACCGCGCATAACAACTAAGCTCCGCAAGCATAACCAAGCACCAACATTGACCGAGCAACATAGAAATTGCCAAGCACCAGTAATGCTGAGTCTCCTTCAATGACCGAGCATCATCGCAAACATAGAGCATCGAAGAACACCGATGCCCCAGTTACCGAGCAACCAATAGAGACCGAGTGGGTTGGTGAACACTAAACCGAGCAACCAGTCTCCCAAACCAAGCTAGAACTCCATCAAACCGATATCACAACTAACAAACTAACTTCAAAGACAAATAATTTTTTTTTAATTTGGTTGATACAGGATTGCCAAGAATCCTAGGATGCTCTTGCATCAGCCACTTTGTTCTGAAGCCTTGGTATTTGTGTGAACTATAGATTTAGGAAATGGTCTTTCAATCTATCCACCAATTCTTTGTAGGGAAGCAACTTGTCATCCTTTGTCTAATATTCATCTAGGACTTGCTTAATAATCAGCTGTGAATCTCAAAACACTTGTAGTTTTGTGATATTCCATTTGATAGTTGTCTTGAGACCTAAGATGAGTGCCTCATATTTAGTAATGTTATTAGTACATGGGAATCCCAACTTGAATGATTTTGGAATATAGTCACCTTGAGGTGGGACGAATAGGATTCCTACCCCTGATCCATGTGATGTATAGGATCCATCAAAGTATAGCTTCCACATGGGCTATTCTTCAATCATACATAGATGTTCATTAGGGAATTCCATGATTAGTGGATAGGCATCCACTAGTGGTACCTTTGCTAGTTGATCAGCAATTACTTTCCCTTTGATTGATTTTTGATCTATGTACTGGATGTCAAACTTGCTAAGTAGCATGACCCATTTTTCCATACAGTCTATGAGAGTTGTCCTTGGTAACAAATACTTGAGTGGCTCTACTTTTGAAATGATCTTGATTGTGTGGTTGAGCATGTAATGTCTAAGCTTTTGAGTGGTAAAGACCACTGCAAGGCATGCTTTCTCCATGGGTGAATAGTTAAGCTCATAGCCGACAAGAGTTCAGCTAATATAGTAAATGGTTCTCTCTTTGTTGTCATCATCATACTAAGATAAGATTGCCCCAATGCTATAGTGGTCATCGAGATGTAGAGTATGAGAGGGCATCCTAGAACTAGTATTACTAGGATTGGAGAGTTGGCTAGATATTCCTTGAGCTTGTCAAAGCTTTTCTAATAGATGGGATCCTATTTGAAGCTTGTATCTTTGCACAAGAGATGTGTGAAAGCTTGGCACTTGTCTTCCAACTAGGAGATGAAATGACATACTGATTGAATCTTTCCTTGTAGACTTCTGAGCTATTTGAGTGTTCTTTGTGGAGGCATTTCTGTTATAGCTTTGACCTTCTTGGGGTCAATGTCTATGCCTCATCGTGATACTATGAAGCCTAGAAGCTTTCTAGATGTTACACCAAAGACACATTTATTTGGATTGAGCTTCAAGCCATGATGATGTAAGCACTCAAACACACTCTCAAGAATTCCAAGGTGTTCTTAGCATATTTTTGATTTAGCAAGAATATCATCCACATAGTCTTCTAGGATCTTGTGGATCATGTCATGGAAGATTGCTATCATTTCTCTTTGATATGTGGCTCCTACATTCTTTAGCCCAAATAGCATCATGTTATAGTAGAAGGTACCCCACAGAGTGGTGAATGTTGTTTTGTGTTGATCTTCTTTTTCTATATGAATCTGATTGTATCCTGAGAAGCCATCCATAAGTAACAACATCTCATGGCCCACTGTGAGATCTACAATCATGTCTATGTTGGGTAGTAGGAAATCATCCTTAGGACATGATTTATTTAGGTCTCTAAAATCTATGCAAATTTTGATGTTTCCCAAAGGCTTTGTGACAGGCACCATGTTGGAGATCCAATCTAAGTAATCTATAGCTCTAATAATCTTTGCATCCAGGAGCTTTTCTAGTTTTGATTTTACCAATAGAGCTGCTTTGGGATGCATTTTTCATAGCTTTTTCTTTACTGGCTTAACATTAGGGTCCACACCTAGATGATGGACAACAAGATTAGGATCAAGCCTAGGCATGTGTGTGTATGACCATGCAAAGTTCCTAGTAGCTTCATGGAGAAGTGCAGTGAAAGCCAATTCTTCACCCTCTGTTAAAGATGCTGCAATGTAGGTGATTTTGGGACATTATTTTGTACCCAAGTTGATTGGCTTGATTTCTTCTATGATGATTGGTGACTGCTCAAGTCTATAATCCTAGATAGGAGGAAGAGGCAAGTCTTCATCTTCTAGTTCTTGAATTGCCAATTTTTCACTAGAAGATACACCCTTTATTTTTATTATTTTGGAAGTAGAATGTGCCCCAAAAGGGATTTACATAAGGACTCATATTTTTATCTTTCTATTTCACTTTTGTGGCTAAAGCTTGCCTCCTCCCCAAAATATCCTTCTGGTTCAAGCTTATAGATGTGAGTTGAGTCTGAATCTTGAACTGATTGAGGGACTGATGCCCCCATGAACTCTAGGAGCACTTCCATGCTTTGGAACTCATTGATATGTGTGACGCTTGGTTGGTCCCATTCTATTAGTTCAGGGTGGATGAGGGGAGTTTCTATGATGTTAATGGTGAGTTGGTGGAGGATAGAAGTGCCTAGGAGGGTATCCTCATCAAAGATGTCATCATAAGATTTATTTTCTTCCTCTTCGGGGATGTCTTCAATTTCTACAAGGTCATCTTGGCTATTCAAGAAGGGAATGCTAGTCATGTTGTCTTCCCCAATTGAAGTATTGGGCTCTTGTAAATGCAGACAATGGGTATTAAAGCCAAGACCTTGATGTTGTGGATTCTTTGATGTTGTGATTAGGTCTTTTCTTCTGCCTTCTTGTGGTCCTAGACCACCAACTTGATATTTCCATTATTTATTGGCATACTTGTGTGGTCAGGGATACTTGTCTTTGAAGTAGCCAAGAAGTTGAGTGTCAGGTGGTGGGGGATCTCTATACAACCATCTATTGATGTCAGGATTCATCTCGTGACTATTTATGCTGCCATGGGATTCAAAAGTCATAGGCCCCATTTGCTTGATTTCATGATTATCTTCAACAAGCTTACTTTGGTGACTCGGGTGCCCTTGTGTATGTGGATCAAGTGGGAGAGCCCCTACTAAAAATGCATCATTCAAGGTGTATTCATTGCAAGCATGGTTATTGATCTTGACAGAAGAGATAGTGGAGGCAAGAATAGTCTCTAGATTGCACTGGGATCAGGACGAGATGGCAAAAAAAGTGCCAATATCAATTCTAGGACAATGGGTTGAATGAGGGAATCATGCTTCCATCACATGATAGTATACGAAGGGTTGGGGGTTAGCATGGATGGTAACCTTAGTGCCTTGATGTGGAAATTTGATGCACTAATGGTAAGTAGATGGTATAGCCTTGATGGAATGGATACATGGTCGGTCGAGGAGGATGTTGAATGGTAGGTCAAGATCAACAACATGGCAATTGGTGTCTTGTGTTGCTGGGCCTAGCTAGATAGGCAACATAATGGTACCCTCAAAGGTATGTTCCAAGTTGTCATATGCCTTGATTGCGATCACTTCATGTGAAATATGAACTTCTTTGAACCCTATCTACTGAATGAATTTTAGAGTACACAAGTTTAGGATTGAGCCATTATCTATCATGACCTATTTGATGGAAAAATATCTGACCATAATGACAATGTGGAGAGGGAGATTGTGTCAAGTGCAATGGCTGGAATGTCAAATAGTTTGAAGGAAAGGGCACATGGTGTGGATAAATATCCCACAAGGTTTTCAAAGTAGATGATGTTTATATCTATGGGGACTTGTGCTTCATGGAGGGCTCAGTCAAGGATTTCCTAATGGAGGGGTGAAGTACAGAGAAGGTCAAGGATGGAGATTTGGGTTGGTGTGTTCCCAAGATGTTCTATGAGGTTGTATTGTACATTGTGTGCTAGTCTTGGACAGGCACCGGCAATAGTTATCTAGCATCTACGGGTGGTAATGACACATTGACTATCTGCTCCTTTAACATGGATGACATTGACTGTGGGATCAACTTGGGTTATACATACAATAAACTTATCATAATTGATATAAGCAATGGTGTAGTCTTTGTGGCCAGTGTCATCTCCTTGTTTTCCTTTGCCTGGGTTCTAGGGAGGAGGATTGCTATTAGCTTGGTTCTTCCCAGTGTTGTGTTGTGGGAACATATTCTGATAGATTTGCAAATTGGCATTAGGCGAGGCTTGAGTAGGTGTGTCTACTTGGATATCCTTTTGGTCAATGAGATCTTCGATGCAATTCTTGAGTTTCATACACCTCAAGGTAGTGTGTCCTTTGACATGATGATAATCACAATACTCATGATCTTTATACCAATTGAGCTTAGGAGTGGCGTCATCAAATTGTTGGATTGGTGGGTACATAATCAAGTTGGCCTTGGCCATTCAGTGAAAGATAACATCCAGAGGTTCACCAAGCAGTCTGAAGATCCTCTTTTGATAATTCTAGGCTTTGGGTCTATTCTAATTGGAAGTAGTATTGATGGCATTAACCTGATTTTTTTGGATTTCCTTGATGGGCTTGATGTGCTTGCTGCTGATAATTCTATTGATTGTTTTGAGGCTGATATTGCTGCATAGGTTGCTAATGAGTTTGAGGTTGTTGTTGATATGCAAGAATAGGTGTAGGACCAGCCAAAATTATTTGGACATGCTTGGTGTCATTAGCTCCATTAGTAACAACATTTTTGTTATGATTCCAATAATGAGGTTTGTCATTGTTAGGTTTTCTTTGGGAATCATTCTTGAAATGTCAAATTGTGCCTTCTTCTAGGAGACCTCTTTCGATATCTATCCCTTTACTTTTGATATCCTGATACATTTGGACACAGTTCATTCTCATGAAGTGGGCTAGTTTGGGATGTAGGTTACTGATGAAGATTTTGGTTAGATGCTTCCCAGGTGGTTGGCATGATAACTTGGTGGTGAGGTTCTACCATCGGTGCAAGTAGTCCGCTAGGATTTCTCCTTCTTTCTATTTTGAGTTGCAAAGGTTTAATAGGGTCAACTCATTCTCAACATTGTGGACATATTGGGCAATGAACTTCTCAGAGAGCTCAGAAAAAGTTGTGATGGTACCACATGGTATCTTGTAAAACCACTCAACAATAGTTCCTCCCAAGCTTTTGGGGAATAGGTGCAAAAGATAATTGTCACTGTAAGCCACTTCTTGGCATACCATATAGAATTCTTTGATATGATTCATTGGGTCTCCTTTTCCTTGATATTTATCAAATTTGGGTGTCTCAAAGTTCTTAGGGAAAGGAACAGTTGTGATTGATCAATCAAAAGGGTAGGGACACACCTCTTCAAACTTGAAGGTTTTATTCTCTGTACGGGTTTGGAGCTCCTTAAGAGCATTCTTCATTGCTTTCCACTCAGTATTGATTGGTGTTGGAGTGGGTACTCCCATTTGAAAAGGATCTAGTGGTGATGGTGAATAAGGATGATTTTGGGGTGGATATTATGGAGTGGGATATGGAGATTGTCCGACGAGATAGCTAGATTGGAATGGATTTTGAAGTGATGATTGTTGGAGGATATATTGTTGATGTCGTGCAGGGGTATATTGTAGTGGAGGATATGGAACTACTTGCTAGTGTTGGGGGATGATGGGAGATTGTTGTTGCACTGGATATGATGAAGCTTGTTGTTGTTAGGGAATGATAGGGGTTTGTTGCTATGACTGGAAGTATTTCTATTATAGAGGAGGTTGGTGGAGTGGTGCAGCTTGCTAATAAGATGGCCCTTGTTGTACTTGTCTTTGCACTTGGCTAATATAGACTAGATGCATTCCTGCATTGCTTAAAGGTAGAACTGATGTAGGGAAGCTAGAAGCAAAGTGTGGTTGGGAAAGATAACTTGTGAAATGAGATACACTGTACTACTGAGGTGGAGGAACTTGCTAAAAAGAACTAGGTGTTGTAAATAGATAGCTTGCGAAGGATGAAGCTGGAAGAGGTTGAGATGGTTGTTGTTGAGTTTCTTGGGAGAAGGTGGCCTCTTGGTTCGTAGGCATGGATGCAGGAGAGTGAGTTGGTATGCCTAAGGCTTGCATTTCTTCTTGAGTGAGGCCCCAATGAGAACCAGTTCATGGTGGGAACTATGATGCAGAGGATGTTGGAACTACAAATGTGATGGGAGTTTGGGATGAGAAGGGTGGATTTGAAAATCCCATGGAGGGCATACCAGTTGTGAAGGTAGTTTGTTGGGTAAATGCTTGTTGGGGCATGGAAGAGAACGCTTGCATTCCCAATGAAAAGGATGATGTTGATGTGGAAGCTTGTTGAGTATGAAAGGGAAATGATTGCGTTGACCCCAAAAATGATGGTATGGATGCAGAAGCTTATGGAGTGAAAGGAAAGGATGATTGTGTCCCCCTGGAAAGAATGGTGTGGATGCGGAGGCTTGTGAAGTGAAGGGGAAGGATGATTGTGTCCCCCTTGGAAAGAATGGTGTGGATGCAAAGGCTTGTGAAATGAAGAGGAAGGATGATTGCATCCCCCCTGGAAAGAATAGTGTGGGTGGAGGTTTGCTAGAAAGATGAGAGAAACGATGATGTTGCTTGGCCCATGGAAGGTGGAAAAACTACTTGTGTAAAGGCTTGTGTGGGAGGTGGTGCTTGGTTTTGCAAAAATCCTTGGGTAGGGATGATCGATTGAGCTGCTATGGAAGATGATGGTGTGCCTATGAAATGAAATGGAGTGGATTGTGTTGCTTGTGTTGTAGGACCTATGAAACTAGTTTGCAAAAGATGAGGGATGGATGAAGCTGCCTGTGATATGTGGAGAGTGGATCAGAGATCTGTTGGATGATGGGGGTGTAGACTTCTACTAGGATTTGGATATTGTGGATCGGGATGTGAGGTTGGAGATATGGTGGAATGGGAGTACCCTCCTATGTGAAGTTAGCCCATATGTTTATTTGATTCTGAGTAGTGAGTCCACTAACCACTTTTGTATTTTCAAGATGATTCATGAATGTTTCTATCACAAAGGAAGTCGGGGGGATATTGGGATCATCCCATGCATTAATAGTTTGCTAAATTTGGGGATCATAAGCTACCATCGCACTGGTAGAAATGTTGGGATCAGGTGAGTTGGGGACTTGATAAGGATCCATGTTACTTTATTTTCTAGATCTTGTCTCGATAGGCATGGAGTGGAGATGTAGATGCTAGATGGATGCAAGATGTTCCTAAAAGACTCTAAAGAATGATGGATGAAAGCCTAGGAAACTTCTAAGGATGGTGGATTTCTAGAATGCAATGCAAGGATTGGTGAGATGCTTGGATTGGGATAAAGGATGGCAGAGGATGGTGAAATATTGATGAGATGTTTGGCAATGATGGGGGCTTGGTGGGATACTCTAATTTGGATCAAGATTAGGTGGATGATTGGTGGGATGCTGGTGGAAGATTACTACATGTCAAAAAATGAACCATTGTTTTCCTAAGGGAGGACTAGTGGTAGGATTTGGTTAACCTAGGATAAACTAATTATCTTTGGTCAACTAGATTCTTATCAATGCAAGCCAATCTCTTGCTCGAGATGATGAGGTTGTGCAAGGACAAGTTGGATTTTCTTTAGATAATGCTCTGTCAAAGGGGGTGATTTATGATTTAGGATGAGGATTGAAAACAACTCAAAGGTTTTGAACACTAAGTGCTTGTGGATTTGGATCACTGGATTTGGTGCAAAAAATGGTGGGTTCTAATTTGGATGATGGATATTGGATTTGGATCAAGGATTTTTTGATTTTGATTGGCAGATCGATGATGGAATGATGGTGAAGGATGATGGATTGATGTTATTTCTAAGAGAATGAACTAGATGCAACTGGAATGGATGGCTTATGATGCAACTAGGAAGATAATGATGGATGCAACTAAGAAGGACTTTAGGATGCAACTAAGGATTGGTGGTGATGCAAGAATGAAACTAGGATGAGCTAGGATGAAGGACTTGTCAAGATAGATATGGAATTTGAAGGTAGAATGGACATGCGATGGATCTAGCTAGTCTTGTCTTTCAAGATTTATGTAGCGATGGTTCACTCAGAATCAATAAGCAAACTGCTTGACTCTTGTGTTATAGCCCACATTATCAAGCTTTTCTTGATACTTTTCTTTGGCTTGAGTTTCTTGCCCAAAAGATTGATGGCTTTTAAGATTTCTCTCTGCAAATTTCTTCTCTTGACATGCTTGAGATTTGGGAAGTTTATCCTTTGGGTGTTTGATCAAATCGGACATAACTTGGGGAGATTATGATAATTGGATTGAGACAAAAGCTTAGGGTATCTAATTTCAAATGATCCTTCTGCAAGGTTTTTGAAATATCTTGAATCAAGTTGTAGATCAATTTGATGTTTTCACATGGCAAAGGACAGATTTCAACAAAGACTTTTGGAAAAGCAATCTCCACAAGGGACAAAGCAACCTTGTGGGATACAAGCAAGATAACTAACTCTTTAATCTGAAAAAGCTTTGAAAAGGTGTATGTTCCAACAAATATTTTCACTAAGTCTTTGACTGTTCAATCACTTCAAGTAGATCTACCTAAGGAAGGTGAGTATCAAAATCCTTGCCCGCGGCTTGATACCCGCTAAAAGGGGATACATATGGTGAGTAGTCTTAAGGTGATCCGGTAAACCCCTAGGATCAGTCCTTGCACAAGGATTCTAATAACTTTAGATGTGGATAGGGTAGCCTCTATTTTAATATGTTTGTAATTGTTCTGTGGAGTCCTCCCAATTAGTTTGTACATGCATGATTCACTTAAGAGCCTAGTTGACCATGCCGAGATAGTAGGGATTATTCACCTACCCTAGGCTACCATCAACATGCCTCACTTGAGCTTGAGGGGATATAAGCAAGAGTTTTCTTAATGCTTTATTTCTATACCAGTTAGGGAAGATACCAGTTTGAGATCATTCTCTAGAGAGGAAGCATTTTTCTCCCTAGATAGGCCTTGCTAAAAGTAAAACAAGTGAACTTGTCTGATTCAAGTGTTTTACGTTACTTATTTTAATAAGGTTTTTGTTGAAATGGGAAACTCCTAGATGCACATCATGAAGATTATTTTTCCCAAATTGATTTTAAGTGTTTTTGAATTGAAAACTTTTCAAGACACAAGTGTTTAAATCTTTGAGTAGTCCTTTTTTCAAAAAGTAAATGTTCGAGCGATTGCAAGTTCTTTATTTGGGCATTCGAGATTGAGTTAGTGTGTTGCTTTAAAACTTTTAAAAGTTCTTTGTTTTGATCTTTAAGTCATTCCAGATTGAGTTTGCGTATGAACTGAAATTGAAAGAGGAAGGAATAGAGATGCTTTTCTTTATCTTTTAAATCATTCAAGATTGTGTTTGATTTTCAAAATGACAATGACTCTTTTGGACTTTGATTCATTCCCTTAGCTTCATTCAAGATCTGTTTGTCTTTTGCTCAATTTTTAGATTCCAAAGGGAAAGTTCCTATATTAGCTTGATATATGAACTTTGAAAGGCATTCAAGATTTTTCAATAATAGACTTGTTCACATCAATAACAAAGCTTTATGATTGATTTAGGAAAGTTTTGAAACCTTAGGAATGTTTAGGAACCAAATTTGAAAAGATTAGCAAAGATTTTGATTTTTTTGTTCCTAGTTTTCTTTGAGACTTTTAACAAAACTTGAAGACATTATAAATGAAGTTCTTTTTAGCTCTCTTTGATTCATTTTGAGTTTTGATTTAGGAGCACTTAGGATGATTTTTGAGTTGATTAGGAACCACTTAGCTTTGTAATGCAAACTTGATGTTCTTTTTATGCTCCCAAAACATGAAATGTTCCCACTTTGCATGAATGCATCTAAAACCTTGATGTTGTAAGGATGCAAATGTTTTGATTTATTTTGTTTGTTTGTTAGAAGATTTTTAAAAATTTAGTCTTTATGCATTCAAGAATGATTTGGGGGTTCATTTTAAGCATGAAAATAAGATGTTTATGCCTTTGTTTTGTTCATTTTTACCCCAAATTGAAGTGTTACTAGATGCTATCCTGAATTTACCAGATGTGATCCATGAAATGGTGTAGATCCTAGATGCAATTCAGGAAATGGTGTAAACCCCAGATGCGATTTAGAATCCCAGATGCTATCCTGAATTTAACCATATGCAATCTAGGAAATTGTGTAGACCCCAGATGTGATCTGGAATCCTGAATGCTATCCTAAATTTACCAGATATGATCCTCTAGCAATTTTATATATATTACATGGAATTTTTACATAGAAAATACATGTTTTTTTCGTCAAAATGAGATTTTTTAGGGTTTTTTTTGGAAGAATAGGCTAGGATCTTGCAAGAAGAAGAAGAATGAATAGATAGAATAGAGGAAAAATGGACTTTTAGACAAGAAAGATGATCAAACTACCTCCTCCATCTTCAAACTTCAAACTTTTCCAAAAACTCCAAAAATTAAAAGACTTGTGAAGTGAGTCCCATCGAGCATGCCAAAATGTGATCAGTGCAAAGGGCTAACCTATCTTGAATGTCATAGACATTCAAACATGAGTTATGAGCATATATCTAAGCTTAAAAAGGAAAAACAATGCAAAGACACTCAAATAGAGCTTAAACAGGAGCACGCTATCACCATTTGATTTGCTCTCACTTTAGGGATGTGGGTGTACTCTCGAATCACTTGGAGCATATCCCTAATGATGATTAGGAGATATTAGGATTGGTTAGGGACCATAAGAATTCTATAGTGGCACAAAATTGGGTATAGAACACCCATTTTTTCCCCTAAGACCTTAAGGATCCTAAAAGCTTCAAGAATGCAAACTAGGCTATGAATGCTTATTCTAGATTGATTTTAATCCAAAGTAGACGTGATATGATGCAAAAATATATGAAGAAAAATGAAAGAAACTAATATTTATCCATTATTCTAAGCTATGATGAGCTATGAAAGCATGAAAATGAATGAAATCTAACAATTAGTATGAAAGCTTTTAACATTTAGAGCTATTCTAGCATTATAACTTTAGTATGAAATGAAAGAGGAATTGGATATTTTACTCTTAGGAAGTGAGGGTATTTATAGGATTTGGGAAGGGGTCTTTTAATTAAAGATGTTTAATTAAAATAAAGGGATTTAATGACATAAAAATATATTAATTAATTAACAAATGATGATGTCATTAGGGGATTTTAGAAAAAATAAAAATACTTTTATTTTCTAAAGGATTTTTAGGTGTCTACACTCCTCTTTCATGAATGAACACTTTTTTAGATTTATCAGCAACTTTTCTTCTTTCAATCTCTGCAAAACTTATGTAACATGTAACAAATGTTCTTCTCTGGTCTTACTGAATATCAAAATATCATCAAGATATACAATCAAAAACTTACCCAAGAATTTCTTCAAAACTTCATTCATCAACCTCATGAATGTACTCGGTGCATTAGTTAAACCAAAAGGCATAACCAGCCACTCATACAAAACTTCTTTTGTCTTGAAAGTAGTCTTCCATTCATCACCTTCTCTAATTCTGATTTGATGATACCCACTTTTCAAATCAATTTTGGTAAAATACTTTGTTCCAGTCAAACTATCCATTATATCATCCATTCTTGGTATAGGAAACCTGTACTTCATTGTTATCTTGTTGATTGCTCTGGAATCCATACACATTCACCATTCTACATTCTTCTTAGGTGCCAATACCATAGGTACTACACAAGGACTCAAACTTTCTTTGATCAAACCTTTTTGCAACAATTCTTGAATTTTTCGGTTCAATTCCTAATTCTCAGTAGGTGTCAATCAATGAGTTGCCTTATTCGGTAAAATAGCTCCATGGATGAGATCCATGCAATGATCAATGCTTCTCTTTGGTCGCAAACCATTAGGTACATTATCAGAAATAATTTCATTGTACTTAGTGAGTAACTTATCAATCTCATCAGGGACATTATCCTCTGCTTTCTTACTCAGTTTGTTAGGAATCACAACAAAACATACATCATTTCTCTTTAAATCATTAACAAACTTTCTTCCTTCCATCAAGAAAACTTTCATAGATGTAAAAACATTATAACAGGTTCTTCCATCAAAGGTAACAAGATTTATCTTCTCCTATCAGCCCAAATAGTATATTTATGCAATCTCCCATCATATATAGCATGTTTATCATATTGCCAAGGTCTACCCAACAAAATATGACAACAATCGATAGGCATGATATCACATAACACCTTATCATAGTACTTTCCAATTTTCAAATTCACATAACATTGTTCACTTACCAAGAGTGTATGCTTATCTTTGATCCATGAAATCATATAGGGCTTCAGATGTTCCAACCTTTTCAACTACAACTTTGTGACCATCTCTTCAAATGCCAGATTCTTCAAGCTACCACTATCAATGATTACCTTCCAAACTTTGTCAGAAACTTTACATCTGGTCTTGAACAAACTTTTCCTTACCGGATCTTCCTTTTTACCTTCATTCAAAAGTGCTCTTCTTACCATCAAGAAATTTTCCTTCTTAGGTTCATTCGGTGACTCTTCTTGCACCAAAGCATTTCTACTGCTACCAACCTTCTTACTTGCATGTGTAGACTCAAATGATCTATGTCCTTCTCCATAATTGTAACAAGTTCCTTGGAAACCACCTCAATAGTTAATACCTTTGCCTCTAGGTGAACTTTCACCTTTCCACTCAGTCTTGCCTTTATCTAGAGTTGTCTTTTCTGATTCAGATCTACTATTTTCACCATGGGATCTACCTATTCCTCTAGGGAATCTACCACCTCTACCTCTTTGTCTTTTCTCATGTCTCTTATTCAATTTGTCCTCAGCTTTCAATAAAAATTGATAAGCCTCTCCAATGTTCTCCAATTTGACCAAACTGATTTCTTCTTGGATGGAAACTCTCGAACTATTCAAGTATCTAGCAATTCTTCCCACATCATCTTCATCATGTCCAAATCTGATATCTAATCTATAGAATACCTTAGTATATTCCTTTATTGAGCTATCTTTCTTCCTCAAAATTTGCATTCGCCTAACTAGGTTAATCTGATAATCACAAGGTAAGAACTTTCCTTTCAATTTATTCACCATTTTACTCCATACCTTGATTTTTTCTTTGCCTTTCCTCTTTCTATCTAGCTACACATGTTCCCACCATAAGGATCCATGACTTTTCAAATTTGTGCTTGCAATTTTCACCTTCTTTTCCTTAGGTACATTTTCATACTCAAAGTACTTTTCCATCTCAGTGATCAAATCCACCAATTCATCAGAATCCAACTTTCCACCATACTCAGGAGGATTAAAGTGTGGTGTAGACTTCAAACTTGTAAAAGCCTTCAAGAATCTTACCTCACCCTGATCCATCATAGGTGTAAGTTCTACATCACCTTATTCTACCTCAATTTCATCATCACTAACATCTTCAAGATGTCTTCCTCTTTTATGGGCTATTTCAACAGCTTCTAATCTAGCAGCAAGTTGTCTCAACATGTCTACCAATCCTAGATCCGCATCTTGCCTCCCATGAACCATCTTGATAACCCTTTGCAATTGTACGTTAGATCACAATCTGCTACCCCACAACAATTCAATTAGGGCTTCACAAGAAGGAACCTTCAAATCTAGATTCACAAACCTAGATCTAGATCTAACTTTGCTCTGATACCACCTGACGCAAGAGTTGAGACTGGAGGGGACATAAATGGCACAACCTAACCAGATCTACCTTGCTAAACAACACGCAGGAGCGACAATACACAATAGCGAGAGAGATAATGCAGGAAACTTTCATATATTATCCTGAAATTCATTCATACATGTCGGGTTGTAAGGTCTTCCTGGTTTTGGCCAAATATTACAATCAAGTACAGAAGTCCTCAAACATGTGAGGATCTATCCACTAATCTCTAAACTTATATCTCCTATCTTCTATCCCAAATTTCCTCCCCTAAACTCTAACCAAATGGCTACATTTATACAAGAGGCTACCAAACCAAGTTAGCCTTCAAATCCATAATCAACGAAAGGGATGACTAGATCTAGGTATACATGCTTCCCAATGATGGATACCAACATTAAATCTGTGACCCAAAATAACTGCACAAGTCAGCCTCAAAAGAAATCCAAAACAAACAACTCAGTAAGCAAGGAAACCGAGTGCCAAATAAGCATCACCGAGTGCCAGGGAAATTCACCAAGTGCTAGAGAGATAACCAACCAACACCCAAAAAAAAAGGAAATTGAGCAACACTGAACGAACTCGGTCAAAGCAGGAATCAAGCAACACAAATGACTCAAATATGTTTTTGGTGACACAAGATTGCCAAGGACTCGAGATGCTCCTGCATCATCTTCTATGATTCAAAGTGTTCAGAGAGAATTGATGGAGAAGTTTGAGATGACAGATCTTGGACTTCTGCACTACTTTTTGGGCCTACAGGTTATTCAGTCTTCGAATAGGATTTCCATACACCAGCAGAAGTATGCTCTTGACATGCTTCAGAGATTCAGCGTGCTTGATTGCAAGCCTGCTCTCACACCTTTTCAATCAGGTGTTATTTTGTCTACCACTTGCTCTACTCCTTTAGTGGACTCCACCTTATACAGGAGACTTCTAGGTAGTTTGTTGTACCTGACACACACTCGTCCTGACATTTCCTTTGCACTTGGCATTGTCTCTCAATTCTCTGATGATCCTCATGAGAGTCATTGGCACGCTGCCAAACATATTTTGAGGTACATTTGGGGCACTACTTCATATGGAATTCACTATACATCAGGATATCTTCACATTTCTATTTTCACAAATGCCAATTGGGGTGGTGATATAGATGGTCAGAAGTCTACTTTTGGCTTTGTTTTTTGTCTTGGTTTTGGTCTTATCACATGGTCTTGCAAGAAGCAAACTATTGTTGCATTATCATCTATAGAGGAAGAGTATCGAGTAGTTGTGGTAGCTAGTCAGGAGGTTTTATGGCTTTGACAATTGATGATAGAGTTTGAGTTTCCTCCTAATAGTCCCACTCTTCTTTGGTGTGACAATCAGAGTGCCATTCATATTTCCTGCAACCCACTTGAGCTTCAGTAGACAATGCATATTGAGATCCATATGCATTTCATCAGGTAGTTGATTCAGGATGGTTCTCTCAACTTGGAGTATGTTCCCATTTTGAGTAGGTTGCTGACATCTTCACTAAGCCTTTTGCATCCCCATGGTATCTTCAGCTACATTCTATGCTTGGGGTAAAGGAAGTTGTCCTTGGGGGGTCTCATTGAGGCCTACCTTCCTTTTTTTTTATGCTTTCTGCATCTTTCTATCTCTTTTTGGAGGAGGGTTTTTCCCATGTGGTTTTCCTTGTTTCTCTATTTCATAAAGATTTGGTTATGATTGGATACCTCATCAGGCCATGTTGTCGGGACCTAAATTTGCATTTA